>CM029014.1:186085597-186685597 GCA_016801055.1 Panax notoginseng
TCGATTTGGTGATTTGGTGCGTTTATTGCTTTAATATATATATATATATATATATATATTAGCTGTGTGTCGGACTTTGTTCGATCAGCCTAAACTTCGGTTTGGTGCATTTATTGCTTTAATATATATATACTTAAATATATTAACTGTGGTCGAGCTCCGTTCGATGAGCCTGAATTTTACATCTGGTGCGTTTGCTCTCTATATATATATATATATATATATATATATATATATATATATATATATATATATATATATATATATACTTATATATATGAACTGCTATCGAACTCTGTTTGGTGAGCCTGGATTTTATATCCGGTGCGTTTACATGCTTTTATATATATATATATATATATATATATATATATATATATATATATATATATATATTTACATTTCGTCCCACCTGGAGTTTACTTCATGGTGGTTGACCACTTTTACTGCTTTATCTACGTTTTGTACCGCCTGGAGTTTCCTCCGTGGCGGTTGATGGATTTTAACAGCTTTATTTACATTTCTGATCCCCCATGGAGGTTCTTCGTGGTTGGTGATCATGTCTGTATATATATATTTACGGCTTTTATATATATACCTGCTTACTGCTTTCATACAAATTGCGGTATCATGTGAGCCTAGGAATCATGTGATCACATATTCATCCCATTGGATCTAGATTCGTTTGCCGTGATAGACATTTTTAGCTGTAAGCAGCTTGTAAATTATTCTGCGGTGTCTGAATTTCCTCAGATGGTTTCCATACCCACGAGGAAGTCGGCATTATTTTGTACATTATTTTCGTACGGATGTTTCGCAGCCGTCAAATAAAATCAACCAAGCCGCGCATTTAATAATATGGGAGTGCAAAAGGCCTCAATTACTATTGAGCGACAGGGTTTGAAAAAAACTCTTTTATAAAACATCATTGCCATATCTTGTTAAAAGTGAATTTTTACATAAATTCAAACCCTGCGTATATAGGTGCGAACGAGGCCTCGTACCCCTTTCAAATAACAGCACATTGACTCTCACACACACACACACACACACATTCAGATAATAGTTTCTTGAAAAGAGGCGGTCACCGTGGTAACACGGATGTCGGGGGGTGCCTAACACCTTCCCCCCGCATAACCAAGTCCCCGGACCCTAAATGAATCTCGGTTTCACCGACCCGTATAGCAGTGTCACATCACTGGGTCAATGTGCAAACCTTTTCTCGGTTGTGTTGGTACAACCATTTAAAAAACCAACAGGCGACTCTTAACAGTCCATCGTCGACATTATACATGTCGGACCTTTTTCACTTGTTTTTTTCAAACAAATCTCACCTAAAATGAGAACACCAAAGAACAAGTAATGGAAAGGGACATCTAAAAATCCCGATGTCGACAGGTGGCGACTCTGCTGGGGAGTCCTGTAAGAGGACTTAAGCCGCTATTTCAATCTTTTCAAAATTGGTATCTGCTTATGTGTGGATGTTGCATTTACATTGGATGAATGTGTACGAATGCATGTCTTGTTTATTTAGTGCCTCACACTATAAACTGCCTGTGATTTAGTGCCTCGCACTATAAACTGCCTGTGATGTTAGTGCCTCGCACTATAAACTGCTCATGATATTAGTGCTTCGCACATATCATCATTTCATACGGTGAGACACGATGTATGTGAATGTATGTTGTGTGGTCCCTCCACCAGGAGGCTATCCCGTCGGTGTTTGATTACTGGACTCGTGAGAAGCCTGATTCTCTGAGGCTCAGGAAAGGCACCACCCAAATTCGCTCCAGTTGAAAGATCAGATTAACTTCCCGTCAAGTAGATTGTGATGATTTGGGAACCTTCATGCCAAAAAGCCGCGAGAGTAACCTAAGATAGGTCAGCCTCTGATAAACCCAAAACGGAGGAAAGTCTCTTCATGCTCTCATTTTAAATTACACAATTTCATGACATATCTATCTCCATGTAATGAGAAATATGAAGGAATGTGTACACATATACATACATGCTACAAATAGCTGACATCCGTTTTTGTAGGATAAAATTCCTAAAATGGACTCATCACATTGCATATTAATATTCACCTTCCCTAAGGACTAAACTATGCAAGTCTTTCGCAGGGAGTCAATCGGGCCTACTACCCGTTCAAAGTCCAAAAAGGCAACAGGCCTACAGTCAATTATGTCGTCATCTGACCAGACTGAACTTAATCCAGTTTCTCGCAAAGAATTCGACAGATTAAGCAAACAAATTGCAGATTTGGCTGTTCTACTCAAAGAATTACACCAGTCTACACAGGGTTAGAAAATTCCTGTACATGCTGAATCCTCCACACAAGGAGGAGCCCAGGTCGTTACCATACCTGAACTGCAGTTGGATCAGACCAACAAAACTCATGATGCTACCCATCTCACTGGAGACCCAGACACTGGTGACATCAAAAAGAAAGTCCTCCAAATGGAAGAGACCCTTCGCACTATCAAAGGAATTGGAACACACGGGAGTGTTTTATATGCTGATCTATGTATTTTTCCTGGTGTTCATTATCCAAAAAAGATTAAAGCTCCTGACTTTGAAAAATATGACGGGTTAGGAGATCCTTATACACACTTAAAGGTATTTATTGGAGAACTTGGATCTTACGTAGAGGATGAAAAGCTCAGAATGCAATTATTCCAAAAGAGTCTAACTGGAGAAGCCCATTCATGGTACACAAGATTAGACAACTTCAAAATCCACAGCTGGGAAGAGCTAGCACATGCCTTCCTCACTCAATACAGCTTTCAAACTCAAATGGCTCCTGATCGGTACCAAATTACCAAGATCAAAAAATAGTCTAATGAGTCTTTCAGAGAGTATGCCCAGAGGTGGAGATGCCTGGCTGCCCAAGTTAATCCTTCCATGACCGAATCAGAAATGGTCATGACGTTCATAGACATATAAGAAGCTCCATTCTATGAGAGAGTTTTAGCCAGCATCGGCAAACCGTTTTCTGAAATGGTCAAACATGGGGAGATGGCTGAGATGGGACTAAAATTCAGAAAAATTCAAGACCTAGCTGCACTTAAAGCTATTGCTGATCACATCCAGTCTGGAAATTATGGGAACAACCCCAGGAGGGTCCATAAAAAGTCCCTGATACTACAGGGTCAAAAAGGTAGTCAAAATATGTCTGTTTAGAGGAGAAACTATACTCCCTTTCCAGCACAGTTTGTAAACCCTCAAATACCAAAAGGGGGAGAAGCCAAACGCCCTCGAGTGTTCACACCCTTGGGGGACACCCTCGAGAATATCCTTAATCTTCTGACACATCTACTTCCACCAGCCAACCCAAATGGAAGGGGTTTTAATGCTGCTCGAAAATGTGCTTATCATGCCGGGGCACCTGGACATGATACTCAGGATTGTTGGGCCTTGAAACACAAGATCCAAGACCTGATAGACAACGGTGAGATCGTGGTCACTAAACCAGATCAACCTAACGTTCAAGACAATCCTCTTCCTCAACACAAAGAAGAAGAGGTCAACATGATTAATTGGAGCAGTGGACAGAGTTCCAACTTCAGCTGTAATTCCTCCCAGGCCCCCAAAGACGGTGAGGACAAATGGGATTATGCCAAGTTCCAGTTCATAATGGAACAAAAAATGAAAGCTCTCTGCAAACAAATTGAGCAATTGGCGGAACTGGTGACTTATCAGCATCAAGTGACTCGTCAGTTAATCAGCTAGGAGCATGCCAGTCTCCTGCCCATTGTTATGAATATTCCCTCTTCACTTTCAAAAAATGAAATGCTTGAAGACAAAGTGACGAAGAGAGCAAATGCCAAGGCCTGTCGGAATTTCGCCAAAAAAAGGGAAATCACCTATTTTGGTCAACATATGGAGGAGATACTTCACATGTTAATCAATAAAGGAAGAATCAGTTCCCTTCTACCTCCAATCAACCCCCGTTTGGGACGGTACAATTCTGAGGGAGTATGTCAATATCATTCCTAATCTCGTGGTCACAACATAGAAGAATGTTGGGCACTCCGTCACCTTATTCAGAACCTAATCGATAGTGGCGTACTGCGCCTGGAAGATGACGACACTGTGCTACGCGCCAGTGAGAATGCAGGTCCCACTAAATGGAAGAGTGTGGTAGCCGTCATATCTACTGAAGCTGATCAATCACTCGTCATGCCAATAATTCAACTCAAAAGAAGAAACAATCCTTTGAAAGTGGCCACTCCCGAGCCAATCAACTTGTCGTGCAGAGCACAATATCCTATTGTTAGCTTGCATAAAGTTCTGTGGAATTATCGAGAAGGTGAAGGATCCACCTCACATACCACTGCTGCAGTGTCGAAAAAAAATCCACTATACCTTCCCCAACGGGTGATGAAATCTGCCGTCAAATCAAAGGGAAAAATACCCACGGAGAAGATTGAAAAATTCCTCCGCACTATGGGTCATAACGAAGCTACGGTGGTTTTAAGCTTGAAAGAAGCTCCACAACAGATATCAATTTTGGACTTGGTCCTCACTTCCGAGAATCACCGGAAGATCTTGTTAAAGGTTTTAGAAGAAGCCTATCTCCCGACATCCGTGGATGAGGAAAAATTTCAACATCTGGTTGATCACATTTTCAACGACAATGTGATATCCTTCACTGATGATGACATTCCGCCCGAAGGGACCGGTCATTGTAAACCGTTGCACATCGCAGTCTTGTCCTCCGGATATATGGTGGCTGGAGTCCTGATAGATGGAGGCTCATCCCTAAATATCTACCCTTATGCTACCTTGGTGAAGATGAATAACAATCCTAATCGAATCCGGAGTAGCCATACTATCATCAAAGCTTTTGATGGAACCCGCCGAAATTCGGTTGGAGTAATTGATCTGCCAATTGAGATTGGTCCTCATACATTCTGCATATCCTTCCATGTGCTCAAGATAGAGTCGGGATACAACATGCAAGGCACTGGCTCCCCTCGAAACTCCACACCGGTGATAAATTGCCAATCCATCGGCGTCATCATCACCTCGCAATCCAGCAAGTGGAGTGACTGAGTCTGGTGAAACCACCGCTCAGACAATGCCCTGAGGTAACCCTAGGGACAACGACGGGGAAGGATGAAGAAGAATGCCCCAAATCCCCACTCATGCACTACTACTCTATAATCTGGATGAAGCGCCTGGTACATGGAATGGATGCTAAACCAGTTCCCTCGAGGCTGTGTAAAACCTAGAACCTGCATAAAATGCAAATCTACGTCAGAACCCTTTAATCCTCATCAATAGGAAAGAAGGAAAAGCAAAGTCTAACGCCATACCTCGTTAGCATACAAGTACATCGATGGATGTCTGCCCAAATCACCCAGCAACTCTGGGTTCACCACCTGAATGCTCGGAAGCTCCCTACGAGGGACAGGTGCAGCAGGAACGGGGTCCTCAATATCCACCTCCGCGTCCTCAACGTCCGGAATATCTGCCTGGACATGACGAATCACAGCCTCCACCAACTGACGAGGCTGTCTGACAGAACGGGGACGAGGCACTTCAGAAGCCCTCCGCCGTACGCCAGAAGCGGTCCTATAGGAATTGCTCGGCTGATCCGGATCCATAATATCTGGACAATAAGTCTCCAAATCACCTCAGAAAGGGTGTGGTATTTCCTTACCTGGAGCTTTCTCTAATGCATTTGTGATTATATGCATGCATGCATTTACTTTAACAAACAATATAGTTAAAATGCATGACTACCCAATGCCTACCTTTTGAAATTTTTTGCCATAGTCCCCTTTGAAAATAGAACTATCCACATGCACTCAGGCATGTTTAGGTGGCCATTTAGTAGCACACCTGCCCCAAAGTCATATATACAATATATGCATTAAAAATCAAAATCATCATGCATAAGGCCAACCTCAATGCTAGGAGTACTTTGCCTTTCTACCTTTTGCTCATTGAACCTCAAATAGGACAAAAAATAGCAGAAAAAGGTGCCAATTTGACTGTCTCAAAAGTCAAATTTTTTCACATCATTATGTTCAGCATGGTTCAATACTAACATTTACTATGTTAAATATTTTTTATCAAGTCATTTGTGCATACATAACCACTACTATGTGTTTAGATGCATTTCGTGTGATAACTCACAATCTAACGAACAGAAACTAGAGAAAATACATGCATACATTACCAGGATAGTGTGAAACACTTGCACGATGACAGAATTTGCAGAAAGCAGCCCGAACTCAGCTGATCTGAAGATAGCTCGCGGTTTTCTCTAAGCGAAACATGTAAGACCCCGAATTTTATGAAATAAAAGTATTTAATTTTCTTATAATTACTATTCAGTAAATGGTTAAATTGATAAAAGTTTAAAGTTATGAGTGAAATGTGAATTTTTTTTTCAAAATAAGCAAGTGGTTATAAAATAATCATTGTTGTCGGGGAATATTCGTTTGGTCGTGGAATATTCTTTCTGTCGGGGAATATTCGTACGACGACGCAGCTATTTGTGGGCCCCATAACAAATAACTGTTGGGTGAAGAAAACGACAAATTTGAGTTTTTACAAATAACGACGTAGTTGTTACTGTTAACACTGTTGGAATACCCGGTGGTTAAAATACAATAATACGCGTTATTGCACAGTAGCACACGGTATTGCATAGTATTTTTGAAATTATTGATTCTTACGTAAGAAGGCACTACTCAATAATTGTTACAGTAATTACTGTTCAATATTTTAATTTATTGATTCAATAATTGCTACGTTGAAATTTTATATTATCGTTGTTCAATAATTGTCACTGCACAGTATTTCCCATTATCAGATCAATAATTCATATTATTTGAATAATATTATTAGATAACATTATTGGCAGTGTCTAGAAAGTTCTGTCTAAGGAGAGGTTTGGTCACCTAATTGCGCGCCAGTAAGGAGAAATTCTTATTGGAAAGCCCCCTCTTTCCTCGAAACGGCCTGGTTGTCATAAATGTGATTCTGTAATATTATTTGTGAATAATTAATTATTGATTCATATGATAAGGAAATATTTATTTTATGTGGATATAAATGAGGGATATATTTTTGTGGTTAAAAATGAAGGAGTTAATGTTGAGGTTTTTATCAGTATTTTTGTCGGAATGGAGGTATTAAAAATCAGGATTTTTGAGATATTTTGCGGGGGTTATAATTTTTAATCCGACCGTTGGATCGTGGTAATTTTTGGTTATGTTATACATATATAAGTTGAGTATATGTCCACAAATTTTGAACCGTTAAAAATGAACATAAGATTTATTATGAATTTTACGAGATGACTGGTTTAGAAATTGTTAAATTTTTGGAGTTAATCATTTTGGTGGAAAATTCTAGAATTGGTGGGCCCCACTTGTGGTTGGTGAAGAAATGTGTTGAATTATATTTCAAATGTGGTGGGCGGGAATAGTAGCAGGTAAAGCCATCAGGTTGCATGTCAAGCCTACTAAAATTTTCCTATAAATAGAGGGCTAAGTTAGAATTGAAAATCACACCAGAAATAAGTTTTCTCTCTTTCTCTCTCTATATTATGAAGCATATTTTGTGAGTATTTAGATACTTTGAGAGTTGCTATTCAGTGCAAGTTTCCTTCGGCTTTGCATACCGATCAGAAGTACTGCTCTTTTGAGGTAAGAGATAGTACGGGATTTTAAGGGTTGTTATATTTTCTAGTTTCGTAATTTTTCTGACCTTCAAAAATTCTAGAAAAATTTGAAATGATATTTTGATGAGTTTTCTTGATTGTGTCCAAAAATAGTGATTTTTGGATGTATAGATTCAGAGTTATGAATTTTATGAGAAAAGACTATTTTAAAAGTAACCGCTTATAATTCCTTGTGGTTAACTCTAAAATTGATAAAATTTTTATTGGGAGTACATGTATATGATAGAAGTATACTCTGTAAATTTCAGAATTTTTGGACAAAAGTATAATTTTTGATAAATGTCTAAATATTCGGCTGTTTTGGCCATATGAAAAATAGTAAATAACTTTTAAAAATTCTGAGAAAAATATATGTTCTCTATGGGACTATATTATGCTAAATCTCAGAAAAGAAATATTTTTGGAACTGATTTGGTATTTTTCATGAAAATAGTCTAGTTATGAGTAAATGAATTAAATATGTTTTGTGAAGTAAGAAAATTGAAAAATAGGATTCTATGACTTTGAGAATCCTATATGAGGTATATGCAGATTTTTGATGAGAGTTTTGATTATTGGTGATAAAATCTTATGAGTTTGGTATTTTAGAATGATTAAATGCATTATTTAATAAAGTGTAAACAATTTAAATAAATTGTTTATAAGCTTAAGAAATATTATTCTTTCAATATCATTATACCAAAATACTGGTATGGATTTTATTATAGAATTTCTACCTTTTTGTGTCGGGTTTACTATTTATGAGTTACTATTCACGAGTTACTATTCATGAGTTACTATTCACGAGTTACTATTCACGATAAAAATTGGTTTCTTTTTCTAACCAAATTATAGTTGATTTAAGAATATTACTCTTGAGATTAAAACTAGATGTTGATCATATTATTTTTATTATTATATATAATATTTTAATAACCCTAATGATGATATTTTTCTTTGACTTGAGTGTAAAGATGGGTAGATTTTTGGTATGATCATGACTATGGGTTCTCTTTGGCCAGTAGTGCAAAGTTGAATCATTGATTGGTATGATCATGACCATTGAATTTATAAGTGAATATCTTTAGCTTAAGTACAAAGGTGAATTGATCAACATGGTTATAATTATTGTGTATATAAATTTTGAAATGATTATATATTTCTTTGAGATATTAATATCTTTGGCCTGTAGTGCAAAGATGAAATATTGATGAATATCTTTGGCCTGTAGTGCAAAGATGAATTGTTGATGAATATCTTTGGCCCGTAGTGCAAAGATGACATGTTGTTGAATATCTTTGGCCAGTAGTGCAAAGATGAACAGATGTTGAGATAAACATGACCAACTGGTGATACTGTGAGGACCCCAAATCCAGGTACTTGAAACCCGAACTCGGTTCTTCACGATACCATTTCTATGAGCGGAATAATACTAATAATAATAACAATAATATAAAAGATCAAATAAATTTACATAATTATCAGAGTCTAACTCCCAAGTACGAAACCTTTAAACATTCATTACAACCCATGATAGATAATATATATCATAATTGTCTTAATAACATTAAACTATTACATAACATAGTAATTCGTTCATTCAGCAACCTTCCCTTTTCCTTTGTTCTTAGCAGAGTTCTCTGGTCGTTCGCACTTAGCTGAAAATATTTAAATTTAAGCAAGGATGAGCATTTGAGTGCCCAGCAAGCAATAGCATATATATATATATATATATATATATAGCTGATAAGGATTCAAATGTTTTCTTTGTACTATTCTTCTACAACAAGTCAATAGTTGTGAAGTATTCTGAACCGATAATAATAACATAACAACTCTCTTTCAAATTTTTGAAACTACATAATGACTATATCTGGGGTTATGGTGACATGCCATGAACATTGTTTTCATTTTCGAAAAGGTTAAACAGAAATTCATCTGTAAACCGTCATAACTTACGGGCACGGGGGTGATCAGTCCGTTATGCCCTGCATTGATCAATACTACATTGCTAGAACGATATTATCGTTCATCCTTTGTCCGCTGGAGCGCATAAAAATTTTCCCGTGTAGGGATGTTCATACCTGTCTGGGTTCTAAATCAAAGATTTTATCTTGTTCAACAATAATCTATAATTTAATATATCTGTATACGGGTAATTGACAAATGTATATCAACATGTGATTAAATACAATGATTATCCAAGTGGGGACACTTGTTTAACCACCTCTAGAAATTAACGAACAGAATATATATGTCCGAATTATCATATACTAACATGTTGATATTCAATGAGCTTATATAATATAAAGTTCATAATCTGTACAATAATAATATAGTTTAGAAACATACTTACTCACATCCATTGCATAAAGAAAATGCAAAGGTTAGATACTTGCCTGAAGCGCTGCTTACAACTTGTAATTAAGATCTATCGCTTATCTCACGACCTATCATTAATAAGATAGTTCGTTCGATTAGAACAACATACTATAACACATAACACTGTTTATTGCAGTCAACACATAACCTAATCACATTAGCACCTATGTTAATAACCATTGAATTACAAATAATCACTTATACAATCAAAATATCTAAGTCCAGATCAATTTCTGAAACATGTCGGTCTACCGACAACTTTATTGGGTAATTATCGAGTCTAAGACTCTATTTTATAACTTAACATCAGTACGTATCAGTCATATTATTTTTAAATGACTCAGTATAATTTTAAAACATTTATTATAATTTATCATGAATTTTCAAACATTGGAATCATATTTAAATGATTTAAATACCAATCAATTCTATTATAATAAATATTTAATTAGTATTAAACTATTAATGAAATCATTTCCAAAATATTAAAGTTATGTATAATAACTCAAAATACTTTTAAAGTATTAATATTACCCTTAAATGATTTTTAAAACATTTAAAATCATTTTTAAATAATTATCATTAATATTAAAGTATTAATGTTCTATTTATCAAAATATTAAAAGTCATTATTCATAACTTAAAATATTTTTAATTCATTTATATCCTTTTTAAATGATTTTTAAAGTAATAAAACCATTTATAAACTATTTATTTAATATAATTATTAAATAAATTTAATATCATAACTAATAACTTAATAATTATTAATATGTAATTATTAATGAAATTATCCTTTAAATAATAAAAGTTATAGTTTATAACTTAAAATATTTTTAAACACTTTATTTTCATTTAATATGATTTTTAATATAATAAAATTATTTTTAATTAATTTATTTAATTCATTTAGTAAATAAATTAATTACCATTAATATCAATTTATTAATGAAATTTATCATAAAATATTAAAAGTCATTAAAAATAACTTAAAATATTTTCTTATATCATAATATAATTTTTAATGATTTTTCTAATATTAAAATCATTTTTAAATAATTTATTTAATATTATAATTAAATAAATTAAATACTTTTAATATTTTAAAAATATTAAATATTTATGAAATATATTAAAAATAATTAAAAACTAATTTTCAGAATTTTTAATAATTTTTAATAATTTATTTTGTATTTTTAATAATTAAAAACTAATTTTTTCTATTTAATAATTAATTTCTGAAAAATATTAAATAATCTGTCGCTAAAGACCATCTATAGCGACAGAACCGTCGCTATAGGTGTTCTTCATATTCTTGGCCAAACCCAGAAATTCATAGTCAGTTGCTAAGGTGTCACGTTTGACCAACAATAATTCAGTGTGTAGTGTGATTCTGGACCAACTAAGCATTAGAGCATGTAGTACTAGTGTAACACTTCAGGCTACAACAACAATCATGACCATACTACATAAACCGAACGAGATCTGGCCTTCCCAAAAACCTTGTCAGAGCTGTTCTTCATTTCTGGGTTTTCCAGAAATGAAGAACAGTTCATACTGCCTTCTCTCGATCTTTATATCTTGCAACACATGAACGAGTTTCGTGATCTTAGGCTTTCAGGTTGTAGAACACATGTAAGTCTAGAGATCCATTACATAAAATCATAATAACAACAACAAAATCAAAAGACATAAGCTGGTCAAACCTTGTCAAAGATCATGCACTTAAGTTTTCTGGGTTACCCAGAAAACTAAGTTCGTGATCTTCCGGCCTGGTTTGACCATCCACTGACTTCGATCCACTAGATATTTAGGCGATATACAAGCTTAATCTTGAAGTCCATATACCATAGTACAAACATATTACAACATCAACAACAAATAAACTAACACTTGCAAGATCCAAGGCCATGAATCTACTGCCAGACATGTTCTAGAAGCTTTCTGGGTAACCCAGAAATGGCCCGGTCAATGCCGGTCAACGAGCTTTGACCTGTTATAACTTACAATCTACAACTGATCTAAGCCTGATTCTTGATCCAGATCAAAGACAACATATCAGACTACAATATCCAACACTTAAAACACAAAACCCAATTACAGAAATGGATCTACAAGGTCTGACATTCGTTGTCAGACCATAACATGAAATTTTTCCAGAAATTTGAAAATCATTGATTTGAGCATTTAGATGTTATGGACTTGTAATATACCAACCCAGATCATTAAATTAGACTATAAACAACATTTTTTAACAACAAATTACAAGATCTAACAACAGATCATTGAAAAAAATTATGGTTAGGGTTTATACCTTTGATGAACAAATTTTTGATTTTGTGTTGCTGATTTGGTTATGGTGTTAGTGGGGCTTGATAATGGGACTATAATGCTAGATAATTTCGGAGGTGTGGTGCTTGAGAGAGTTGAGTAAGGTTTTTGCACAAATTAAGTGAACAAAATGCAATTTCTCTTTCCAATCCATATATATAGACAATTAGATACATGTATGGGCTGACCTAGAGATGATTTGTTGTCATTTGAAGGTCAAGGGAGTTGTTGGTTTGGTAAACCACTCAAAATTTATCTAGATTTGCAAGCAAGCTTCTTAAAGAATTAAAAAGGGGCATAAAAGACATTTAATAATTCAATTTAATGGCCAAAAATGAAACTTGACAAACCCTTAGGGTTTGACCCTTAGGGTTTAGCAAAAAGCAAAAATACTATTTAGCAACTAGGGTTTGTAAAATTATAAACTAAATTTAGTTTCCAAAATTAAAAAAATTAAAATTATTAATTAGATTAAATTAATAATTTTATTATACAGGAACATTAGGGTATTATAACATAATTAACTTTGCTATTTAAACAATTAGTGTTTAAAATTAGCAATTAGGGTTCCAAGAAATATCGGTTAGAGTTTTAATTTCGCGATTAAGGTTTCGATTTCAAATTTAGGGTTTTAATCATTACGGTCTTAAATCACTAATTAGGTTTATTTAAATTAGCGATATAAAACCTATTATACCTGACATTAACCACTGTAACACAATTCTTGACAGATCAAACCTCCGGTCTAGGTTTCCGAATTAGGGTTTAATAGAAATTCATATAATTAGGGTTTTAAATTTATAATTAGGGTTTCCTAATTAGCATAACACGAAGTAGCACATAACACATATCATATAACACAGATATTAAATAATCTTAAATTTCCCATTTAAATTGATAAATAGGGTTAAATCAATTAATGCTAGGGTTTGATCAATATACCATAATTGACCAACCATCAACAGTACGTTTTTACAGTACATATTTATAGCACTGAAAAATCAAAATATTATAACATTATAATATTATATTATTATTCTCATACCTTGGCAATAATCCAAAATTAGGGTTTGGATTCCATATCTGATTTATTCTTCATATTTAACCTTAATAATTAAGGTAAAATATTTACTTTAATAATCCATACAAAAATTCATATAATAAAATAATTATTATAATTATTCTAAAAATCACTCCATATATTAATTAAATAATATATGATTATATATTTCGTGGAAAATAATTAATAAAAATATTTCTACCTTAAAATTAATTATTATAAGAATATACCTTATAAAAATCAATAATTCTAAAATAAATTCATTTGTAAATATTTATGTAATAAATATATTTTTATTTACCACATAAATACATATACACATAATCTTGTACAAATCCTCATCCTTAATATAAAAAAAAAATTATTCACAAAATTTCTTATTTATTTATATAGAAAATATCGGGTTGTTACAGATACAAATGAATATCTTTGGCCGTAGTGCAAAGATGAAGTTATTAGTATGATTATGAACAGGAAATATGATTTGGTGTAACCATGATCTTTGATGTTTCAGGTAAAGATAGGTGATGAAAATTATCTTCGTCCTAGATGAGAAGAGGAATTTAGAACTACAGTTGTGATTATGAGTTATTCATATGATTGTGGACCAGAATTGTTGATTGATGTTACAGGGATAAAACATTGTTGATGGATTTTTAACATGGAGAAGATAATAGACTTTATAGTCTATTTGACTCTTCTAATGGATTGCTCGTTCCGCTGCAACTATGGTTGAAATTTTTATCATTTACCATATGTTCTAAATCTCTGATTTATTATTGATAAATACTATTGATAATTTAATTATCTTTAGTCATGATATTCTTTACTGAGCTAGTTGTGCTCACCCTTTTGCTTCACAATTCCTTTCAGGTAATAAGAGTGTAGCTGGGTCGAGCGAGGGTAACGGGGAAATAAAACGGTGGTCTCTAGCTGTGGATGTTCTCCCGAAGCAGTATAGAAAAGTTCATTTAGTAGTTTTATTTGGTGAATCCAATAGGGTAAGGTGTACCCAACGTTGGAAGGGTGGTTTGCCACTATCATACAAGATGTCTAACGACATACAACCTCGTGCCATCATAAGACAGGGATGTGCTCATCCACTTGCTGAGTATATATAAGAGCACTACCTATATAATCTTGGTGTTTGTTTGAAGTATAATTCTCAATTAGAGACAGTAGAGATAATGATATGTCAAGAGAAGACTCACCATTGGGAAGAATATGATAGTAATCTTCTCGTTTTTCTTTGGGGTCTATTGGGTCATCCAAGAATAATTCTGTGGCCATATGATATCTATCATAACCTAGACGCATGGCCTCCCATGTACGAAGGTTTCCTTGAGCACTTCCCAAAGATTCTAATTTCTAAAATATTTTTTGACTATACCTTTATGTAAGGTGTCATTGTGAGGTGATATCCACGGTTGGAACATGAGTCACATTTGGTATATATTTGTATCCAAACTCACAACATATGTGTTGTTGTATTTTGCACGACAATTGTTGTAATAAAGTTACAGTTATTTTCTGTACCATGTATTTGGCGACTCAGAATAGGTTGGATGGAATGGACCTATTTTGGGGTCGTTACATTTGGTATCAGAGCGATAAGTAAAGAGCCCCGAGCCTCTCGCTGGTGACTTCCTGTTGATGGGGGATGCACCGATGCCAGACTCTCCGTAGGGGACGCCGTTCTGCGGTGGCAAACTGATAGGTATCATTGTAAGGTGCTGACACAAGTTGGTGTCCAGAGTTACATTTGGTATCAGAGCTTAGGGATATGATCTCTGGCGGAGATCGGGGAATACAACTAGGAGGGGAGAGATGAGTAAATCCTTCGCTAGTGTGTCCTACCTAAGCTTATTTGTTGGTCAGTCATAATATAGGGATATTATGTGCTATGTTAATTTGTTTAATTAACCCTTATTTTATGGCAATATTTGAGAATGGCAGCTGAGAATGCTAACAATGGAGTGAATGAGACTGTGGGGATACCTCTAATCACTAACCGTGATAATGTGATGTCAGACGAAGAAAGAATTAGAGATATCTATGTGGTGAGTGAAGAATTGATAGTTGCATCCGAGATAGTTGCAGAGGTAACAACTGAGACTGAGGAAGAAGAGGAAGAAGAAGTACCTGAGGAGAGTTTATTAGAGGTATTATATGATCAAAATGTAGAATTTCAAAATCGTATTCATGAGTTAGAAGAGCAGGCAGAAGAACGACAGGCGGTCGTGGAACAAAAGGATGCAACAATTCAAGCTTGTGTTACCCGATATGTGATGCTTGAACATAAGCATTCTTTGGCAGAGTATAAGATGATAAAAATGGAATCTGAGCTGAAAGAAGAAAAAACTGAATGAGTGAGAATAAGTGATGCATGGGCAAAAGCCGCACGACACGTGGATATTGTGGAAAAAGATGTTCGATCTAAGAAGGCTAAAATAGATGATATGAATTTCTCTTTTTGGAAAGCAATTGGGAGAACCCAACATCGAGTTTTGAATTACCCTGTACATAGCGGTCAACCTAAATTCGATATGGATCGAAGATTGATGATTCAGATCATGAATGAGGAGTACGAAGAGGCAGTTGAGGGAGGAATGTGTCCTATAGAAAAGTACATTCCAACGGTAATGATGATGCCAAATGCTGCTCCAGACAAGTCAAAGCCAAGTAGTTCGAGGGATGGCGGTTGTCATGACTTCCCAACAAATGAGAAACCCAAATAAAATTATCATGGGAGATGAGCAATGGAGAAATCATGATGATCTGAGAGATAGAATCTGAAATGGAAGCAAGGTATTCTCAACTCTTCGAAATACCAGGTACGTAAATTTCGGGGACGAAATTTCATAAGGAGGGGAGATTGTAAGACCCCGAATTTTATGAAATAAAAGTATTTAATTTTCTTATAATTACTATTCAGTAAATGGTTAAATTGATAAAAGTTTAAAGTTATGGGTGAAATGTGATTTTTTTTTTCAAAATAAGCAAGTGGTTATAAAATAATCATTGTTGTCGGGGAATATTCGTTTGGTCGTGAAATATTCTTTCTGTCGGGGAATATTCGTACGACGGTGCAGCTATTTGTGGGCCCCATAACGAATAACTGTCGGGTGAAGAAAACGACAAATTTGAGTTTTTACAAATAACGGCGTAGTTGTTACCGTTAACACTGTTGGAATACCCGGTGGTTAAAATACAGTAATACGCGTTATTGCACAGTAGCACACGGTATTGCATAGTATTTTTGAAATTATTGATTCTTACGTAAGAAGGTACTACTCAATAATTGTTACAGTAATTACTGTTCAATATTTTATTTTATTGATTCAATAATTGCTACGTTGAAATTTTATATTATTGTTGTTCAATAATTATCACTGCACAGTATTTCCCATTATCAGATCAATAATTCATATTATTTGAATAATATTATTAGATAACATTATTGGCAGTGTCTAGAAAGTTCTGTCTAAGGAGAGGTTTGGTCACCTAATTGCGCGCCAGTAAGGAGAAATTCTTATTGGAAAGCCCCTCTTTCTTGGGAACGGCCTGGTTGTCATAAATGTGATTATGTAATATTATTTGTGAATAATTAATTATTGATTCATATGATAAGGAAATATTTATTTTATGTGGATATAAATGAGGGATACATTTTTGTGGTTAAAAATGAAGGAGTTAATGTTGAGGTTTTTATCAGTATTTTTGTCAGAATGGAGGTATTAAAAATCAGGGTTTTTGAGATATTTTGCGGGGTTTATAATTTTTAATCCGACCGTTGGATCGTGGTAATTTTTGGATATGTTATACATATATAAGTTGAGTATATGTCCACAAATTTTGAACCGTTAAAAATGAACGTATGATTTATTATGAATTTTACGAGATGACTGGTTCAGAAATTGTTGAATTTTCGGAGTTAATCATTTTGGTGGAAAATTCTAGAATTGGTGGGCTCCACTTGTGGTTGGTGAAGAAATGTGCTGAATTATATTTCAAATATGGTGGGCGGGAATAGTAGCAGGTAAAGCCATCAGGTTGCAGGTCAAGCCTACTAAAATTTTCCTATAAATAGAGGGCTAAGTTAGAATTGAAAATCACACCAGAAACAAGTTTTCTCTCTTTCTCTCTCTATATTATGAAGCATATTTTGTGAGTATTTAGATACTTTGAGAGTTGCTATTCAGTGCAAGTTTCCTTCGGCTTTGCATACCGATCAGAAGTACTGCTCTTTTGAGGTAAGGGATAGTAAGGGATTTTAAGGGTTGTTATATTTTCCAGTTTCGTAATTTTTCTGATCTTCAAAAATTCTGGAAAAATTTGAAATGATATTTTGATGAGTTTTATTGATTGTGTCCAAAAATGGTGATTTTTGGATGTATAGATTGAGAGTTATGAATTTTATGAGAAAAGACTATTTTAAAAGTAACCGCTTATAATTCCTTGTGGTTAACTCCAAAATTGATGAAATTTTTATTGGGAGTACATGTATATGATAGAAGTATACTCTGTAAATTTCAAAATTTTTGGAAAAAAATATAATTTTTGATAAATGTCTAAATATTCGGCTGTTTTGGCCATATGAAAAATAGTAAATGACTTTTAAAAATTCTGAGAAAAATATATGTTCACTATGGGACTATATTATGCTAAATCTCAGAAAAGAAATATTTTTGAAACTGATTTGGTATTTTTCATGAAAATAGTCTAGTTATGAGTAAATGAATTAAATATGTTTTGTGAAGTAAGAAAATTGGAAAATAGGATTCTATGACTTTGAGAATCCTATATGAGGTATATGCAGATTTTTGATGAGGGTTTTGATTATTGGTGATAAAATCTTATGAGTTTGGTATTTTAGAATGATTAAATGCATTATTTAGTAAAGTGTAAACAATTTAAATAAATTGTTTATAAGCTTTAGAAATATTATTCTTTCAATATCATTATACCGAAATACTGGTATGGATTTTATTGTGGAATTTCTACCTTTTTGTGTCGGGTTTACTATTTATGAGTTACTATTCACGAGTTACTATTCATGAGTTACAATTCACGAGTTACTATTCACGATAAAAATTGGTTTCTTTTTCTAACCAAATTATAGTTGATTTACGAATATTACTCTTGAGATTAAAACTAGATGTTGATCATATTATTTTTATTATTATATATAACATTTTTATAACCCTAATGATGATATTTCTCTTTGACTTGAGTGTAAAGATGGGTAGATTTTTGGTATGATCATGACTATGAGTTCTCTTTGGCCAGTAGTGCAAAGTTGAATCGTTGATTGGTATGATCATGACCATTGAATTTATAAGTGAATATCTTTAGCTTAAGTGCAAAGGTGAATTGATCAACGTGGTTATAATTATTGTTTATATAAATTCTGAAATGATTATATATTTCTTTGAGATATTAATATCTTTGGCCTGTAGTGCAAAGATGAAATATTGATGAATATCTTTGGCCTGTAGTGCAAAGATGAATTGTTGATGAATATCTTTGGCCCGTAGTGCAAAGATGACATGTTGTTGAATATCTTTGGCCAGTAGTGCAAAGATGAACAGATGTTGAGATAAACATGACCAACTGGTGATACAAATGAATATCTTTGGCCGTAGTGCAAAGATGAAGTTATTAGTATGATTATGAACAGGAAATGTGATTTGGTGTAACCATGATCTTTGATGTTTCAGGTAAAGATAGGTGATGAAAATTATCTTCGTCCTGGATGAGAAGAGGAATTTAGAACTACAGTTATGATTATGAGTTATTCATATGATTGTGGACCAGAATTGTTGATTGATGTTACAGGGATAAAACATTGTTGATGGATTTTTAACATGGAGAAGATAATAGACTTTATAGTCTATTTGACCCTTCTAATGGATTGCTCGTTCCACTGCAACTATGGTTGAAATTTTTATCATTTACCATCTAAATCTCTGATTTATTATTGATGAAGGCTATTGATAATTTAATTATCTTTAGTCATGATATTCTTTACTGAGCTAGTTGTGCTCACCCTTTTGCTTCACAATTCCTTTCAGGTAATAAGAGTGTAGCTGGGTCGAGCGAGGGTAACGGGGAAATAGAACGGTGGTCTCTAGCTGTGGATGTTCTCCCGAAGCAATATAGAAAAGTTCATTTAGTAGTTTTATTTGGTGAATCCAATAGGGTAAGGTGTACCCAACGTTGGAAGGGTGGTTTGCCACTATCATACAAGATGTCTAACGACATACAACCTCGTGTCATCATAAGACAGGGATGTGCTTATCCACTTGCTGAGTATATATAAGAGCACTACCTATATAATCTTGGTGTTTGTTTGAAGTATAATTCTCAATTAGAGACAGTAGAGATAATGATATGTCAAGAGAAGACTCACCATTGGGAATAACATGATAGTAATCTTCTCGTTTTTCTTTGGGGTCTATTGGGTCAACCAAGAATAATTATGTGGCCATATGATATCTATCATAACCTAGACGCATGGCCTCCCATGTACGAAGGTTTCCTTGAGCACTTCCCAAAGATTCTAATTTCTAAAATAGTTTTTGACTATACCTTTATGTAAGGTGTCATTGTGAGGTGATGTCCACGGTTGGAACATGAGTCACATTTGGTATATATTTGTATCCAAACTCACAGCATATGTGTTGTTGTATTTTGCACGATAATTGTTGTAATAAAGTTACAGTTGTTTTCTGTACCATGTATTTGGCGACTCAGAATAGGTTGGATGGAATGGACCTATTTTGGGGTCGTTACAAAACAAGTTGAAAGTGACTTGTGAATGCTGCTGGCTGATGGATATATGATCCACACCTGGCCGTAGGCCTATCTGCGGCTGCAGCAGGTACACCTGCGGCACCCCCATGTGGGTCCCATCCCTCCAGCTCGGTCCAGTTCGAGTTGCAAAGGAGGTCTTACGAATTAAAAAGGTAAAATCGAGAATAAAAATGCCACGCGATTGAGCAAAACTGCATACAATCCTGGTCTTCTCTGATGAGATTTTGAATCTGTACATCATGCATTGGTATTCGCCCACACACAGGGTACACTATACCAGTGATCTCAAATGATCTCAGTCAAGCTCGACAATAAGGTACGCAGGTCAAATGCCGCTTTCTCAGGATCATCGTCCTTGTCAACGTGAATCCCTGACGGGGGTTACAACGTGAATCCCTTACGGGGATTACAACGTGAGTCCCCGACGGGGGTTACAACGTGAGTCCCCGATGGGGGTTACAATGTGAATCCCCGATGAGGGTTACAACGTGAGTCCCCGATGGGGGTTACAACATGAGTCCCCGACGGGGGTTACAACGCATGTTCATCCGTTGACACACAAATCAACGAAGGTCAAGCAGCCTTGACATTATCTCAGCCGATGGCAAGTAAACCCATCAGAGCATACACAGTTGTTCGATTAATGCATACGACCCCAGTAGATCTCCCGAGGGGTTTACAATGTAAATTCACGGCAGGGGATTACCACGTACATTCAAGCCATTGACACACACATCAACGAAGGTCAAGCAGCCTTGACATCATTCTAGCCGATAGAGGGTTAGACCTATCAGAGCTCTGGAGCCATTCGGGGTTCTTACCACCCGATTACCCATATTCCCCGGCGGGGGGGGGGGGGGGTCACAACGTAATGTTCCGTTGATCTACATGACAGCGGAAGTCAAGCAACCTTGACAGTATATCCCACAGGATTTTTCAGCCGTTGATTCACATATCGGTGAAATACACGTCAACGAAGGTCATGCATCCCTGACAGCATTTGCTGTTGGCAGTAACTCCAACAGAACCCTGACATGTCCTGACGATACAAACCAGAAGATTGTCATAAAGGAGGATGGATGATGGAATATGTTATACACATCCTTAAACAGATCAAGCTTTATCCCCACAGATCTCTTACACATAAGAGGTACCTCTGTAGGATCCAGTCCTTATCCAGGAATTTGATGATAACTCCAACATCAACATCCTGGCAGACTCAGATTATACATCAAATCTAGTCATCATTGCCAATCCCCGGTTGAAGCAACAGGGAACCGACAATTATCCTCAGCGTGTTGGGCTACAACCCCGTACACATGCATCATACATCTACATCATGTTGCTATCCATAGTACCATGTTTGTCTTATTACGTTTCAAGTGTCTACGATTCTTTATCCTACCCATGCATCGCTATGCATGAGTATGATAAAGAGGGGCATCTGTAGACACTCGAAATTTTCTGTACTACTGACACTAACATTGCAGGAAGGCAGATCCGTCTTTTATGAGAGAACCATGAAAGACAATCCACAACCATACCGGATACTACCGAAAGTTCAGCATCAACCCCAGATCGCAATCTGGGAGTAACCAATCCAACCTCGGATGTAACCCCGAGGCCTGCAGATACAATACCAGAACACACACCAGAGAAGACCGATTAATCTCGGAGTTAACCCCGAGGTATCCAGTCTCAGCCCCAAACATGGGAATAGCCACCAACCTTGGTGATAGCCCTAAGGAATGCAGTTTTGACATTAACCCCAGAAATGCTTATTACAAGTGCAACCAGCTTCAATCTTGACGCTCACAACGAGATACACTGTATCAGCCCGGTGATGACATCGGGAAGACAGACACACCTCAAAGATGACAATGAGGACTTTCAACCAAGTGCAGCAGTCCAATCCCAGCGAAGCTGAGCAACGTCTGCTTTATCGACCCAACCCAAAAATAACACCAGTAAGGGGAAACATCGTCATCTGACAAACACGATGCCACGCCAAGTCGTCTCAACACATCTACACAACAACAGCCCACAAGGCTAACCAATCCCGAGTTGCTATTGTGCGGGGTAACGGATGAAAGTTGAAGCTTGAAGACCGGAGGGCACTGTCCCATCTTCAAAGACTTCGTACAAACTCTAATCCCATGCCATCGTACAAACTCTCGACAACGGTAGTCCAAAATAGGTCATGTATACCTCAAACGGATGCCCGGATTGCACTTCAGAAAAACCGAGTGGACATTATAGAGCCTGCATGCACGTACTTCAAGACGACCCGACCCGACCCGACCAGACCCGCCTCTGGTACACCTGCGGATGACCCGCAGGTACACCAACGATAGCTTTGGTCTATAAATAGAGGGCTTGGGTTGCTAATTTTTAAGAGAAGAAACACGGGGAAACCCTGCAGAATTCGCTCTACCCTTGCCATACAGTGTATTTTCCCACTTTAAACACATGTGAGCTCACATATAGCCCTCTTTTGTACCTACAAAAGCCAGTGTTTATCCACTCTAAAGATATAGAAGTCTTCTTTGGCAGCCCACTGTAAGCCTTCTCACACACTTTAGAGTTCTTTATCTTCATCTTTGCACACACCCTTCTACACGTTGAGAGTCGTGGTGCTTGCTTTTGCCCGGACTTCGGTCTGTGGTTTCATTTTAGTCTATATATATATATATATATATATTGACTAACAGTACCGAGTTATGCCTCGGTTGAGCCTAGACTTCGGTCTGGAGCGTTTATTTGCTTTTCTATATATATATATATTTTTATATATATGAACTGTGTATCGGACTTTGTTCGATTGAGCCTAGACTTCGGTCTGGAGCGTTTATTGCTTCAATATATATATACTTATATATATATTAACTGTGTATCAGACTTTGTTCGATTGAGCCTAAACTTCGGTTTGGTGCGTTTATTGCTATATATATATATATATATATATATATATATATATATATATATATATATATATATACTTATATATATTAACTGTGTGTCGGACTTTGTTCGATGAGCCTAAACTTCGGTTTGGTGCATTTATTGCTTTAATATATATATATATATATATATATATATATATATATATATATATATATATATATATACTTATATATATTAACTGGGGTCAAACTCCGTTCGATGAGCCTAGATTTTATATCCGGTACGTTTACTCATTTTTATATATATATACTTATATATATGAACTGCTATCGAACTCTGTTCGGTGAGCCTGGATTTTATATCCGATGCGTTTACATGCTTATATATATATATATATATATATATATATATATATATATATATATTTACATTTCGTCCCACCTAGAGTTTACTTCGTGGTGGTTGACCGTTTTTACAGCTTTATCTACGTTTTGTCCCGCCTGGAGTTTCCTCCGTGGCGGTTGATGGCTTTTAACAGCTTTATTTACATTTCTGATCCCCTATGGAGGTTCTTCGTGGTTGGTAATCATGTCTGTATATATATATTTACGACTTTTATATATATACCTGCTTACTGCTTTCATGCAAATTGCGGTATCATGTGAGCCTAGGAATCATGTGATCACAGATTCATCCCATTGGATCTAGATTCGGTTCCCATGATGGACATTTTTAGCTGTAAGCAGCTTGTAAATTATTTTGCGGTGTCTGAATTTTCTCAGATGGTTTCCATACCCACGAGGAAGTCGGCATTATTTTGTACATTATTTTCGTACGGATGCTTCGCAGCCGTCAAATAAAATCAACCAAGCCGCGCATTTAATAAAATGGGAGTGCAAAAGGCCTCAATTACAATTGAGCGACGGGGTTTGAAAAAAACTCTTTTATAAAACATTATTGCCATATCTTGTTAAAAGTGAATTTTTACATAAATTCAAACCTTGCGTATATAGGTGCGAACGAGGCCTCGTACCAATTTCAAATAACAGCACATTGACTCTCTCTCTCACACACACACACACATTCAGATAATAGTTTCTTGAAAAGAGGTGATCACCGTGGTAACACGGATGTCGGGGGGTGCCTAACACCTTCCCCCCGCATAACCAAGTCTATGGACCCTAAATGAATCTCGGTTTCATCGACCCGTATAGCAGTGTCACATCACTGGGTCAATGTGCAAACTTTTTCTCGGTTGTGTTGGTACAACCATTTAAAAAACCAACTGGCGACTCTTAACAGTCCATCGTCGACATTATACATGTCGGACCTTTTTCACTTGTTTTTTTCAAACAAATCTCACCTAAAATGAGAACACCAAAGAACAAGTAACGGAAAGGGACATCTAAAAATCCCGACGTCGACAATATATATATATATATATATATATATATATATATATAATATACAAAATAAATAAAAGCCACGGATCGAAGTCCAGGAAAATACATGTAACACGACTCTCAACGTGAAGAATAGTGTATGCAAAGATGAAGAGAAAGGCTTGAAAGTGTGTAAGAAGGCTTATAGTGGGCTGCCAAAGAAGACTTCTATAGCTTTAAGTGTATGAACACTCGGCTCCCGCTGGTAAAAAATAGCTATATATGAGCTTATAAGTGTTTAAAATGAGAAAGCACTCAATTTAGGGTGTGTACAGAGCAAATTAGATAGGGCTTCCTCGCCTTTTTCTCTTACAAAATTGACACCCTAAGCCCTCTATTTATAGAGCCGCAGATGTACCTACGGCTGCCCGGGGTGCCCCGGGCTCCGCGGGTCCCGCCGTCTCGAAGTACGTGCACGCATGCAACGTGATGTCTGCTCAAACTTTCAAAACTTCAATCCGGGCATCCAACTGAGGTGTGTAAGACCTATTTTAGACCGTCGTTGTCGAGAGTTATGCAATGACATGGGATTAGAGGTTGTACGAAGTCAGGAAGATGGGACGATGCCCTCCGGTCTTCAAGCAAAAATTCTATCCGTTACCCTACATAATAGTCACTCGGGACTGAACTTCTTTGGTTCTTGTGGGACATTGTTGTGTAAAAATGTATGTCTGAAATGCTGAGACGGTGTGATGTGGCGTCAAGGTTGCAAGATGATGACTTTGCCTCTCACCGGGGTTATCTCTGGTTTGGGCTGATAAAGCAGACGTTGCTCAGGGTTATCTCTGAGATTGGACTGATGCAAGTGTTAAAGGTCCTCAGTGTCATCTCTGAGGTGTGCCTGTCTTCTTGGTGTTATCGCTAGGTTTTGTACTGAGTGCCTCGGTATAAGCGCCAAGGTTGAAGCCGATTGCATGTATTTAAAACAAGTATTTATGGGGTTATCTCCGGAACTGCAACTCCCTTCCTTGGGGTTATCTCCAAGTTTGGAATCTGCTACTCCCAGTGTTGGGACTGAGACTGAATATCTCGGGGTTATCTCCGGGAAAAAGCGGTCATCTCTGGTGGAATTTCCAGTATCGAAACTGCAGGCCTCAGGGTTATCTCTGAGGTTGAAACTGATACTCCCGGTGTGTGTTTCGGGATTGAGACTGAGCTTCCAGTAGTATCCGAACTGGATATGAGTTGTCTTCCAGGGTTATGTCTGAAAAACGAATCTGCCCTCTTGCAATGTCAGTAACAGGTGTGTAGAAAATTTTGAGTGTCTACACTTCATATGTTCATTAGGTATAAAAGGTCGATTACCTTGATTACCAAAGTATTTGTTTATGGTCATTGTTGGCCACTCGGCGTTAATGATTCAATTATTCATTATTGAAACTTGATTCTCATTATTTCGTAATTGTTATATATTATTGAAATATTCAGAATCTATATTTTTTTCTTCAATCATGATATATCTTTCTTGTATTTAAACTGGCTGAGCAAAGTAGTTGTTCACCCTTGCTATATCATGATAATATTTTAGTTAAGCCCGAATGCTTTAGGAAGGGAAAAAATAAGAGAAAAAGTTCAAGAGTAGTCTATCATGCACGTTTAGCTATTATGTTATCTTTTGTTAACTGATTATGTAAACCTTTTGAGATATTAAAGGTATGAATTTAGTTAAGGTTAATAGAACCTTGGGGAAATGTTGAAGAACCATTGTGTAATAAATAATGTATATTTATAAATTTTGTGTTAATTATAGAATGTGTAAGAAGATGATTTATCGTGTTGCACCAGGTCCGAGGTATAAGGGACCCGAATTTGGGGGCATTACAAGTTTGTATCAAAATGGATAGATTATAAACCTTAGGTAGGGGTACCTTAGGCTATAACCTTAGAGATGAGGATAATGATGATGAGAAATAAACTCAAATAGAGTCTAAGTGATAAGAGATGAATTTAGAAAATTCATTACTAAGTAAAGAAAAAGATAAATAAGATTCAAAGAAGAATATTGAAGAGTTATAAAAGATGAGAATCAGGAGTTACCTGACTCCAGTAATAACAATGAAAAATAATGATAAACAGACTGTGTCTATAAGATTAAAAGCTTAAATAAAAATAATAATATAATATGATTAAAGTGAAGAGTAAAGGAGATCGTAATTAAAAATGATCGTAAAATAAAATCACGACGTGATCATATTGAATTGTTGAATAACATATGATATATGTTAAACGATTAAGAAGATATAGCTTGACGTTATAAAGAGAATGACTATGAAATTGTATGATGTAAACTCAGGAAAGAGTGGTAAATGCTAAGATACAGATTAAAAAAAAATTTATTGAGTAAAGAAAAATTAATATTATGTGGGATTTCAACTGATGACTCATGTGATAGCTGAGTTGTACAAACCTTTGTATGGGCGGGGGTTTTGTGCTTGCACTTAGTTTATCACATTGATAATCGTTGAAATAATGGTGTCGCGATATCAATATACATATGATGAAAAGGTGATTCTTTTCTCATGTTTATATTTGATAGTTATAGAATATTAAGATTAGGTGTGAGTTCTAAAAACTAGAGTTTATGGTAAGTTTGTGACTCATAATCATATGATATATTTTTAAACCCCTAAGCATATGGACAGTCCTTGATCTGTTCTTGGACTACGTATTGTTAGGACAAGTTTCTAAACTCATATTATTATAGTAAGTTCCTGAACTCATAACGTGTGGTATGTTTGATGAACTATACTGGGGGTATAGGAAGGTTGTGAATTTAGAACTGAGAATTTTCACTATGGTAAGTATTAAAATTAATAGAAATAAATAGAATTATTAAACAATGTAGTATTAGAGAAAAATAGAATTGATGGAGGAATCATAAGTATTCCAAATCTTCTAGATATGCTAGACTTCGAAATTTATTGACGTCGTGCTGATAAAAACATTTTAAAAAAAATATTGGGTCAGATTATTGAACCAATGAGTTTTAAAAGTTTTATTATTCATATGTCTACGCTAATTATTTCAGCTAAACAAAAATGATTTGAAAATATCAAAATATATTTTATATAACGTTAATGCATTTAGTGCAGAGATGATAAACGATGGAGTCATCAATGCGGATTAACCTAGTGTTGGATGTGATCATAGAATCGTCAACCCACTATGGTATGATGTAGTAATACAAAGTCACAAAATGAAGGAATTCTCAACGGACTGTAAAGATAGTGCGGTATCATGACGACATAAAATGATTCTCAAAATATTAAAATATATAAAGATAAGTTAATGCCAATTAAAGTGGCTAGACAAATGTTTCGATTAATGTTCAAATTATTGTTATACGTTTAAGCTATTTGATTAAGTTAGACAAATGTTTATGAAATCCAAGTATTCTTTGAGAATTTATGCCAAGCCAAATTATTTTGGTGCGGAATCTTGTGTTAAGTCTGAAGTGAACAACCTCAAAAATTAGGGCCATGATACAAGTTGGTATGAAATTGACACAAGTTGGTGTCAAGTTAATGCGAGTTGGTATCAAATGGATACAAGTTGGTATCCGACACAAGTTAGTGTTAGCATTAAGTGATACAAGTTAATTGGTATCAAATTGACACAAGTTAGTGTCAAGTTAATGCAAATTGGTATCAAATGGATACAAGTTGGTATCCGACACAAGTTGGTGTCCGTATTAAGTGATACAAGTTGGTATCAAATTTACAAAAATTGGTGTCAAGATAAAACGGTTTGCAGATGAATTTCTGTTAAAATCTTTTCAAGTTATTTATATTACTTCATAATTATTGAACAATTGTGAAGGTTCCTGAATATATAGAAGGTGTAAACTCCTATAGAGTAGTAATGGTATCATGTGAAGATAGAAGAGATCCTCATAGAAGGAAATAATATGAACTCATTAATTGCGAGAGTAATTAGAGATGGTTAAATAAAGGTTAAATTGAAAACCTATTTTTGGTAAATAAAAGGAGAAAAGATTAGTAGGCTGTAATTTCGAGGACGAAATTCTTAAAAGATGGGGTGAATATGACATCCCGAAAATTTATAAGATTTATAAAAAAATCTTGAATGATTAAATGAATTTTAAAGAATAAAACCTAGATTGAAACCTATATGGTTTGATTTTTTTTAGCAAAGTAAAGAAATTAAATGTGAACGATAGAAAGGTTGAAGCGTAAGATATTACTAATGGATTAAGATTATGGCGATTCAAATTAATATATATGGCAAACCATATGAATATAGTAAACATGTCTAAATATTTAATTATTAAAAGGACTTGAAAGAATGCCACAAGTTATTAATATGGTATTTTAAATTTAAGAATATGACAAACGATATTGAAAAGTTGGATTAATATAGTCCATTATGTTAAGCCATTTGAAAAGGGCTTATTGAATGTAGCAAACTGAATAAAGAGGTTTTAATAGACGTTGAACTAAATGTCTAACCTAATATGAGAATATTAATTATTTATCAATAAAATTAATACTTTGTGATTAATGTAGAGAATGTATATGATTGAATTATTATATATGTGAGCTATGGAAAGGAAAAATGTTATAACCTAATTATATATTATGTATGAGAATTAAATAACCTAAAGGGTTATATTTATTTTGTAGTTCTAGTATTTAAATTATATACTAGTGACCTAATCTAAGAGATTTATTTTGTTATCTCAACTTATTAATTATTTTAAACCTAATTAAAGGAAGTCTAATTGAGTTATATAATTAAATATATGTATCTAATTATTTAAAGTCTAGAATAAATGGACTAGAAACCCTAATTAAATAATTAGAGTAATGTAAAATTTATGAGACATGTCCCAAACGATTTAAATTAGGAAGCCCAAACAATTAATGGATTAGCCTAAACCTTGGCCCAAAACCCTAGCCTAAATAAAATGGGAATTCAAGAAGATTTAATGTGCAAAGAAAGCATTAAATAAAAATCACAAAATAGGGGAAATAAAGGAGGAAAGTGGACGGGTGGTGTAGGGAAAGAAAATAGTACATGGTTATTTTATTTTTTCAAAACCTAGTCCACTCACTCACCTAGCCTAAATAAAAGAAATCTATAACCTAAGATATGAATAGATTTTGGGAGATATGGAAAGATTTTGCAAGAGATATTGGAAGATATGCATGTATATATACAAGTTATATATACATACTTTTTAGTCCTATAAATACCCCCTCATTTTATTTCTATTAAAAGTTTATATCATTCTCCAAAAAGCTTAGAACAAGAGAGAGAGAGAGAGAGAGAGAGAGAGAGAAAGCTAAGGGGTTCGGGCATCATAAGGAGATAAGAAGAAGATGAAATCTTTCATGGCATCAAGCTTCACCCACCTAGTAAGAAGAAGAAGAAAAGCCTTGAAGGTTCAAAAATTCTCTAACCTAAATTCGATTTAGATCTATGTATATTCTTGTGATTATTTTAGTTCTAAAGATGAGTTTATGTTTCTAAACTCTAGAGCATAAAATCTACATGTTTTATAGTGTATTATGTATGGATCTTACAATTTTGGGTGATTAAAAGTTTTATCAAAGAAAGGAAACCAAAACAGTTTTTATACTTTAGAAAACCATAACTTTTGGTCACTTTGAATGAGTACCATTTGAAATCTATACATCTTTTTTATGATCTATCAAAAAGGGGTGATAGATATGTAAGTTAAATTTTAAACCCAAGTGGTAGCACTCATATTCATTAACCGTGCATCAAATGGCATCTGTTTTGGTTAAAATAGTCCTGCCCGAAAAAGAATAAAAACTGGACCAAAAAATAGTTTCTGGCCAGTTTGGACCAGGGGCATTTTCGTCCATTTTCTTTGCTCTAAAATTCTGAACATTTTTGGTATGTTAGTATGATGAGTTAATAAGGTTCAGCCCAAAGATGGTGATTTTTGGATATGTAGAATGAAAGTTATGATTTTTACAAGAAAATACTATTTTGAAAGTGAACAGAAATAATTTTTTGTGTGTAACTCCAACAATTGTATTTTTTTTTACTGGAGCTAGATGATCATAACAGGAGCACATCCTGAAAATTTCATAATTTTTGGACAAATGAATAATTTATGATAAATGGTGAAGGATCTGACTATTTTAAACCATTTAAAATTAGTAAAAAATTTGAAAATTTCCAAAAAAAAATATATGATCGTTAAGATATCATTTACTGATATTACCCAAAAAAGAAAAAAAATCGAAGATGTATTTGTAAGACCCCAAATTATTATTAAATAAAATTTAATTTTCTCTATTTATTATTTTGAAATAGTAAGGGTTAAATTGATTAATGAGGTTAGTTATGGGTAAAATACGTAAATATTTTAAATAAGCAAGTGGTTATAAAATATTCTTGTTGTCGGGGAATATTCGTTTGGTCGTGGAATATTCTTGTTGTCGGGGAATATTCGTACGACGGCACAGCCTTGTGTGAGCCCCATAACGGAAAGCGATTGGATGAAGAAAATGCAAAAATAAGTTGTTTATAAATAACGGCGTAGTTGTTACCGTTAATACTGTTGGAATACCCGGTGGTTAAAACACAGTAATACGCGTTGTTGCACACTAGCACACGGTATTGTACCAATTATTGATTCTTACGTAAGAAGGCACTACTCAATAATTGTTACAGTAATTACTGTTCAATATTGTATTTTATTGATTCAATAATTGCTGCGTTGATATTTTATATTACTGTTGTTTTAATAATTGTCACTACACAGTATTTTTTATTATCAGAACAATAATTCATATTATCTGAATAATATTATTAGATAACATTATTGGCAATGTCTAGAAAGTTCTGTCTAAGGAGAGGTTTGGTCATCTAATTGCGCGCCAGTAAGGAGAGATCCTTATTGGAAAGCCCCCTCCTTCCTAGGAACGGCCTGGTTGCCAGTACTGTGATTCTGTAATATTATTTGTGAATAATTAATTATTGATTTATATGATGAGGAAAATATTGATATTATGTGGATATAGATGGAGAAAAATTTTTAAATGTGACAATTGTTGTATATTAATATTTTATTTTTTTTTGATAAAATATTCGTTTAAATATATTATTTTAATAATATATTGATGGTGATATTTTTATAATGAATGTGGGATATATGAGTATATGAGGAGGAAGAGTATTTTTGTGGTATTAAATGATTAACACATGTTTTGTGTGTTGGTGGACACAATTCTTGACCGAAAATTTATTATTGACTGTAAAATCGTCCGTTTGTGGATTTCGGTCAATTTTTATTTGGAATTTGGAAAAACTTTCTTCTGTAAAGTTGTAGAGAATTGAATTTCCTATAAAAACTCGCGAGATTTGAATTTTCTGAATAAAGGGCTATTTATTATGAATTATTGAAGTTCTGAAGTTCCGAAATAATTGATTTTTGGAAGTTTTAATTATTTTTATTAAGAAAAATGTTTTTGACATTTGAGTGGCACATGTTAATGGTGGAAATCAGCTGATGTGGTGTGCTAAGGAAATTAAGAAAATTATATTATTAATTTATTCAATTTTCTGCTTTGGTGTTCTAAGCATTTTCCTATAAATAGGGTGCTTAGGTTAGAATTGAAAATCACACCAGAAACACAAGTTTCTCTCTCTCTTTCTCTCTCTATATCGAGCGTATTCTTGTGAGTATTTGATACTTTGAGTGTTGCTATACGGTGCAAGTTTCATTCAGCACTATATCTAGTATTCCAGTTAGAAGTACCGTATTTCCGAGGTAAGGGATGTTATTTCTTCTTAAATGATATTATTTTCTTCAATATCATTATGCCGAAGTATTGATCTGAATTTTTATCAAATTTGGAACTTTTTATGTCGGGGTTACTATTCACGAGTTACTATTCATGAGTTACTATTCATGAGTTACTATTCACGAGTTACTATTCACGAGTTACTATTCACCGAAAAATAAAAATTTCTTCTTTTCGTCCAAAATATCTATTCTGGATACTAGCTTTGATTGTATCCATGTTTTGATCATTCTTGAATTTTACTTCACTATGATTGTTTATGAGGTATTTTTGGACATGAATAGCTGAAATACGAATCCTTAATATTTACTCTTTTGTTTCACTGGATTCGTTTTCTCTAACATATTTTTCATCATCCTCAGTCCTAAATGATGATGATATAATTGAATATCTTTGGCCTGTAGTGCAAAGATTGATGATTTCTGATGAATATCTTTGGCCCGTAGTGCAAAGATGAACAGGTGTTGAGATGAACATGATCGATTGGTGATACAAATGAATATCTTTGGCCTGTAGTGCAAAGATGAATATTTGATTAAAGATGGTTATTGATTGTTGTTACAGGGATAAAATATTGATGATGGACTTTTAAATCTTAGAAGATAGTAGAACTCATTCTCTACTTGACTCTTCTAATGGTTTGCTGTTTCCACTGCAGTTATTGATTTAAAACTTGTTGTCTATTGTATTCTATTAAATTTTTTCCTGTTGAAGACTAACGATAATTTGTTGTATATTATCTTAGTCATAATATTCTTTACTGGGCTAGTTGAGCTCATCCTTTTCCTTCTTGTTCCATTTTCTTCTCAGGAGGCGAGAATGTAGCGAGTACTAGTCGGAGTGTGGAATGATGGTTCAAGACAGTTATTTTAGTAGTCCTCACTATTTTATAAAAGTGTTTCAATAAGTATAATGAGTACTTAATTGGGTATGAATACTGTCTAGATGACAATATTTGTATTTAAACTCACAGTATATGTGTTGTCGTATTTTGCACGACAAATGTATTAATAAAGTTGTAGTTGTTTCTGTACCATGTATTTGGCGACTCAGAATGGGTTGGGTGGAATGGACCTGTTTTGGGGGCGTCACAGTTGGTATCAGAGCTTAGGGATATGATCTCTGGCAGAGATCGGGGAATAGAACTAGGAGGGGAGAGACGAGTAAATCCTTCGCTAGTGTGTTCTACTTAAGCTTATTTGTTGGTCGGTCATTATATAGGGGTATGATGTGATTTATTAAATTGTTTAATTAACCTTATTTTATGGCAGTATTTGAGAATGTCGATTGAGAATGTTAACAATGGACTGAATGAGATCGTGGAGACACCTCTAATCGCCAACCAGGATAATGTGATATCAGGCGAAGAAGGAATTAGAGATCTACATGTTGTGAGTGAAGAATTAATAGTTGCACCCGAGATAGTCGCAGAGGTAACAGCCGAGAGTGAGGAAGAAGAGGAAGAAGAGGTACCTGAGGAGAGTTTATTAGAGGTATTATATGATCAAAATGTAGAATTAAAATATCGTATTCATGAGTTAGAAGAGCAGGCTGAAGAACGACAGGCGGTCGTGGAGCAAAAGGATGCAACAATTCAAGCTTGTGTTACCCGATATGTGATGCTTGAAGAGAAGCACTCTTTGGCAGAGTATAAGATGATAAAGCTAGAATCTGAGCTGAAAGAAGCAATAACGGAACGAGTGAGAATGAGTGATGCATGGGTAAAAGTCGCACGACGCGTTGATATTGTGGAAAGAGATGCCCGATCTAATAAGAGAAGATTTAACGATAACGGGAAGACATCGGCAACATCACCAGCACCAACAATAAATTCTAGGGGGGGAGAACGACCGCCAGTTAGATGCTACAGATGCGAAAATGAGGGACATATAAGGTCAAATTGTTCAAAGCCTTCCAAGGTATGTTTTAGTTGTGGAAAAGACGGTCACATAGCTCGATTTTGTCCTGTAGCGAAACCAAGTCCAACGGGGGTGGTGACTCAAAAAGCTGTCCCAGAAAAGTCAAAGTCAACGGTTCCTGGAAGAGCGTTTTTCGTGACTGGTCAACATACGAGGAACCCAAATGAAGTTAGCACGGGTTAGTTAATTATAAATTCTTGCGAAGTTTATACCTTACTAGATACCGGTGTTACCCATTCATTTATCTCTCCTGCTTATACTCAACGTTTAAACTTGACTCCGGAAAAAATTAGACTTTGACTTATCTGTTGAAACTCCGTTAGGAGAAACTTTCGTTACATCCACTGTTTATAAATCTTGTTTGATCCCAGTTGGCACCATCACATTACCTGTTGACCTTATCTCTTTAAAGATATTTACTTTTGATGTGATTTTAGGGATCAATTGGTTAACTACTCATCATGCCAAATTGATTGCTTTTGTAAGGTTGTTAGTTTTCATATTTCTAAGCAACCTGTTATTCGAATTCAAGCAACCAAACCATTGAAGTCAAACTCTTTCATATCAAGCCGTAAAGTCATTCGTTTATTGAAAAACGGATGTCAAGCTTTATTAGCCCATGTCATGGACTTGAAAAAAAAATGTCAGATTTGAATGATATTTCTGTTGTTAGTAAAATCTCTGACGTATTTCCTGAAGAATTTCTTGGCTTACTCCCAGAGCGTGATATTGAATTTTGTATCGACTTTAAACCCGGTATAAAACCCATTTCTAAAATCTCATATCGAATGGCTCCTATTGAACTTCAGGAGTTAAAAACTCAACTGTAGAAGTTTGTACCCGAGCCTCTATCTGGTGACTTCCTTTGTGGAATGCATTGAAGCCAGACTCTCCGTAGGGGACGCCATATTCGTATGGTAGTAAACTGATAGGTGCCATTGTGACGTGATATCCAAGATTGGGATATGAGTCACAGTTGAGAGCAACCTAAGTCAGTAATCGAAATACGTAGCTTTCTATGCTTAGCTAGTTATTATCGAAGAATCGTGGAAATATTTTCTCGAATCGCTACTCCATTAACTCAGCTGACTCAAAAAGATACAAACTTCGAATGGACCGAGGAATGCAAGAAGAGCTTCTAAGAATTCAGCATGCGACACCGACGTTGGCTCGAGTTGTTGAAAGATTTCGATCATACCATCCAATACCATCCTGGAAAAGTGAACGTGGTAGCTGACGTGTTGATTAAAACATCGTATACGAGTACAAGTGCGATATTGTCAAAGACCCATTTTTGTATAACTTACAAATGATAGAGATAGAGTTGAAGACTCTAGGTACCCATGTAATGATATACGAGTAGAATCGACTTTTATCGATAAAGTTAAAATCGCTCAAGCTACACACCGGAGTTAATGAATATGAAGAAGAAGATGCAAGAAGTTGTTATTTCAAAAGCGAGAATTGGCGATGTGAGGGAAGCTCAAACCTTCGATTTATTGGTCAATTTGAAATCCTCGATCGAGTAGGAACTGTGGCCTATAGAATCGCCTTAACGCTAAGTATGTCGCGTGTTCATAACGTTATTCACGTATCGATGTTACGTAAATATGTGGACGACCCGAACCACGTTATTGAGTTAGAACCGAACGAGATAGCCGAAGACTTAACATACAAAGAGGTACCTGTCAAGATCTTGGATAGGAAGGAGCATGTCCTACGCACGAAGGTCATACCACAAGTTAAAGTTTTGTGGAGAAACCATGCTATTGAGGAAATGACCTGGGAGTTGGAAACGAAAATGAAAGCGAGGTATCCTCATCTGTTCGAAACACCAGGTACGTAAGTCAATTTCGAGGATGAAATTTCATAAGGAGGGGAGGTTGTAAGACCCCAAATTATTATTAAATAAAATTTAATTTCCTCTATTTATTATTTTGAAATAGTAAGGGTTAAATTGATTAATGAGGTTAGTTATGGGTAAAATGCGTAAATATTTTAAATAAGCAAGTGGTTATAAAATATTCTTGTTGTCGGGAATATTCGTTTGGTCGTGGAATATTCTTGTTGTCGGGGAATATTCGTACGACGGCGCAGCCTTGTGTGAGCCCCATAACGGAAAGCGATTGGATGAAGAAAATGACAAAAATAAGTTGTTTATAAATAACGGCGTAGTTGTTACCGTTAATACTGTTGGAATACCCGGTGGTTAAAACACAGTAATACGCGTTGTTGCACACTAGCACACGGTATTGTACCAATTATTGATTCTTACGTAAGAAGGCACTACTCAATAATTGTTACAGTAATTACTGTTCAATATTGTATTTTATTGATTCAATAATTGCTGCGTTGATATTTTATATTACTGTTGTTTTAATAATTGTCACTACACAGTATTTTCTATTATCAGAACAATAATTCATATTATCTGAATAATATTATTAGATAACATTATTGGCAATGTCTAGAAAGTTCTGTCTAAGGAGAGGTTTGGTCATCTAATTGCGCGCCAGTAAGGAGAGATCCTTATTGGAAAGCCCCCTCATTCCTGGGAACGGCCTGGTTGCCAGTACTGTGATTCTGTAATATTATTTGTGAATAATTAATTATTGATTTATATGATGAGAAAAATATTGATATTATGTGGATATAGATGGAGAAAAATTTTTAAATGTGACAATTGTTGTATATTAATATTTTATTTTTTTTTGATAAAATATTCGTTTAAATATATTATTTTAATAATATATTGATGGTGATATTTTTATAATGAATGTGGGATATATGAGTATATGAGGAGGAAGAGTATTTTTGTGGTATTAAATGATTAACACATGTTTTGTGTGTTGGTGGACACAATTCTTGACCGAAAATTTATTATTGACTGTAAAATCGTCCGTTTGTGGATTTCGGTCAATTTTTGTTTGGAATTTGGAAAAACTTTCTTCTGCAAAGTTGTAGAGAATTGAATTTCCTATAAAAACTCGCGAGATTTGAATTTTCTGAATAAAGGACTATTTATTATGAATTATTGAAGTTCTGAAGTTCCGAAATAATTGATTTTTAGAAGTTTTAATTATTTTTATTAAGAAAAACGTTTTTGACATTTGAGTGGCACATGTTAATGGTGGAAATCAGCTGATGTGGTGTGCTAAGGAAATTAAGAAAATTATATTATTAATTTATTCAATTTTCTGCTTTGGTGTTCTAAGCATTTTCCTATAAATAGGGTGCTTAGGTTAGAATTGAAAATCACACCAGAAACACAAGTTTCTCTCTCTTTCTCTCTCTATATCGAGCGTATTCTTGTGAGTATTTGATACTTTGAGTGTTGCTATACGGTGCAAGTTTCATTCAGTACTATATCTAGTATTCCAGTTAGAAGTACCGTATTTCCGAGGTAAGGGATGTTATTTCTTCTTAAATGATATTATTTTCTTCAATATCATTATGCCGAAGTATTGATCTGAATTTTTATCAAATTTGGAACTTTTTATGTCGGGGTTACTATTCACGAGTTACTATTCACGAGTTACTATTCATGAGTTACTATTCACGAGTTACTATTCACGAGTTGCTATTCACTGAAAAATAAAAATTTCTTCTTTTCGTCCAAAATATCTATTCTGGATACTAGCTTTGATTGTATCCATGTTTTGATCATTCTTGAATTTTACTTCACTATGATTGTTTATGAGGTATTTTTGGACATGAAATAGCTGAAATACGAATCCTTAATATTTACTCTTTTGTTTCACTGGATTCGTTTTCTCTAACATATTTTTCATCATCCTCAGTCCTAAATGATGATGATATAATTGAATATCTTTGGCCTGTAGTGCAAAGATTGATGATTTCTGATGAATATCTTTGGCCCGTAGTGCAAAGATGAACAGGTGTTGAGATGAACATGATCGACTGGTGATACAAATGAATATCTTTGGCCTGTAGTGCAAAGATGAATATTTGATTAAAGATGGTTATTGATTGTTGTTACAGGGATAAAATATTGATGATGGACTTTTAAATCTTAGAAGATAGTAGAACTCATTCTCTACTTGACTCTTCTAATGGTTTGCTGTTTCCACTGCAGTTATTGATTTAAAACTTGTTGTTTATTGTATTCTATTAAATTTTTCCCTGTTGAAGACTAACGATAATTTGTTGTATATTATCTTAGTCATAATATTCTTTACTGGGCTAGTTGAGCTCATCCTTTTCCTTGTTGTTCCATTTTCTTCTCAGGAGGCGAGAATGTAGCGAGTACTAGTCGGGGTGTGGAATGATGGTTCAAGACAGTTATTTTAGTAGTCCTCACTATTTTATAAAATAGTGTATCAATAAGTATAATGAGTACTTAATTGGGTATGAATACTGTCTAGATGATAATATTTGTATTTAAACTCACAGTATATGTGTTGTCGTATTTTGCACGACAAATGTATTAATAAAGTTGTAGTTGTTTCTGTACCATGTATTTGGCGACTCAGAATGGGTTGGGTGGAATGGACCTATTTTGGGGGCGTCACAGTATTGCTATTTTTTATGTAAATGTTTGAGTTATGAATAAATGAAAAAAATGAGTTATGTGATGTTATAAATTGTGAAAATGTGATTTTATGACTTAAAGACCATAAATATGATGTAATCTGATTTTTAGAGGATACTTGTTCGTTTTTGATAAAATGTTATATTTATGGCATTTTAGGTTTGCTAAATAAATGATTTAGTAAAGGGTAAACAATTAAAATTAAATTGTTTATGAGTTTAATAAATGATTACAATATTATTAAATGATTAATACTATTAGTAAATAATTAATAATATTAATAAATGATTAAAATATTATTACATGATTAATAATATTATAAAGTGATTAGAATATTATTAAATAATTAATAATATTTGTAAGTGACTAAAATATTATTAGATGGTTATTAAAATTAAGAAGTGAATAAAATATTATTAAGTGATTAATAATATTAGACGAAAGTTTTAAGATGATGATTAAGTGATAGAAATATTATCAAAGGACGATAATAATACTAATGGTTTAAGGTGTTATCTAATATTTGGTATGATATGATATGCTGATGAGAAAATCAATCTTATAAATGATAGGTCTTTCATAAGAGATTAAATTAGATTGCGTAACAGTAATCGACGGACAAGGTAAGTTTCTTAACTCAAACTTGAGTTATTATGTTTCAAGCATGCTAGTGGTTTAATTGTTGATAATTATTCCACATCCTTGATAATTATTGTTATTTGCACTTAGTGCAAGCTTCATATGTTCATTAGGTATGAAAGGTTGATCACCTTGATTACTACAATATTTTTGGCCACTCAGCGTTATTGGATCAATTATTCATTATTGAAACTTGATTCTTGTTATTTCACAATTGTTATATTTTGTTGAAAAATTCAGAAGTTACTTCAATCATGATATATATTTCTTGTATTTAAACTTACTGAGCAAAGTAGTTGCTCACCCTTGCTATATCATGATAATATTTCAGTTAAGCCTGAATGCTTCAGGAAAGACAAAGACAAGAGAAAAAGTTCAAAAGTAGTGTATCATGCACGTTTAGCTATTATGTTATCTGTTGTTAACTGATTATATAAACCTTTTGAGATATTAAAGGTATGAATTTAGTTAAGGTTGATAGACCTTTGGGGAAATGTTGAAGAACCATTATGTAATAAACAATGTATGTTTATAAATTTCGCGTTAATTATAGAATGTGTAAGAAGATGATGTATCGTGACGCATCAGGTCCGAGGTTCAAAGGACCTAGATTTGGGGGCGTTACAGATTCTTACTTTACGAATTTCAAAATTGTAGAACTGTATGGAGGCAGGAAGGTCAATCAGCAAGAAAGGTACATCAACTATATAAGTTTCAAATGAGAAGAAATCCATACACACACTCACACATGCAATATATAAATTGTTATAAATATCATAGATATGGGCATAAAATTGTTGATTGCTACAATGTTATCGATGCAAGAATAAGCAAACCTAGGTTCCCAAGATAACTAACATTGAAGGACCATAAAGAGTATGGGTACCAAAATAAATAATGTTTATCCATGTAGGTATCAAAATCAACGAAATCCATTTGGTATCTTAATAGTGGGTGATCTAGTCACATGACGGGAAAGAAAGCTCTTCTGTCAGAGTTTAAAGATAAAGATGGTATAGCAGTTATCTTTGGAGATAACAACTATGGTAAAACCAGAGGCTATAACTCTATAGGAAATGGAGCTATTTCTTTTAGTAAGGTAGCCTATGTTGATGGACTAAAGCACAATCTGCTAAGTATAAGTCAGCTATGCGAAAAAGGACATTAAGTCATCTTCCTCAACAACCATTGTAAAGTTCGAGATCTGGAAACCAACTCCGTAAAGCTGACTGTATCAAGAGAAGGAAATGTTTATGTGATGAATCTCTTTGAAGCAAGTTCCTCAATATCAGCCTGTTTCTTCTCAAAAGCTTTAAAAGATGTAATTTGGTTATGGCATAGAAGACTATCTCACCTAAACTTCAAGAATATATCAAAGCTTGCATCAAAGGATCTAGTAAGAAGTATACCCAAACTGAACTTTATGAAGGAAAGACCATGTAAAGCTTTCCAGTTAGGAAAGCAGACCAAGAGCTCATTCAAAAGTAAGATGGTTAGCTCGAATGAAATGCCACTACAACTTCTTCATATGGATCTTTTTGGGCCTATTCTAACAGCTAGTCTTGGAGGTAAAAGATACTCATTGGTAGTAGTAGATGACTATACCAGGTTCACATGGGTATTCTTCTTAAGTTCAAAAGACAATACCAACACTCAACTGATCATATTCTTCAAGGTAGTGACGAATGAGAAGGGCGAAAAGATAAAAGCTATGAGTAATCGTGGCAAGGAGTTTGATTATTCTGAAGTCAATCAGTTATGTGAAGACAATGATATTTAACATAATTTCTCAACCATAGAACTCCGCAACAAAATGGAGTATCTAAAAAGAAGAACAAAACACTGATTGAAGCATGAAGAACTCTTTTGGCAGCAACTAGACTACTAGAGTATTTATGGGCAGTAGCTGTTGGCACTGTATGATATACTCAGAAGAAATCCTTGATCCACTGTATGATCAAAAAGACGCCCTATGAGATGTGGAAAGGCAGAAAGTCAAACATCATCTACTTTCATGCCTTTGGTTGTGCATGTTACATCCTCGACAATGACAAAAGATATCTGACCAAATTTTAACCTAAATTAGATGAAGGAATCTTTCTTAGATCCTCTATGGAAACCAAAGCCTATAGAGTTTTCAACAAGAATACTTTGATAGTAGAAGTGTATATCCATGTTTCATTTGATTAGTCTGATAAAGGAGAACCAAGCAAGACAACTCAAATTGAAGAAGTCGTAGAGTTGGAGTCTCAAACAGTAGAGAATCCTACGATCAATGCAACTGAAGATGTGCCTGACCCTACGATTCTAGTACTATATCAAGAAATCATAGGGTCTTAAAATCCAGATATTGGAACTCTACAAACCATCGACGGTGCAGAACAAGAACCAAATCTTGAAGAACTTCGACAAGAAAGCACAAGAACTGATGTTTCATCAGGATCCAGATGGGCAAGAGATCACATACAAAATCAAATCATTAGGGATCCAAGTGCACATGTTAGGACCAGATCAACCACTCAAAATGAATGTTTCTATCTAAGTTTTCTTTCTTAGATTGAGGTAAAGAAGATTGAAGAAGCTCTAGAAGACTTAAGTTGGATTGAGGCTATGAAAGAAAAGCTAAATCAGTTTAAAAGAAGCTAGGTTTGGAGGCTGGTTTCTAGACCAAAAGAATATCCAGTCATTGGCACAAATTAGGTCTTTATGTACAAGATGGATGAAGCTAGTGTGATCACAAGGAATAAGGCAAGGCTGGTGGCGAAAGGATATTCTTAAGAAGAAAGAATTGATTATGATGAATCTTTTGCACCTGTTGCAAGACTGGAAGCCATTAAGATGTTTATAGCCTATGCAGCTGACATAAGATTTAAAGTTTTCCAAATGGATGTCAAAAGTGCATTCCTCAATGGTGAACTTCATGAAACACTCACTAATTATCTTGTTAAAAATGGATTCACTAGAGGAAGAGTCGATACAACTCTATTCCTTAGGAAACATAAGAATAAAATTCTATTAGTTCAAATATACGTTGATGATATCATATTTGGCTCTACTGATGAAAAATAGTGTGAGAGATTTGCCAAGTTAATGTAGAATAAATTTGAGATGAGTATGATGGGTGAACTTCTGATATCCCGAAAAATCGGATAGTCTTGTAAATTATGATGTAAGAATTATTATTAAATAAAATAAGTTTTTATTGATAATAATTTCTGTTATATGTTTAAAGGTCTTATTTTGACCTAGAATGTGTTTGTATGGTAGAATTTATGAGTTTCATATTCGTATAAAGAAATAAAAAAATTTCAAGAAAAAGAAGTAAAAATACTATTCGCCCGAAAACGCTTTTACGATTTTTCAATTTTTCAAAAAACGCATAAACGTTAAAATGATGAAGAAAGACAGAATGTCAAATAAAATTTGAGTATGAAAAATATAGTTTTTAGACTGTGCAATGAATTTCAGAGAGTAAAAGAAAAGGATTCGAGTATAGTACGAATTATTATACGAGAATAATACAAGTATAATATGAAGAATAAGACGCGTATAATACGAAATATTATACGAAAATAATACGATAAAATACGCGTATAATACGAAAATTATACAATACAAATATGAAAGTCAAAGTCAACATTAGTGGTTAACCTAACCCTAATTGGTTAATTTAATTAAGCTACGTAAGGATGATTAGGTTAGGCTAGTTAACCTTAACCCTAGACATGTACTTTCCCACCAACTAACCATACATAAGTTAGTATTTAACAATGGTTAGTTAGGTGTGGTTAGGTTAAGGAAACTTAAGTATTAAGAAAGGCATATGCCAAGAATATGCTAGGGTAAAATGGTAAAAGGTCAAGATATTAGATGGCAAATGACCATTATGCCCCAAGTCTTTCAAATTTGTTAAATAACAAGAAAATTACTTCATTTCTCTCGCAAATTAAAACCAAGAGAAGAAACTCTAGTAAATTTGAGAGAGAAAGGTAGAGAGCTCGAAAATTGGAAGAAAATGAGAAGAAAAGCTAGCTACTTTGCAAGCTTTATCAATAAGGAAGAAGAACAAAGAAGAAAGTTAATAAAAAACCTAATTTTAATCCAATTTTCTTTAAGTATAATATGTAAAATCACATAGCTTATTGTTTATGGAAGTAAAAGATGGTAGAAAATGATGATTAATATGGTTTAACCATAGAAATAAATATATAATAAGAACTTGAAGTTAATTTCATCAAATTCTTTTAAAAGCTTTCATATGATATATGAAATGCTTGTTGTCGTTGGAGGATTCGTATGAATGATATGAATGATCCGGAGAAATAAGGAAGAATTAGTGGATTAAAAATAATTAGATTGTGTCTTTTCACTTAAGTAACCAATCAGATTGTGTCTTGAAGGAAGGGTCATTGCAAGTTAGGGCCAAGATATTAGATCATTTATTATTGCCATTTGGGGATATAGAGACATAGAGAAAGACTTGTGTATATTCTACACTCTACTTTTGGGATCTATCTTTTATTATTTTAATTTCTAGACTAGTTTAGCTTAGAATTTAGAGATTGAATCAATTGAAGAGTACTTAAAATTCAAGGCTGGAATTATAGAGAAATATTATATTTGCATTTCATATCCTACTTTTCTCTATTCCTTTACTTGTAGTTTTCATGTATAATCAATTGTGGATAATGGATCATGCTTATACTATGAGCTAAACTCTATTTTGGGATTATAATGGATCTTATTGCATAGCTGAAGTTGATTTGCTTCCTTATTGATATCTAATTGATTATGAATGGATTTTCTGTTATGATTTGGTTTAATTATTTAATTGTTTGATCCCCAATTATCATGATAACTTATATGAACTTGAGAGATGAATTATAGGTTTAGATCTAATTATGATAGCATGTGTTTGTGAATTCCACATGATGATGGAATGCATGATTCGTGCTTAGGATAGAAATATACTGAAACATCGCATGTAATCTGTTGAGAACTTGTGCTTAAATCCTATTTAATTGTAATTCACATAGAGATATAGTGAGTTAATTAATTAGGGTGTTCTTATTATTTATATCATCTATGGATATAATCTGATATGGATATGATGCATTGAGAAATGGTCATATTTTACATTTGTGTTCTCAATTAACAATCCAAAGTAATTAATTAAATTCAACAGGAAGTGTGTCAACCTAAGTGTAGCAATAAGTGAAATTATATTCTCAATTATCCTCTTTCTGATTTAATCCTTTGATACTTAGTTTAATTTGATTCATAGTTAATTTTAGATAAATCACAATTAAGCCATTTGTTTAAAGAGAGCGAAATAGTTAAAAAACTGGTGCTTAATAGATTAGACTACAGTTACTATTCTCCGTGGGATCGATACTTTACTTATTCTATATTACTTGTTGACCATGTGCACTTGCGTGTTATATATTGATTGTGAAAACAACCAACAAGTTTTTTTGGCATCGTTGTCGGGGAATATAAACTGTTTTTATTTCTTTCATCGTCAGTTTAAATTAGATTGGTCTTAGTTAAACAATCTTTCTTATTTATTTCTTTTTATATTTTTCTTTGTATCACTTACTCTTGAATAGTGTATGCAAACTTGATCTAAGAAGCTTGATTTGTTGCCTTACAAGGACGACATTAATAGAAGAGTTCGGCGATTGACTAAGGGTATTACAGAAATTTAAGAGGTAGTTGAAACACCAGTTATCATGGCGGTAGAAGAACAAAAAGCATTACGTGACTATGCTAAGCCACGGATCCATGAATTGCAATCAAGTATCACAAGGCCAGCCATAACAGCTAATTCCTTTGAAATCAAATCGGGGACAATTCAAATGGTGAAAAACTCGGTACAGTTTGGGGGAATGGTCAATGATGACCCGAATGAACACTTGGTGAGCTTTCTAGAGATTTGTGATATATTTAAGTTCAGCGGGGTATCGGATGATACGGTGAGACTTAGACTATTCCCATTCACATTGAGGGACAAGGCAAGAAGCTGGTTACACTCTTTACTACTGAGCTCCATTACCACTTGGAATGACTTAGCCTAGAAGTTCTTAGCAAAATTCTTTCCACCAGCGAAGACTACAAGAATGAGGAATGACATTACTACCTTTGAGCAATAGCAGGGGGAATCACTTTATGAGGCTTGGGAAAGATATAAAGAATTGTTCAGAAGATGCCCACATCATGGACTCCCTCAGTGGCTATAGATGAATACATTTTATAATGGCTTAGGTAGTAATACTAGGACAAGCATTGATGCAGCTTCTGGAGGGGCATTTATGGCTAAGACATATGAGGAGGCGTATGAATTACTAGAAACTATGGACTTCAACAATTATCAATGGCCAACTTCTAGAATGAATCATTAAAAGGTAGTTGGGGTACTTGAGGTAGATGTTGTAACAACATTAACAACTTAATTGTCAGTAATGTCAAAGAAGATTGATGTTATTGCAAAGGCAAAAATTCAGCAAATGTCTTTTGTTTGTGAGCTATGTGCAGGAGCATATCCTACCAAGCAATGTGCCATCACTCCTGAAGTAGTACAGTTTGTGGGTAGCTACTAGAGACCACCAAATCCATACCAAAACACTTATAATCCTAGGGCAAGGAACTATCCAAATTTCTCATGGAGCAACAATCAGAATCATCAACAAACTCCAAGACCATCATACCCTCTAGGATTCCAAAATTAGCTACATCAACAAGGTTCACCTCCACAACTAGAAAAGAAGCCAGATATGGAGGAGATAATGTTGAAGTACATAGCTAACACTAAGGTAATGATAAAGAATCAAGTAGCAGCTATTCAAAATCTTGAGAATCAAGTAAGCCAAATGGCCAATGTGTTGAATAATAGACCTCAACGATTGCTGCCAAGTAACACATAAGTTAACCCAAAGAGAGAGGGGAAGGAGCAGTGTCAAGCTGTGACACTTAGAAGTGGAAAACAACTTTCAGCAGATAGCGCACCTGCGTCTGTTTTGCAAGGGGATACATCGCAGCTGCATCCTCTGTCAGTCACAGAAAATGAGGGACATTTAGAGGAGAAAGATGGCAAGGCAGGGGCTGAGCTAGAAAAGAAGGAAACAATAGAGAAAACCAATGTTACTCAACTAAGATTGTATCCACCAGTTCCTTATCCACATCAAGCTAGAAAACAAAAATTGGATAAACAATTCTCCAAATTCCTTGAAGTATTCAAGAAGTTACAAATCAGTATACCGTTTGCAGAGGCTTTAGAGCAAATGTCGAGCTATGCCAAGTTCATGAAAGGGATTTTGTCAAGGAAGAAAAAGTTAGAGGATTTTAAAATAGTGGCCCTAAATGAAGAGTGCAGTGTTGTGTTGCAAAGAAAGCTACCACCAAAGTTGAAGGATTCTGGAAACTTTACCATTTCTTGTACTATCGGTAGCTTGTCATTCAACAAGTGCTTGTGTTATTTAGGTGCAAGCATTAATCTTATGCATTTATCGGTGTACACAAACTTGCGATTTCTAGCACCAAAACCAACAAACATATCTCTTCAGCTTGCAGATAGGTCAGTCACCTATCCTAGGGAAATTGTGGAGGATATTCTTGTGAAAGTGGACAAATTCATAGTCCTAACTGACTTCATTATTTTAGACTATGAGTGAACAGGGACATTCCCATCATACTTGGGAGGCCATTTTTAGTGACTGGAGGACTCTCATCTATGTTCAAAAAGGAGAGTTAACTATGAGATTTTATGACCAAGAAGTTACATTCAATGTATTCAAGGCCATGAAATTCCCAACAGATGAAGAAGAATGTTTTCGTATGGATATGGCTGAAAAAGTAATGGATGATGAATTTCTACGGGTTATGAAAAAAGATCATTTAGAGACTATACTAATGAAGGGCATTGACATGGATGATCTAGAGTTGATAGAATATCTTTGGATTTTGGATGCATTGCCAAGGGTAAAAAAATTCAAAGTTCCTTTTGAGCCATTGGAGTATGCAGACAAGTCTTTAGATTATTGTTTGAAGTCATCTCTTGAGAAACCTCCTACTCGTGAGCTCAAATCTTTGCGTAATCATCTCAGGTATGCATATTTGGGTAATTCTTCTAATTTGCTTGTTATTATTGAATCTGCACTTAACACATTTCAGGAAAGTAAGCTTATTAAGTCCTTAGAGAGTACAAGACTTCAATTGGATGGACTATTGCCGACATCAAGGAAATTAGCCCATCGTTCTCCATGCATAAAATACTCATGGAGGATGACATAAAACCTACAGTGGAATAACAGAGACAGCTCAGTCCTATAATGAAATAAGTGGTCAAGAAAGAGATTTTAAAGTGGTTGGATGGCGGAATTATATATCCTATTTCTGACAGCTCATGGGTGAGTCCAGTTCAGTGCGTACCAAAGAAAGGGGGAATGACAATGGCGAAAAATGAAAACAATTAATTGATACCAACACGGACAGTAAGTGGTTGGAGAGTGTGCATGGACCACATGAAGCTCTGTTGGGAGACTGCATGTTTTGATTTGATGTTTAAAGTAAATGCTCGTGATTATATGTAAAGTCCTTCAAGAAATATATGTACAAGGACTTAGTGATAGATCAAATTTGTTAGGATGATCTAAGCTTTTAATGTTTATCATTCTGTAAATGAATGTATAGATGAAGAGATCAAAGTTGTTAGGTTGATCTATATCTTGAGATGTAATAAATAGGCTTCAACAAAATTAAAGTCTATCGAGCTGATCAAGAGATTGCAGAAGCCAAGGCAGGATCGTAGAGCATCAAGGATCGTAGAGCATTGAGGATCATAGGTTATCTTCCTAGAAGGACCTATCAGGAAATTGTAGAGTGGTCCAGACGTTTGCCGAACCAACTCAGAGATCGTTGTATGCTCTCGAAAACGTAGAGTCTGCAAGACAAGCAAGTGAAGATCGTAGTGTGCCAGCCCTTAAGAGAAATCGTACTGTTCTCGTTTGCTAGTGTCGGATCAAGCACCAAGGTGGCAAGACACCACGATCTGAATCGTAGAGTATCATCTGCCTATGTCAGAAGCATCGAGCCTTGCCCATTTGTTTAAGGATGAATCCAAACAATTGTGGAATGGATTATAAACGTTGAAGTCCTCACCAGTCCCAATGACATAAAAGATATCCTTAGTATACAAAAAAGAAACGTATTGAAGAAGCTAAAGAAAGGACCATGGGTCAGAGGAAAACACCTTTTCAGGTGTTAGGTGAAAAAATAGTTTGTTGTGTCAGTGGGCCAGAGTGCTAAATTAAAAGATGTGCAGAAAAGTCTCCATCAAAGTTCAGAATTGTCAAACGCATTTAATACTTCAACGGATGTCTTCAACGGATAGATTTCAAGGATCACATATAAGCAAAACATCTGCAGATGACTCAAAAAAAAAGCAAGCATTTGAACAAAAACGCTGAAGAACACTCAACGCTCAACTATACGATATAAAAAAGAGAAAGCTTTCTCAACTACTCAGTTCTTTTAAACAAGCTAGTGCTTAATAGCAATTGAGTAGCACTAACCAAGAACTCATTAACTATCAATCAAGTGAAGTAAGAAGTTCCAATTCAGAAGGACTTGAAGAGTTCTAAGTGAACTGTGAAGCGCCAAGTCTGCTGGACTTGAAGAGTTCAAAAGTGAACTAAGAAGTTCCTAGACTGCTGGTCTAGAAGGAATCTGTGAGATTCAAAAAGTGTAAAAGATATCCTTAGTGGATTTCCTACTCAAGGAGTAGAAGAGTGGACTAGGAGCTTTAAGTGCTCTGAACCACTTAAAACTGTTGTGTCTCTTGCATTCTTGTTATAACTGCTATAACTGTTATAACTGCATCACTCTCATTAACTGACTATATCTTAAAGGGAGAACAAACAATCTTAATTCCATTGTGTTTGAATCATTATCAAAACTAACAAGTATTTCAAAAAGAATTTTTAAATATCTATTCAACCCCCCTTCTAGATAACTATTGTGCCTCCGGGAACTAACAATTGGTATCAAAGAAGGTTCTATCAAAAAGCCTACAAAGCTTAAGTAGATCCAATAGCACATCTGATAAGCGAATCACATGCTGGAGGAGGCAGCAAGCCACCTATGTGCAACAAAGATAAATTCACCAACTAACAAGTTCGGATGCAAGCATACATGGATTCATTAGATGAAGATCTATTTGAAACTGTTCAGAATGGGCCCTACGCTCCTACAAAGCTTGCACCAATTACAGACGACCCAAACAGAATACAGATCAAAGTCTAAGAGGAATGGACAAATAACAAAAAGAGAGCTGTCCAACTCGACAAAAAGTCCAAGAACATTTTGTTCCAATCCTTAGAAGATGATCTGTTCAAAAATGTGGTCAATAGAAAAATAGCAAAGGAAGTCTGGGAAGCATTGCTCATCATGCATGAAGGAACAAAAGAAGTCAGAGAAAACAAATAATCTCTCCTGACTCAGCAATATGAGATGTTTGCACACGTTCAAGGAGAAAACGTCACTGCCACCTATGAGAGATTCAATGTACTGCTCAACTCTCTACGAGCCTATGGAAAGATCTATCCAAATAAAGATCTAATCATAAAGTTCATGAGAGCCTTACCAAGCAAGTGGGATGCCAAAACCACTACTATCAGGGAATCAAAGAATCTCCATGAAATGACTGTTCAACAATTATATGGCAACCTTCTTACATATGAACTGGAGCTGACTCAACGAGCAGAAACTCTATCTGAAGGAAGAAAGAAGGATAAGGGTTTTGCTCTCAAAGCAACTAAAAACACCTCCAAAGTCAACACTGAAATTGACTCTGACTATGATGAAGATGATGACGAGGATTTTGCAGTGCTGGTAAAAAGACTCAGAAGGTTCAAGCGTCAAGGCAGAATCAGCAAACCAAAGAAAGTCAACAACTACAGTAGCCAAGAGCAGATAAATGATCCATGTTACAACTGCAAGAAGCCTGGCCATTTTATTGTAAACTGCAACAAACCTCTTAGAGAAGAACTAAAGAAGAAATCACATTCAAAGAAGGAATTCAAAGGAAACAAAAGGCCTCAGAAGAAAGACAAAGGTCTTGTACCTGGAGGATCGTGGAGTGACTCTGACAATGACTCAACTCCCGAATCTGGAGATGATGAAGATCCTCAAATGACAAATCTTTGCTTGATGGCCAAGCATGCAAAGGATAAAAAGAACTCCAATATTCATGAAGTAAGTATAGATGAGGTATTTGACTTTAACTCTCCTGATGTAGACATTGATGATTTAAGAACTGCGCTTCATGGCATAACATTTGATCTGCATCAATACATGAAATGGTTCAGAGTTCTGTCCAAAGATTATTCACTTCTTCAAAAGGAGAAAGAAAAAGTTCAAGAAGAACTGGAAACAACCCTTTTAAGTACTGACTCTTTCTCAAAGTTGATGCTAAGAATAAGCTCTTAAAACAGACCAATGAGCTCAATACACAAAGAGAGTCAAGTCTAACCTCTAAAATTGAGGAACTAGAAAGGACTATCTCAACATGGAATAAGTCCTCTTCATCCATGGATTCCCTGCTCTCTAGCCAGACAAGTGTCTCTGACAGAACAGGCTTAGGCTTTGGGGAATCCACCTCAGAGCCTTGTGTAGAAAAGGTAAAGGAAACTAGCATCAGTAATGCTCCAAATTTTAGTAGAGGCATTATATTTGTGAAATCCTTACAGAAGGAAGAATCAGTCCAGCCCTACTCTTCTGATTCAATCCATATTCCAAGGAATAAAGGATCTCGTGCTGGCCTGGGCTTTAGAAAAGAGAAGAGTAACCCAGCCACTACTTTCCAACCTTGAAGGATCGTAGAGTCGAGTAAAATCAACTTTACGAACCAACTAGGAAGGAACAGTAGAGGAAATATACACTCCTCACAAATCATGAAATACAAGGACACATAGAAGAAGGTGAATCAGTTTAACAGAAGGATGGATGCTCAAGGCACATGACTGAGAACAAAGCCCTTCTGTCTAACTACATAGAGAAGGAGGGTCCTTCAGTAATCTTTGGAGACAATGGCTCTGGCAAGATAAAAGGATATGGCTCAGCTGGGAATGGTGCAGTGTCCTTCAGTAAAGTGACCTATGTGGAAGGACTACAACACAATCTTCTGAGTATAAGCCAACTCTGCGACAAGGGTCATCAAGTAACATTCCCCAACAATCAATGTCAAGTCAGAGATTTGAAGACATCTGCTATAAAGCTAATCGGAACAAGAGAAGGAAATGTCTACACAGTAAATCTTGGACAACTAAGCTCAGACGAGACAATATGCTTTCTAGCTAAAGCATATGAAGAAATGAACTGCCTATGGCATAGAAGACTGTCTCATCTCAACTTCAAGAGCATGTCCAAACTGGCCTCAAAAGATCTAGTTGCAGGCTTACCCAAGTTTAGCTTCGTCAAAGAAAGGTCGTACAATGCCTGTCAGCTTGGAAAGCAGACCAGAAGCCCATTCAAGAGCAAAACTGCCAACTCAATTGACAAGCCCCTGTAGCTGCTTCACATGGATATATTTGGGCCAATTCCAATAACGAGCCTTTGAGGGAAGAGATACTCACTAGTCGTAGTGGATGATTACACAAGATTCACATGGGTATTATTTCTAACCTCAAAAAATGAAACAAGCTCCCAACTGATCAAGATGTTCAGACTAGTGATGAACGAGAAAGGGGAGAAAACTAAGGCTATAAGGAGTGATCATGGCAAATAATTTGATTTCTCTGAAATGGACCAGTTCTACACAGACAATGGCATCAGTCATAACTTCTCAGCTCCACGAACTCCTCAACAAAATGGAGTAGCTGAGAGAAAGAACAGAACGTTGATAGAGGCTAGAAGAACTCTACTAGCAGCTACCCATCTGCCTGAATACTTCTGGGCAGAAGCTGTCAATACTGTATGCTACACTCAGAACAGATCACTGATACACTCTACAATTAAGAAGACTCCCTACGAACTGTGGATAGAAAGAAAGCCAAACATCAGCTACTTCCATATATTCGGTTGTGCATGCTACATTCTCAACAATGGGAAGCAGTATCTGACAAAGTTCTAACCCAAGTCAGAAGAAGGAATCTTTCTTGGATATGCCACAGATAGTAAGGACAATAGAGTGTTCAACAAGAAAACGCTAAGTGTAGAAGTCTCAATTCACATCATCTTCGATGAAACAGACATGGACAAAACAGTGTCTCAAGATATTACGAATGATAGTCTAGACACTACGAACAAGGTCGTCGAGCTTAACACCACGATCGTAGTTCCAGACAATGAAATCGTTGAGCAAGGAAATGAGATCGTAGAGCGATCTACGCAAGATAACGAACCTCCTCATCAAGAAGCAGAAATTGATCTTGAAGATCTCAAACAAGAAGGCACCAGGACAGATGTTCAAACAGGAAATAGATGGGCAAGAGATCACACTCAAGACTTAATCATAGGAGATCCAAGTGCAAGAGTCAAAACAAGAGCTGCCCCCCAAAATGAATGTTTCTATCTGAGCTTTCTGTCATAAATGGAACCCAAGAAGATCGAAGATGCTATGGAAGACTCCAGCTAGATAGGAGCCATGCAGGAAGAGCTAAATCAGTTCGAAAGGAGCAAAGTATGGAGATTGGTTCCAAGACTAAAGAGCCATCCTGACATTGGAACCAAATGGGTCTTTAGAAACAAGATGGATGAAGATGGAATAATAATCAGGAATAAGGCAATTCTAGTGGCCAAGGGTTACTCTCAGGAAGAAGGCATTGACGACGATGGGACATTTGCACCTGTTGCCAGACTAGAAGTCATCAGAATATTCCTTGCCTTTGCTGCTCATATAAAGTTCAATGTCTTTCAGATGGATGTCAAAAGTGCATTCCTAAATGGTGAACTTCAAGAAGAAGTATATGTAGAGCAACCTATAGGTTTCATCAATCCATCTCTTTCTAATTATGTCTATAGATTAGACAATGCCTTATATGGTCTTAAACAAGTACCTAGAGCATGGTATGAAACATTCACTAACTTTCTTATTGAAAATGGGTTCACTAGAGGTAGAGTAGATACCACATTATTTCTCAGGCATAAAGATAAAGTCTTATTAGTTCAAATATATGTTGATGACATTATTTTTGGATCTACCGATGAAAAATTATGCAAGAGATTTGCCAAGCTTATGCAGAGCAAGTTTGAAATGAGCATGATGGGTGAGCTAAACTTCTTCCTTGGACTGCAAGTAAAGCAGACTGATGAAGGAATTTTCATAAACCAAGCCAAGTACATTGAAGACTTACTTAAGAAGTATGGCATGAAATCAACCTCTCCAATGAAAACCCCAATTGCTCCAGCAACCAAACTTTACAAAGATAAAAACGGTAAAAGTATTGATATAACTCAATACAGAGGTATGATAGGCTCTCTTCTATATCTAACTGCCAGTAGACCAGACATAATGTTAGTAACATGTATATGTGCTAAGTTTCAAGCTAATCCTATAGAATCACTATGACGCCCCCAAAATAGGTATACATCACCCATTCTGAGTCGCCAAATACATGGTACAAAATTCAAATACAACTTAATTATACAACTGTCGTGTAAAATACGACAAAACATAAGCTGAGAGTTTTAATACGAATATTATCTTCTAGATAGTATTCAAACTCAAATGGAGTCCTTATTACATTTATTATCACATTATTTCACTGAATAGTGAGGACTACTAAGGCAAACATCTGGACACTCCGTTCCCCGACTAGTCCTAGCTATATTCTCATTTCCTGAAGAGAACAATGAAAATAAAGGGTGAGTTCAACTAGCCCAGTAAGAAATATTATGACTAAGATATTGCAGAATAAATTATCGTTAGCCTTCAACAGTGTTAAACTGATAAAATATAATAAACATCAAGTTTAACTGCAGCGGAACAAGTAATCCATTAGAAGAGTCAAGTAGAGCATGATATCTACTATCTTCTATGATTTAAAAAGTTTATCATCAATTTTATCGCTGAGACTCAGCTTAATAAATAAACCACATCATCGAATCATCCCTGCACTACGGGCCAAAGATATTCATGTAATCATCAATAGTCATGATTATACCGAATAATCCCTGGTCATAATCATACCAACAACTGTCCATCAATGCACTACAGGCCAATGAGGATTTTTACCACATCATTTGTAACATTATGGTCATGATTATACCGAATAATCCCTGGTCATAATCATACCAATCAATAGTCCATCTATGCACGTAAGCCAAAGATAACTTTCATTATAATATAAGCATGTGGATGATGACAATGATATAAGAATTTAATTAAAAGAAAGCAACGGATAAATTTTTAAAGATTTATAACTTAATTTATCCAAAATTTCGCTAATGTCTAAATTGTCAACATGATACTGCTTTGTGGAGTAAAATTCAAGAATAATATTGTATCAAAAATATTTTGGACAGAAAAGAAATCAATTTTTGTCATGAATAATTTCTCGGGTAAATAGTACCCAAGAGAATAGTATCCCGTGAATAGTACTTTGGGAAAAGTATCTCGTGAATAGTATTTTATAAATAGTTCTTTGTGAATAGTACCCGTAAATAGTACTTTGTGAATAGTACCCTGTGAATAGTACTTTGTGAATAGTACCATAAAAATGAATACTATTCATGGACAATGCTCCAACATGAAAAGCTTAAAATTTAACAAGAATGTGCAGAAAATATCCTTGTAAAACGATACTAGATGAAACACAAATTTCAAAGATATTCTACTAATTTCACGGAGTATAGAAACAATACTTTAACAAAATGATGGTATAATCAGGAATACGAGACGAAATAATATTACTCACATACTACAGAGTATAAAAAAAACTATTATTCCTATGAATACTGAACAAAATAATATCCCTTACCTCAGAAGAATACTGGATACTGGAATAGTGAAGTAGCAGACTTCTCTTCTTCTTTCTCTCTATAGCTTCTCTCTCTATAATTGCTCTTGTGAGTCTTAGTGAATTGGTGAGAATGAAAGAAGAATTAGCTTCTATTTATAGGAAAATATAGTTTCAATAGTTGCACGTTTCGGGGCTCGAAATATTACAGTATAATACCTTCATCTTTTCCTTTATTTTTAATTTAGTCCTACAAGTATTATCAAACTTGCACCACCTCCCCTAATAGTACCTCATGTGAATCAATAGTCTATACATGTGAAAAAAATAGTTACGGTATAGTACCTTCATTTATACCTCTATTTTTAATTTAGTCATGCAAGTATTATCAATCTTGCACCACCTCCCCTAATAGTACATGCATGTGAATCAATAGTACATACATATGAACAAATAGTTATAAGCATGTGAATTAATAGCAATTAATTACTCATTTATTCGATTAATTACCCGATTGGCCAATATAACCTCTAGACATCAATTATTATCGAAATAGATGTCGATTTCCATTAACACTAATAATCCCAACACAATGAAAATATCAATTTCATCTTTAATCAATACTAACTTATTCATGATTAATATTATAACTCACAATATTTAACAACCAGATCATTTTCAGGAAAGAGGAGGCTTTCCGATAAGGATTTCTCCCTATTGGCGCGCAATTAGGTGACCAAACCTCTCCTTGATAGAACTTTCTAGACATTGTCAATATTACAAATAATAATATGAATAACTTTGTCGTCTCAATTATTGATTTAATAATATAAAATATTATGCAGATGATATTGTGACAAAAATTGAATCAATAATATGAGAGATATTATGCAATAATTACTGTAGCAATAATTGAGTATAACTGAGTGACTTCTCACGTAAGCATCAATAATCAATACCGTGTGCTACTATGCAACCACGCATATTACTGTTCTTTTACCACCGGGTAGTTCAACAGTTTAACGGTAAAACTTTTGTCGTTATTTTTATAAAAAGATAATTCTGTTGTTTTCTAACTACGACAATACTTTTGTTGTGGGTTCCACCAATGATTGTGTCGTTGTATGAATATTTCCTGTTAAAACGAATATTTCTCAACCAATCGAATATTATATAACCACTTGCTTACTTTGCAAAATTTATAAATAATACCCACAACTATAACATTATACAATATACACACCATAATATTCAAAAATATATTTCGAGAAAAATTAATCTTTATTCATAAAAGTTGGGGTCTTACAACCTCCCATTCTTATAAAATTTTGTCCTCGAAATTAGGGTGCGTACCTGGTATGTCGAATAGGTGAGGATATCTTAACTTCATTCTAGATTATAACTCCCAGGTCATTTCCTCAACATCGTGGTTTTTCCACAAAACTTTGACTTAAGGTATAACCTTGGAGGGTAGAATATGATCCTTCTTATCCAAGATTTTAATAGGTACCTCCTCATACGTTAAATCTTCCGCTATCTCGTCCGATTCTAATTCAATAATGTGGTTCAGGTCTTTCACATATTTACGTAACATAGATATGTGAAAAATGTTATGAACACGAGACATACTTGGCTGTAAGAGGAGTCTATAGGCCACAGTTTCTACTCGATCGAGGACTAAAAATGGGCCAATGAATCGAGGATTGAGCTTTCCTCTCTTTTCAAATCTCGTAACTCCTTTCCATGGAGCAACACGTAACAACATATGATCTCCAATATTGATTTCGACAACCTTTCGATGAAGATCAGCATAACTCTTTTGTCGATCTTGTGAGGTTTTTATATGTTGTCGGATCATTTGAATCTTTTCTGTAGTCGTATATACCAACCCCGGTCCCAACAACGTTGTTTCACCCACCTCATCCCAACATACTGGAGAACGACACCATACAACGCCTCAAATGGAGTCATGCCAATACTTGCTTAATAACTGTTGTTGTAGGAAAATTCCACCAATGGTAAGAACTTGTCCCAACTTCCTTTGAAGTCAAGGACACAGAGTCTTAATAAATCTTCAAGAGTTTAAATAGTCCTCTCCGACAGCCCGTCCATATGAGGATGATATGCTGAACTAAATCTTAAATCCGTGCCCATAGCTTTTTGTAAACTAACCCAAAATCGTGAAGTGAATCTTGGGTCTCGATCATAAACTATGGATACTGGCATACCATACAATCTTACAATCTCATTTATGTACATACGAGCAAGACGTTCAAGTGTATAAGTTTCTCATATCGATAAGAAATGAGCAAACTTGGTCAATCTAGCAACAATGACCCAAATCGCATCTATGCCTTGAGAAACCTTGGGAAGACCAGTAAAAAATCCGTGGTAATGTGCTCCCACTTCCATTTTGAAATTTTAAGTGGTTACAATGGACCTTTTGGCACTTGATGCTCTGCCTTGACTCGTTGACAAGTCAGACACCTTGAAATAAACCCCGTTATCTCTTTCTTCATATTGCTCCACCAAAATGTTTGTCGAATATCACAATACATTTTGGTACTCCCATGATGGATTGCAAACAGTGTGTTGTGCGTCTCCATCATGATTTTATACTTTAAGTCAGAATCGTTAGGAACACAAAGTCTGGAGTTGACTTGAAGTATTCCTTCTTCATCGATTCTTGCTTCTGAAATAACACCTTCTTACACTTTCTTCCTCATACGCATCAGCTCCAGGTCTGTAGCTTGAGCAGCTTTAACTTTATCGATTAAAGTCGGTTTTACTTGTATATTTGACATCATCACATGGGTCCCTAGAGTCTTTAACTCTATCTCCATCCTTTGTAAGTCATACAAAATGGGCCTTTGCGTTGACAATATCGCACTCGTACCCACATATGATCTTCTACTCAATACGTCAGCTACTACGTTCGCTTTTCCAAGATGGTATTGAATGGTATGATCATAATCTTTCAATAGCTCAAGCCATCGTCATTGTCGCATGTTGAATTCCTTTTGAGTGAAGAAATATTTGAGGCTTTTATGATCCGTATAGATCTCCAACTTCTCTCCATATAGCTAATGCCTCCAAATCTTAAGTGCAAAAACAACAGCTGCCAACTCTAGATCATGAGTAGGATAATTTCTCTCATATTCTTTGAGTTGTCGTGAGGCATAAGCTATGACTTTCCCATGTTACATGAGAACACATCCTGACCCTCTGCCTGATGCATCACTGTAGATGATAAATCCCTTAGAACCAGATGGTGTTGTCAGAACAGGTGCTAAAATGAGTCTCATATTAAGTTCTTGAAAACTCTTATCACATTCCTCGCTCCAATCGAATTTTGTATCTTTCTGAGTCAACTGAGTTAATGGAGTAGCGATTCGAGAAATACGAATCTCTGGTAATAACTAGCTAAGCCGAGAAAGCTACATATTTCGTTCACTAACTTAGGTTGCTCCTAGCTTTGAATTCCTTCAATCTTTGTCGGATCAACAGATATTCCATGATTTGATATCACGTGCCCAAGGAATGCTACTTCCTCAAGCCAGAACTCGTATTTCTTCAACTTGACATAAAAGCTTGTTTTCACGAAGCTTTTAGAGTATCAATCTTAAGTGTTGTTCATGATCTTCACGTCTTTTGGAATATATGAGGATGTCATCAATAAAGACAACCACAAAGTGATCTAAATATTCCTTAAATACTCGGTTCATCATATTCATGAAGGCAGTAGGAGTATTAGTCAATCCAAAAGACATGACTAGGAATTGGTAATGCCCGTACTGAGTTCTGAAAGCAGTCTTTAGAATGTCATCAGTTTTAATCTTTAATTGATGATATCTGGAATGAAGATCGATCTTTGAAAAGAATTTGGCACCTTGCAACTGGTTAAACAGATCATCAACACGAGGTAACGGGTACCTAATTTTGATGGTGACATGATTCAACTCCCAATAATCAATAAAAAGTCGCATACTTCCATCTTTCTTCTTCACGAATAGAACAGGAGCACCCCAAGGAGATGTACTAGGACGAATGAAACCGATGTCTAACAATTCCTGTAGCTGGGTTTTTAACTCCTGAAGTTTAATAGGAGCCATTCGATATGGGCTTTAGAAATGGGTTTTGTATCGGATTCAAGGTCGATACAAAATTTAATTTCACGCTCTGGGGGTAGGCCATAAAGTTCTTCAGGGAATATATCAAAAAATTTATTAACAATAGAAATATCATTCAAATCTGACGTATTTTTGTTTAAATCCGTGACATGTGCTAAGAAAGCTTGACATCCATTTTTAATAAACGAATAACTTTGTGGCTTGATATGATAGTGATTGACTTTAGTGGTTTGGTTGCTTGAATTCGCATAATAGGTTGGTTAGGAATATGAAAGCTAACAACCTTACGAAAATAATCAATTTTAGCATGATGAGTAGTTAACCAATCAATCCCTAAAATCACATCAAATACAAGTATTTTCAAAGAGATAAGATTGATAGGTAACGTGCAGTTATAGATTTGAATCAAACAAGACTTATAAATATTGGATGTAATGAAGCTTTCTCCCAATAGAGTTTCAACAGATATATCAAAGTTTAATTTCTCTGGAGTCAAATTTAAACGTTGAGCGCAAGTAGGAGAAATAAAAGAATTGGTAGAACCGGTATCAAATAAGGTATATACTTCACTAGAGTTTATGATTAGCTTACCCGTGATCACCTTGTTCAGATTCCTCGCTTTTTGGGAGGTTACAACAAACGCTCTCCCTTGAACTATCGGTTTTGTTTTGTCTGGGATGGCCTTTGATGCCTCCATCCCAGCTGGACTTGACTTCGGTGCACAAAAAAATTGGGCTAGATGACCTTCTCTTCCACAATTGTAATATGCCTTGGACTGCTGCGTACAGTTTGGGCTGATGTGTCCCTTCCCTCCGCATTTGTAATACACGATAGGTGATCGTTCTCCTTCCTTAACAACAGGTGTTGGTGCTGACGTCTTTCCATCATTGTTGAATCTCCTCTTCTTGAAATTTCCACTTCTATTATCTTGGCCATGATTTCCACCGAAGTGGTTACCATTTCTGGCATGTTGATTACCTCCACGTTTGTTGTCACCGCTTCGATGATTACTACCACTGGTATTATCATTTTGCCGGCTGCTCTCTCTTGGTTGGGTTAACTCGTTATCGCGCTCTAATAACTCAGCCCTATTTACATCATCTGAATACAAACACAGTTTGTGAGAAATTAGCTATTGGCGTATCTCAGGTTTCAAACCTCTTAGAAACATCTGCGTCATTCTCTCCTCATTATCAACCAAGTGGGACGCAAACCAGGACAACTCGGCAAACTTAGCTTCGTACTGTGACACGGTCATATTGTTTTGCTCCAGCTTGATAAACTCAACCTCCTTCATGTGACAAATACTTTCAGGAAAGTACTTGTCGTTGAACAGTTCTTGGAACTTCTCCCAAGACATCTTTAGTGCAGCAGGTTGAGTACGTTTTATAGATTTCCACCAGTAATCTGCCTCTCCTCGCAACATGAAGGTGGAAAAGGGAACCTTTTGCTCCTCGGAGCATCCCAAGACATCAAATATCTTGGTGATCTACTTTATCCACGTCTCTACCTTAAGTGGTTTTGGCTCTCCAATAAACTCTGGTGGTCCCAGCTCCTTGAACTGTTTAGTGGTGACCGTCCGAGAGTTGCCAGTGATTCCACCTGCATTTTGAACAGGAGCCGCTCTCGCCTGATGTTGCATGAATTGCATAAAGCATCTGAACATCCCATCGTTCATTATTTGATCGGTGTTATTGTTTACCTAAGGATTATTGTCTTCCTATTACACATTATCCTGGGTATTGATTGTTGGTGACTCAACGGTCTCATGTGCTTCATTATTTATCTCAACATTTTTGGATGCCATTTATAAATATTGCCACAAAACAAGGGTTAATTGACATGTCACATATTATCCCTATACTCTGACCGACCAAATAAATACCAAATAAACTTAGGCAGATCATACTAGCGAATGAATTACCCGTCTCTCCCCTCCTAGTTCTTGTCTCACATCTCAACTAGGGATCATATCCCTAAGCTTTGATACCAACTGTGACGCCCCCAAAATAGGTATACATCACCCATTCTGAGTCGCCAAATATATGGTACAAAATTCAAATACAACTTAATTCTACAACTGTGGTGTAAAATACGACAAAATATAAGCTGAGAGTTTTAATACGAATATTGTCTTCTAGACAGTATTCAAACTCAAATGGAGTTCTTATTACATTTATTATCACACTATTTCACTGAATAGTGAGGACTACTAAGGCAAATATCCGGATCGTCACTCCGTTCCCCGACTAGTCCCAACTATATTCTCATTTCCTGAAGAGAACAATAAAAACAAAGGGTGAGCTCAACTAGCCCAGTAAGAAATATTATGACTAAGATAATGCAAAATAAATTATCGTTAGCCTTCAATAGTGTTAAACTGATAAAATATAATAAACATCAAGTTTAACTGCAGCGGAACAAGCAATCCATTAGAAGAGTCAAGTAGAGCATGATATCTACTATCTTCTATGATTTAAAAAGTTTATCATCAATTTTATCACTGAGACTCAACTTAATAAATAAACCACATCATCGAATCATCCCTGCACTACGGGCCAAAGATATTCATGTAATCATCAATAGTCATGATTATACCGAATAATCCCTGGTCATAATCATACCAACAACTGTCCATCAATACACTACAGGCCAATGAGGATTTTTACCACATCATTTGTAACATTATGGTCATGATTATACCGAATAATCCCTGGTAATAATCATACCAATCAACAGTCCATCTATGCACGTAAGCCAAAGATGACTTTCATCATAATATAAGCATGAGGATGATGACAATGATATAAGAATTCAATTAAAAGAAAGAAAAGGATAATTTTTTAAAGATTTATAACTTAATTTATCCAGAATTCACTAATGTCCAAATTGTCAACATGATACTGCTTGGTGGAGTAAAATTCAATAACAATATTGTATCAAAAATGATTTAGACAGCAAAGAAATCAATTTTTGTCATGAATAACTCTCCAAGTGAATAGTACCCGAGTAAATAGTATCCCGTGAATAGTATTTTGGGAATAGTACCCCGTGAATAGTACTTTATGAATAGTACTTGTGAACAGTACTTTATGAATAGTACTCGTGAATAGTACTTTATGAATAGTACCTCGTGAATAGTACTTTATGAATAGTATCGTAAAAATGAATACTACTCATGGACTATCCAGCATGAAAAGCTTAAAATTTAACAAGAATGTACAGAAAATATCCTTGTGAAACGATACTAGATGAAGCTCAAATTTCAAGGATATTCTACTAATTTCACGGAGTATAGAAGCAATATTTTAACAAAATAATATTACTCACATACTACAGAGTACGGAAGAAAATATTATTCATATGAATACTGAACAAAATAATATCCCTTACCTCAGAAGAAGACTGAATACTGGAATAGTGAAGTAGCAGACTTCTCTTCTTCTTTCTCTCTATAGCTTCTCTCTCTATAATTGCTCTTGTGAGTCTTACTGAATTGGTGAGAATGAAAGAAGAATGCACTTCTATTTATAGGAAAATATAGTTTCAATAATTGCACGTTTTGGGGATCGAAATATTATAGTATAGTACCTTCATCTTTTCTTTCATTTTCAATTTAGTCCTGCAAGTATTATCAAATTTGCACCACCTCCCCTAATAGTACCTCATGTGAATCAATAGTTTATACATGTAAAAAAAATAGTTACGGTATAGTACCTTCATTTATACCTCTATTTTTAATTTAGTCATGCAAGTATTATCAATTTTGCACCACCTCCCCTAATAGTACATGTATGTGAATCAATAGTACATACATGCGAACAAATAGTTATAAGCATGCGAATTAATAGAAATTAATTGCTCATTTATCCGATTAATTACCCGATTGGTCAATATAACCTCTAGACATCAATTATTATCGAAATAGATGTCGATTTCCATTAATACTAATAATCCCAACACAATGAAAATATCAATTTCATCTTTAATCAATACGAACTTATTCATCGTTAATATTATAACTCACAATATTTAACAACCAGATCATTTTCAAGAAAGAGGGGGCTTTCCGAGAAGGATTTTCCCCTATTGACGTGCAATTAAGTGACATAACCTCATCTTGACAGAACTTTCTAGATTGTCAATATTGCAAATAATAATATGAATAACTTTGTCGTCTCAATTATTGATTTAATAATATAAAATATTATGCAGATGATACTGTGACAATAATTTAATCAATAATATGAGAGATATTATGCAGTAATTATTGTAGCAATAATTGAGTATAACTGAGTGACTTTTCACGTAAGCACCAATAATCAATACCGTGTGCTACTATGCAACCACACGTATTACTGTTCTTTTACCACCAGGTAGTTCAACAGTTTAACAGTAAAATTTTTGCTGTTATTTTTATAAAAAGATAATTCTGTCGTTTTCTAACTATGACAATACTTTCGTTATGGGGTTCACCAATGATTGTATCGTCGTACGAATATTCCCTGTTAAAACGAATATTTCCCGACCAATCGAATATTATATAGCCACTTGCTTACTTTGCAAAATTTGTAAATAATACCCACAACTATAACATTATATCAAATCCACACCATAATATTCAAAAATAAATTTCGAGAAAAATTAATCTTTATTCATAAAAGTTGGGTCCTTACAATTACACTTAACTATTGTAAAAAGGATTTTTAGGTACCTCAAAGGCACACCTCACTTGGGGCTTCGGTATCCCAAGGAGTACTCATTTGAACTAACAGGATATATAGATGCTAATTTTATAGGCTACAAAATAGACAGGAATAGTACCAGTGGCACCTGTCGGCTGCTAGGAAACAGACTTGTGTCCTGGTTTAGCAAGAAGCAAAACTCAGTATCTACTTCAACTGCAGCAGCTGAATATATTGTTGCTGGCAGCTGTCGTGCTCAGATCTTATGGATGGAAAATCAGTTAGCAGATTATGGGTTTGAATTCAAATATATACATGTTCACTATGATAACACAAGTGCCATAGCAATAACTCATAATCCTGTCATGCATTATAGGACTAAGCATATAGAAATAATGTATCATTTCATTAAGGATAATGTACAAAATGGAACCACATCTTTACAATATATCCCTACTGAAAATCAACTTGCTGATGCCTTTATGAAGCCTCTAGATGAATCCAGGTTTAACAAATTAATAAGTGAGCTAGGCATGCTAAACCTACAAACATAAAATATATGCTCTAGTTTTTGCTAACCATGTAGATTTAAAGGCTATGTTCGAAATCATAGACATGACCTAGGGAAGTCCACGATCGTAGAGCTGCAATGATATGAAAGACAACGATCGCAGTACAGACTCAACGATCGTAGTGCTGACTCAACGATGGCAGAGCTCCATCAACAAAACAAAGGAGCATCCCGTGATGACAAAGTTCAACAAATCAAAGCAATCTCTCTATCAAGCGCCTCAGGAACAAACCTAACCCTTGATTCACTCTATCAGGTTGGCCCTTCCTGAGCTACCTTAACCCTAGAAGAATGCTAAGTCAAAAGTTCATCACAAGAACTTAAGAGAATGCACCACAAAGGTACGAATACACCACAAGAAGACATTGTTGGGAAATGCATATGCTGCAAGAGCTCTGGCCATGACTCTGTAAATGAATTGCAGCTCAAGCTCATGACAGCCATAAGTTATGGGATTCAACTCAACTATGGAGCCCTCCTACTTGAATGGATTGGGAAGTGGATACTTAGCTCAAAGAAGTCAAAGAGCTCTGGAAAGATGCTCTACGGGCGATTCATAAGTATCATCCTACAGTTTACTTTGGGTGATAAAATTGGGGATGATGAAGGAGAATCCATTAATTCGAACAGAAGAATGACCCAGCAGCTGTTCGAGAACTAGAAAAGGAATCCAACAAAGAATGTAAGAATGATGTCTGAGTCCAGTGGAAGGACTAGTGATGTAAAGGAATCAGGAATTCCAGGAAATATGTCAGCTGTCAAGGAGACTGAAGAAGAAAAGGAAGAGATCAACAAAGAAGAACCCATTGCTTCAGTCAGAAAAAGTAAGGGCAAGAGAAAGCTGAAGGCTCAAATGGTAGAGGAACCCCAGGGGTCAACCACTGATGTACCTCAAGAATGTTCTGACATTGAAACTCTGAGGATCTTAAGAAGGAAAGAACAGCATGCTGAGGTAGATGAAGACAGAGCTACCATCTCTCAGCTGCTGAAGAAGAGTAAACATAATCACAAGTCGAAGAGGCCCTCTGTCTCTTCGATCGTAGATTCTCTATTGATCGTAAAAACCAGACTGGACGCCTCTCCCAAAGAAGTTTCTGTAATAGATTCTCAGACTGATCGACTAATCAGAGCTAAAGCTAGAGAAAGTCCTAAGGATGTGGCTCAGCCTAGGAAACCAAGAAGGAAATTGGTCAAAAAGTACATCCTTGTCAATGAAGGAGTACTTAAAGAAGAAGACAGAAAGATAGCCACTGAGAAGGAGCTATCCAAGGCAAATAAAAATAAATCTTCCCAAGCTGAGGGGGAGCTACCTGAAGTTCTCACTCTAGAGAATGCTCCAGCTGAGGGGGAGCTATTTGAAATGCATGTGGATAATCATGTTGAGGGGGAGCCTCATGGTATCCCTATGGCAGTAGAAGCTGCACCTGAGGAGAATGCGAGAGTACCAGAGCAAGAAAGTCAAAAGGAGGTCATTGATGTAGTGGAATCCTTAAAAGAAGACAGAGAAGAAAAATAAGATGATGAGGTCGAGATTATAGTTGTGGGTTGTGATGGGTATAGGAGAGCTAACTACAATCAGCTGTTCTCCTATCTACCCATGATGCCTTTTCATATAGCTCAAATTCTGAACTCCTGGGACCACATGTTCTGGAGCTTCAAAGCATATTCAGCAATCTAAGTACTAGCTCATGGATTTCCAAGAAACCTCAACTTTGCCAGAAAATTGATCACAAATGGTCCTTCTTCAAAGAATGGGCATGATGTACTATCTATCCCAAAATCTTTCAGGGTTAATCACTTTCCACCATCATTTTTAAGCTAATTTTATGAATTTTCAAGTTGGTTGGAAGTGATCCTCAATCCACTAAATCAATTCCCAGTTACAGAATCTCGACATTCTGTAACTGACGAACCAAATATACCAAACTTCGTTTTGATACAATCTCCTCTCAATTCTACGATTACTGACTCAAGCCCAATCGTAGAGCCACCTACTCATGAAGCCCAAACACAAGGCCCTCCATTAGATATTCCCTCCTCATCCTCAAATGAATATTTCAACCTTGATCTTGCTCTCTACACCTTGATGTCAATGTCAGGATTTTTATTTGTCCCTTTTCTATTCTTGTTCTTTTGTGTTCTCATGTTAGGTGAGATTTATTTGAAAATATAAGTGAAAAAGGTTCAACATGTATATATCGACGATTTGACTGTCAGAGTCGCCAGTTGGTTTTTTAACTGGTTGTACCAACACAACTGAGAAAAAGGTTTGCACATGATGTGACACTGCTAAACGGGTCTGTGAAATCGAGATTCATTAGGGTTCAGGGACTTGTTTATGCGGAGGGAAGGTGTTAGGCACCCCCCGACATCCGTGTTGCCACGGTGACCACCACTTTTCAAGAAATTATTATATGAATGTGTGTGTGTGTGTGGATCAATGTGATGTTAGTTAGAAGTGGTGCAAGGCCTCGTTCGCACCTATATACACAGGGTTTGAATTTGTGTAAAATTCAGTTTTAAATAAGATTTAGCAGTGAAGTTTTATAAAAGAGGTTTTTCAAACCCTGTGCTCAATAGTAATTGAGACTTTTTACACTTCTATTTTATTAAATATTCGGCTTGATTGCTTTTATTTTCGAGATGTGAAGCATCTTCGAGAAAATAATGTACAAAGCAGTGCCGAACTCCTTGTGGGCATGAAAACCATATGAGGAAATCCAAACATCGTGAATAAATTTACAAGCTGCTTACAGCTGAAAATGTCCATCACGAGAACCGAATCTAGATTCAGTAAACTGAATTTGTGATCACATGATTCCTGGACTCACATGATACCGCAGTTTGTATAAAAGCTGTAAACAATTATATATATAAAAGCTGTAAATATATATATACAGACATGATCAACCACCACGAAACACCTCCATGGGGGATCAAAAATGTCAATATATTAAAGCTATAAATATATATATATATATATATATATATATATATATATATATATGTATATATATATATATATTGACATGATCAACCACCACGAAGCACCTCCATGGGGGATCTGAAATGTAAATAAAGCTGTAAAAGCAATCAACCGCCACGGAGAAAACTCCAGGCGGGACTAAATGTAAATATATATATATATATATATATATATATATATATATATATATAAGCAGTTAAATGCTCCAGACGTAAGTTTAGGCTCATCGAACAGAGTTCGACACATAATTCATATATATAAGTGTGTGTGTGTGTGTGTGTGTGTATATATATATATATATATATATATATATACAAACTAAAATGAAACCACAGACTGAAGTCCTGGCATACACACGCAACACGACTCTCAACGTGAAGAATAATGTGTGCAAAGATGAAGAGAAAGACTTTAAAGTGTGTAAGAATGCTTACAGTGGGCTGCCAAAGAAGACTTCTATAGCTTTAAGTGGATGAACACTCGGTTCCCGCTGGTAAAAAGTAGCTATATACGAGCTTACAAGTGTTTAAAATGAGAAAGCACTCAGTTTAGGGTGTGTATAGAGCAAATTGGACAATGCTTTCTCGCCTGTTTTCTCTTACAAATGGCCACCCCAAGCCCTCTATTTATAGAGGGGGGGAGTTGCAGGTGTACCTACGGCTTAGCCGCAGATGTACCTGCGGCTGCCTGGGATGCCCCGGGCTCTGCAGGTCCCGCCATCTCGAAGTACGTGCACGCATGCAACGTGATGTCCGCTCAAACTTTTAGAACTTCAATTCGGGCATCCGACTGAGATGTATAAGACCTATTTCGGATCGTCGTTGTCAAGAGTTACGCAATGACATGGGATTACAGGTTGTACGAAGTCAAGAAGATGGGACCATGCCCTCCGGTCTTCAAGCTTCAAATTCCATCCATTACCCTGCGTAATAGTCACTCGTGATTGGACTTCCTTGGTTCTTGTGAGACATTGCTGTGTAGAAATGTATGTTTAAAATGTTGAGACGGTGCGATATGGCGTCAAGGTGGCAAGATGACGACTTTGCCCCTCATATGGGTTATCTCCAGTTTGGGCTGATAAAGCAGACGTTGCTCAGGGTTATCTTTGAGATTGGACTGCTGCAAGTGTTAAAGGTCCTCAGTGTCATCTCTGAGGTGTGCCTGTCTTCCCGGTGTTATATATGGGTTTTGTATTGAGTGCTTCGATGTGAGTGCCAAGTGTTCTAAAGCTGTTTGCATGCATTTGAAATAAGCATTTTCGGGGTTATCTCTGGAACTGCAATTGCATTCCTTGGGGTTATCTCCAAGGTTGGCACTGCTATTCCCGATGTCGGTATTAAGACTGAATATCTCAGGGTTATCTCCGGGATGAATTAGCCTTCTCCGGTGGAATTTTTGATATTAGAACTGCATGCCTCGGGCTTATCTCCGAGGTTGGGACTGATACTCCCGGTGTGTGTTCCGAGATTGAAACTGAACTTTCAGTAGTATCCGGACTGGATGTGAGCTGTCTTCTAGGGTTATCTCTAAAAGACGAATCTGCCCTCCTGCAATGTCAGTAACAGGTGTGTAAAAAATTTTGAGTGTCTACATATGCCCCTCTTTATCATATTCATGCAATGCAATGGCATGGATAGGATAAAGAATTCTAGACACTTGAAATGCAACAAGATAAACATAATGTCATGTGTAACAACATGATGCAAGTGTATGATGCATATGGATGATGCATATAGATTATTTTCCCACATGATGGGGTTGATTGCCGGCTCCCTGTTGCTTCTACTGGGGATGGCAATAAGAAATTAGCCTGATGAACTGTTATTGATGTTCAATCCACAGCTAACAGAAATCTCTAAGATTGTTGACATTGGGGTTATCACCAAAGTCCTGAATCCTTGATACAAACTTTATTTGGAAGATGTGCCTCTCGTCTACAAGAGATCTATGGGGATAAAGTTTTTGTCTGCTTGAGGATGTGTATAACATATTACATCATCGATCCTCCCTGATGATGTTGATCCTCCCTAGTTTTGTATCGCCAGGACATATCAATGTTCTATTGGATTTACTGCCAACAGTATGTGTTGTCAGGGCTGCCCGACCTTCGTTGACGTGTGAACCAACAGATGAATTCCCAGCTGGGGATAAATGCCAAGGCTTCTTGACCTTTGTTGATGTGTATCAACTTATGCAATCATCGGATGGCTTCCGACGCGTCGTTTGGGTTTACTTGCCAAAGGCTGAACTGACGTCAAGGTTGCTTGACCTTTATTGACAGGTGCATCAACGAAAAATATGGGTTATAACCCCTGCCAGGGAAATCTGGATTTGGACAGATGACCATGCATTATAACCCCCGCCGGGGAAATCTGTATTTGGACAGATGACCATGCGTTGTAACCCCCGTCGGGGAAATCTGTGGGGAATGATGACCCTGAATTGACGGCATTAGACCTTTATGCGGTATTGCCAAATGTGATCTATAACTGCTGAGATCATCGGTATAGTATACCCTGTGTTTGGGCGAATACCAATGAATGATATGAAAGCCACAGTTGGGCCCAAAAAAACCAGGATTTCGGGCTATTCTGCTCAATCGCGTAGTATTTTTATCCCTGATTTGGCATTTTTAGCTTGTAAGAACTCCTTTGTAACTCGAACTGGACCGATCCGAAGGGGTGGGACCCACGTAAAGGTGCAGTAGGTACACCTATAGTAGTCGCAGGTGGACTTACGGCCAGCCATGGCTACTAAATGCCTGCATATTTCTTTCATAAGTCATTTTCAAGTTGCGCCGTGAAGGAAATCTAAGAGCTCTTCTTCGTTTCCTATATCCATCCAGTCATCCATTGGCATAAAGAATCTTTCATCGCTGGAATTATCTACTAATTTGCCTTTTTCATTAAGTTGAAAGAGTTCTTTGTGCTTTATTGGGCCCTCTAGGGTTTCCATTGTCGTGAGCGTGGTTTCTAACTGCTGATTACTCTTGTCAGTATCCCCACTGTAGATCCTCTCCTCTTCTAGTTCAACCTCCGTCGATTGGTTAGTTTGCACAATGACATTGCCCTCAACACTTTGGTGAGACTCATCGCATTCTCCTCGTGTATCCACTGTGCACTGCTCTACTTCTTCATCGTCGAGATCAATCATGACCGGTAGCTTGCAATGCGGTGGATTTGTGATGACATTGATGATTTGCCCCAATTGACTTTTGAGGCTTTGCACTGCTTCTTCTTGGCTTGCCATCCGAACCTCATTTCTCTCAATAAAGTTGGTAAGAAGCTCTTCAAGCCTACTTTCTTCCTCTTATGTTGAGTACTCCGAAAAGCTATAATTGGGTCGAGATGTCAATTCATATTGGGGCGGAGACTGATAGTCAAATTGAGAGGCATAATTCAGATCATGATACTGCTCTTGACTGTAGTCCCATGAGCTTGAATAACCCTGGCAGTTTGGATGGTAGGGAATCGGTTCAAAGTCAACTTGATCCTGACAGTAGGCATTCTGAGTGGACTGACACTCAAGATTGTTAGAAAATTTTAAGGCATTAGCAATTTGAAGTTGCAATTTCTCGAGTCCTTCTTCCGACCTTGGTTACGTCGTTCCCTCATAAGGCCATTGATAACATTGATAGTCCATAATCTGAAAACTTAAAAGAAAAATGAAAGGAAGATCAAACAAATAAATGAAATAAATATATACAAGTTCAAAGTAAGACTAAATTGATTTAAATCAATATTGGACATAATTAGAATAATAGTTCCCCGAAAACGGCGCCAAAAACTTATTGGTCAAAAAACCGATCACTAAACACGCGCAAGTATACGCGGTCTAACAAGTAATATAGTGATAAGGAGTGTGTCATACCCGCGAGGAACTGTGACTAATATTTACCAAATACCGACTATGTATCGCTAAAGTCTTATTCGAACAGCAGTAAATGGAAGTGTGATTAATCTAGTTAACTAATTAACAAAGCAAGCAAATGGATAATGAATGGTAATCTAAGGAATTACAAGCTAAGGTCACAACTTCACCCCACACAGGCATTCTGTCGAACACCTGGCATGCTATGTTTCATCAAACTAGCTACCATTCTCTCTTTGGTCTTAATGGTCACGACAATTTGTCGACCGAGAACACACAGGTGCTTATGCACCTCTGTCGAGCAATGCACAAACATATCCTCTCCAGATCCACCAAAAGGGACTAGAACAGAAAAGAATGTCCAAGCTAGATGTAATCCTACATATGTCTATGCGAATTAATCATAACAAGGATTTAAGCATAAGTTCTCAAATAGGTCACACGTGGCGCACAGAGATATGTCTATTCTACGCACAACTTATGCAGTCAAAACCCACAATCACATGCTAATATATTTAGGTGTAAATCTACAATTCTTCTATCGATATCATGCAGATTACCAAAATCATCACTAATATCGTAGCGAGAATCATAAAGCACAAATATATTAATTCAAATCATATGGTGCCAACCAAAGAGATAAGATAGTCAATTTAAATAACAAAGGGATCCATTATAACCTTAGAGCAAATATTTAGTTCATAGCTATTAAACCAAACACAAGTAACAGTAAAGACAACATTTATAGATTACAAAATAAGAGAAAACAAATGGATAAGAAGAAACTCTGTCAAAGCCCTTCCATCTCCACGCATTCCGCTCAAATTAAGCTTTCCAATATGTGTCGCTAACTGCTCGTGTCGCTCCAAGGATATGCCAGACTTCGCTCCAAGGATATGCCAGACTTCTCCCTAATCTACCTAATCTATATTTACAGACATGAGAAAGGAAGAGAAATTATAGAGAAAAACTAATTTACGCTATTCTAAGGTCTATGTTATATGTCATCCTTCCAAAATGCAGAAGCTCTCTGTGTTATATATACCCTTTCTTCATTTGCTAGGTCAAACACAAGCCCTTTCTGCCTGGACACCGAAGGTGGTGCCGCGGCGCGGGTATTAAGCCTATGAGTGGCACTGCAGCGCCATGTCATTAATCAAGAGACCAGAGCTCGCGCTGCAGCGCGAGTCTATATAGAGAGAATGGCGCTGCAGCGCGGAGATGATGTCAGCAAAGATAGGAGGTGGCACCGCGGCGCGAGACTAACATTGGGCATTGGCGCTACGGTGCCAGTGTATAGAAAATGACAGTTTTGCCCCTGAATGCTGGAAAACACCTATAAAGCTCAACAATTCATCGATTAAGCACAATAACACTATAATCATATAAAAATATATAAAATCAACGAGAACAGGAAACTATTTAAGTCATAAAATATCTGATTCGCGGGTATAAATCCCACTCATCAAATACCCCCAAACTTAAGTTTTTTCTTGTCCGCGAGCAAACTAACTAATACAACACTAAAACTAATAAAACACACGCGAAAAGAAAAATAAACAGTGAAGTAGTATCATGGCATCAAAGCCCGATCATGGCTACTCCCAGAGAATGGGGGAAACACAAAAATGAATAAGGGATTCATTCAATTTCAAGCATAAGACTGTATTTGATCCATTCTATATGTGTGTGTAAACCAACCGCCCTAACTAATCATAACTCAAATACACTCGCATAATCGATTGCTAATACCAATAATTCACACTCTGCAACTTAAACAATCAACAAACATTAAGAATAAGATGCAAATGCAGGAAAAGATCAAAAGACTCTAGCATGACGATAGTAAAATCTGACTCGGACAGTCCTTAATTACCTTAGGCAATTCAGAACTACCCATGAATGAGCTTTTGATCAGTGACTCCTAAGCCAGACGACTTTAGGGCACTAGGTGTAGAACACCCCTATGAATCTAATAACTCGAGTAGTAAAGGCCACGTAATCAACATAAGCCAACTGAGATTTTATAACAAAAACGAAGATTATTTAGCGAGTGCATTTTATGCTCCATCTCGATATCGGTCCTGCGTTTATGGGTGAGTACGTTTTACGCTCCATCTCGACCCACCGCAAAACTTTCGATATAAACTCTTATTTTCTATTTTTATTCTCTTTTCATTCATTTTTTTATATATGCCAACATGCCAGAAACCAAGATCCAAAATTGTATAAACGTCTAAGTCTTTTATTACCTTATAAAAAATGAAAGTTTATAAGAGTGAACAAACTCTCAAAGCAATAAACACGCGAACTAAATTTGAAAAATAACTAGTTAAACACAGTTGGTCGGTGCGTGCTAAGAAGGACGGATCAATAACAGTCTAAACTTATCGATTGAACAACCCCTAGCTCATACATGCTTGACACAACTCTAAGAGATAGACATAAATACTTGGTGCTTGTCATCAGCCACAATCAAAAATTAATGATAACTATAACACCCTTGCCAAATAGTAGCTCAAAATAGGGTAAAAAGGCCATTCAAATGGCACAAGCATATAATCAGTAAAAGCCCCAAAAGGATGGCTATAAACCACAATCATGCTGATAAAAATCAAAGCATTAATAATAAAAACCAAAAACAGTTCATAGCATAAAAATTAAAGCATAATCCTGATAATCCCGCAGTTCAAAACGACTTCACCACAATTCTGATAATAATAAAGTACTAAAGTATACAATCCTAATCATGACAGTACGGAAATAAAACAGATAATAGCTAAAAACACCCCTAAACTTGAGGTGAGCAATGCCCTCATTGCTAAATATAAAACAATCATATACAAAAGGGCTTCCCTGAAGTTCGCTCACTCAGCAGCATTCTAGTCCTCGTCAGCCTCAGCGGGTGGTGATGGGGGAGAGTTGGGTGGGAAAACAGGTAGCTCTAGAAATTGGTATGGCGTGAACTCAGTATTCTCACCATAATAATCGGTGTAGATGCTCTGCATAGTGTTCACCAGCTCAGCCTGGTACTGCATAGCTATCTCCTGTCTCTGAGCCACTTTAGCTATGTGCCTCCGCTTTCTCTGCACCTCGGCATCTTATTTCTGGTGTAGCAGGGTAAGGGATGGCATGATGTCTGTCAGTAGACCCTGCGCAGCTGGGCCTGCATCTGGCACCTAACAGGGCTTTAGCTCTGTTGTAGGAGGTGGTGCTGTAGGTGGACCGTAACCTTTACCTCTAATATATGACTCTACCCCATCCCACACAGTGAAGCGCGAAATGGTCAAGTGGTCAATGACTGTCATAGGTGGAGAGGCTATCTCTTCTGGCCCCCACTGAATGCCTTCCCGCTTGCAGACGGTGGTGATCAATGATGGATGAGGAAGTTCAGCGGTAATGTTACTCTTGATTGCCTTTCGAATGGAGTCATGAATGAGCATGCCAATATCCACATTAAGACCCGTGATAATGGCAAATAGCATAATTGCCCTATCCTTCGTCACGTCGCTCAGATGCCGGGTCGGGATCATGTTTGCACATATGAAGCTGAACCACGCCTTCCCATAGCGACTAAGTGCGAAAGTCGGGAAACTGGTCTTTTCCCCCATGTAATCATTTTTGTTCCACGCAGTCCCGAGCATGCAAAGCCGCCTAATGATATCCTCGAGATCATAGCTGCAGAGTCCCAGCTGCATATAATCATTGCCCGCATAGTTGGGTTTTCTATACAAGGCATTGATGGCCTGACTACTATACTCCACAAGCTTCCCTCGAACTTGAACAACAGTAGGGCCTTCGGGATTGGCGTTGGCATAGAACTCCCGAACCCCATATACAATAGCTGACCCAGGTGGCTTCGTGAAATGGATCAAGTTGCGCTCCTATATCATGGTGGTTAGCTCACCATCTTTCTTGTCCGGCCTGAACCCCCACTCAGGAATCAGATTTCGTGAACCGAAAGAACTTTTGTACCTTTTCCAGGCCTCCTCATTGATAAACTTGGCTCTATCCCAATCCGTTGGTGGTGGCGCGGCGAAAGATGAAGACCCTCTGACACTCAGGCATTGTATCTTTGGTGTCATGTCAAAATTTTAGTGGGTTTGATGCTAAAGTAGTCCTAAATAATGCTAAAATTCCCCCAAAACTTAGGCCAAGTATACCCCAGCAATAGCCAATGGCAAACAGCCCAAGTCAGTCAAGTTCTTCTCTTAGAAATTTTATCAAACACTTGGAGTGCGTTCTTCAAAATCAATTTGGACAAACCTTGCTTAATAGAGCTCTAACCAGATTTTTATCAGTAGAAATCACCCAAATCGACAGAGAAAAACCAATCAAAACAATAACAACAATTTATGTGTATGATAGAATGAAAATCCCCAAAATACCTTGGTGGAAAACCCTAGCTGTACAAATGATTTGTAGCCCACTTCGTGTGTTGGCAATTGTGGAGCAAAAATTAGTAGTAATGGTGGGTTGAGATGGGGCACTCGATCAATTTCTAATGATGTTAGGGTGGGGTGACGGTTGGAGTGCTTAGGTTAGCGTTGTCGAATGCTGTCGAGAAAGTGGAGAGGAAATGACATGAACTGCAGGCCAAAAACTGAACTTAAAAACCAATTCTCGCTGCCGACGCCGCGGCGCAAGACAATATTCTATGTTTGGCGCTACGGTGCGATTTAGCAGTAGCTGAGGCTCGCTAGTGGTGCCATGGCATGGTGTTGTCTTTATTAGTTGGCGCTGCAGCGCGGATTAGCAGTGGGCAAGGCAAGTTAGTGGCGCTACGGCGCGAGATGCCCAGTGTTGTCTGGCGCTGCGGCGCGAAGGAGAGAGACTGGGCACTAAGTGCCGGCGCCCCGGCGTGAGTCGTCACGCTGCAGCGCGAAGGAGAAAAGTTTGCCCCCTTAAGCACCGGTGCTGCGGCGCGAGGTGCAGTGTATTTGGTGGCGCCGCGACGCAAAGGCTATTTCTGTGTTTTCTCTGCTTGTTTTCTTTACATGCCAAGACACTATAAAAACTACACTACGAAGCAAATATGCATTATTACAATCAATATAATAACTAACTACAGAATAAACTAGATATAGGTAAAGGAAAATAGATAAAGGAAAACAGATAAAATTTATACCAAGATGGGGGTGCCTCCCCACCAAGCGCTTATTTTAAAGTCGTCAGCTTAACTATACGGACGCCGTTCAATCCGGCTCATAAGCGAAAATGACCTGCTCATGCCGCCTATTCGTCAATTCCTTTGGATTTTTGGCAGACATTGATGATGGATCATCTTCGTTTCCTACATCCATCCAGTCATCCATCAGCACAAAGAATCTTTCACCGCTGGAATTATCCACTAATTCGCCTTTTTCATTAAGTTGAAAGAGTTCTTTGTGCTCTATTGGGCCCTCTAGAGTTTCTATAGTCGTGAGCGTGGTTTCTAACTGCTGATTACTCTTGTCAGTATCCCCACTGTAGATCCTCTCCTCTTCTAGTTCAACCTCCGCTAGTTGGTCAGTTTGCACAATGACATTGCCCTCAACACTTTGGTGAGACTCGTCGCATTCTCCTCGTGCATCCACTGGGCACTGCTCTACTTCTTCATCATCGAGATCAATTATGACCGGTAGCTTGCAATGCGGTGGATTTGTGATGACATTGATTATTTGCCCCAACTGACTTTCAAGGCTTTGCATTGTGGCTTCTTGGCTTGCCATCCGAACCTCATTTCTCTCAATAAAGTTGATGAAAGGCTCTTCAAGCCTGCTTTCTTCCTCTTATACTTAGTACTCTGAAAAGCTATCGTTGGGTCGATACGTCAATTCATATTGCGGGGGAGACTAATAGTCAAAAAGAGAGAAATGATTTGGATCATGATAATGCTCTTGACTGTAGTCCCATGAGCTTGGATAACCCTGGCAGTTTGGATGCTAGGGAATCAGTTCAAAGTCAGCTTGATCCTGACAGTAGGCATTCTGAGTGGACTGACACTCAAGATTGTCAGAGAATCTCAAGGCATTAGCAATTTAAAGTTGCAATTTCTCAAGTCCTTCTTCCGTGCATGGTTGCGTCGTTCCCTCATAAGGCCATTGATAACATTGATAGTCCATAATCTAAAAACTTAAAAGAAAAATGAAAGGATGATCAAACAAATAAATGAAATAAATATATACAAGTTCAAAGTAAGTCTAAATTCATTTAAATCAATATTGCACAATATTAGAATAATAGTTCCCCGGCAACGGCGCCAAAAACTTGTTGGTCGAAAAACTGATCACTAAACACGTGCAAATATACGCGGTCTAACAAGTAATACATTGATAAGGAGTGTGTCGTACCCACGAGGAACTATGACAACTATTTACCAAATACCGACTATGTATCGCTAAAGTCTTATTCGAACAACAATATATGGAAGTGTGATTAATCTAGTTAACTAATTAACAAAGCAAGTAAATATATAACGAATGGTAATCTAAGGAATTAAAAGCTAAGATCACAACTTCACCCCACACAGGCATTCTGTCGAATACCTGGCGTGCTATGTTTCATCAAACTAGCTACCCTTCTCTCTTTGGTCTTAATGGTTATGACAATTTGTCGACCGAGAACACACAAGTGCTTATGCACCTCTCTCGAGGTATGCACAAATAAATCCTCTCCAGATCCACCCAAAGGGGAATAGAATAGAAAAGAACGTCCAAGCTATATGCAATCCTACATATGTCTATTCGAATTAATCATAACAAGGATTTAAGCATAAGTTCTCAAAAAGGTCACACATGGCGCACAGAGATATATCTATTCTACGCACAACTTATGCAGTCAAAACCTACAATCACATGCTAATATATTTAGGTGTAAATCTATAATTTTTCTGTCGATATCATGCAGATTACTAAAATCATCACTAATGTCTTAGCAAGAATCATAAAGCACAAATATATTAATCCAAATCATTTGGTGCTAACCAAAGAGATAAGACAGTCAATTTAAATAACAAAGGGATCCATTATAACCTTAGAGAAAATATTCAGTTTATAGCTATTAAACCAAACACATGTAGCAGTAAACACAACATTTATAGATTACAAAATAAGAGAAAATAAATGGATAAGAAGAAACTTTGTCAAAGCCCTTCCATCTCCACGCATTCCGCTCAAATCAAGCTTTCCAATCCCAGTCGCTCACTGCTCGTGTCGCTCTAAGGATATGCCAGACTTTTCCCTAATCTACCTAATTTATATTTACAAACATGAAAAAGGAAGAGAAATTACAGAGAAAAACTAATTTAAGCTAAGCTATCCTATTCTAAGGTCTGTGTTATATGTCATCCTTCTAAAATACAGAAGCTCTTTGTGTTATATACGCCCTTTCTTCATTTGCTAGGCCAAACACAAGCCCTTTTTGCCTGGACACCGGAGGTGGCGCTGCGGCGCGGCATTAAGCATATGAGTGGCGCTGCAGCGCCATGTCATTAATCAAGAGACCGGAGCTCGTGCTGCAGTACGAGTCCATATAGAGAGAGTGGCGCTGCGGTGCGGAGCTTATGTCAGCAAGGATAGGAGGTGGCGCCGTGGCGCGAGACTAACATTGGGCATTGGCGCTGCGGCGCCAGTGTATAGAAAATGACTATTTTGCCCCTGAATGCTGGAAAACACCTGTAAAACTCTGCAATTCATCGATTAAGCACAATAACACTATAATCATATAAAAACATATAAAATCAACGAGAACAGGCAACTATTTAATTCATAAAATATCCGATTCGCTAGTATAAATCCCACTCATCACAGGTTAAGAGTGTTAACTGACAATAGATGTTTTGTCTTTGTATTGACAGTTTTGGGCCTATGAGAGGCTCCCATGTTTACGTCCTGTGAGTGTATTAAGGTTAGATACCTATCCATGAGGACGGCGATGGCATCATTCCGTACTGGCGGAGGTCCTTGTAGTTGAGGGTTTCACTCACTGTCGCCTACAGTTGGAGTTGTTGATACCTGATGTCATCACTTGGATTCCCTATTCTGGGGAGAACTTGGCCATTGAATTTGAGGATGGGTACCCGACTGGTGTCAAGTACGTAATTTCCACTCGTAGGGTTCCTCTCTTTACAGATGGAGGATGGGAGCTCTATTTAGGAGAGCGTGCTATTAGGAGCACCACAGTGGAGATTCATGTGTCGATCTTGCTTCCTGCCAGGCGTTACTGGCCTGTGTCGCAGTTACCCGTCATTGATATCCCATTGTTGGGTGTTGACAATTTTGCATTGTCAGAGGGTCCTTGCACTCAGGATGTATTCCAGCATTGGTAGATCCCTCGTACCATTGGAGCCCAGACCAGCGCCACTCAGTTCATGGGGGATATGGTTCCAGGATCCATGATGATGATGGATTGGCTAACCTGTGTCCGAGATCCGACTCATGTGACACAGATTGACAGCTTGACCCAGCGATTGGACCGAGCACATTTCTTCATCTGGCATTTGGGCAGAGATCCGACAGAGGCAGATTCGTATGATCCTTTCAGCGCAGGAACTGGCCCCTCAGATGACCCATTTGGCTTTGCTGACGCAGATCCTCCTGTGTATAGGCCTGACATCCCTGTTGATAGAGATCCAGTGACTCAGGAGGAGTTACATCAGGTGGACAGGATTGATGATGTAGATATCGACACCATTGTCATCTTCTGATGTGTATTCTCATTATCTCTTTTGATAGGCCTCTTGTTAGATATTGGGTGCCTATGTCCCATTCTCGCTATATCTTTTGATAGGCCTCTGTTAGTAGTAGGGCGTTTGTGCCCCATTTTCCTATTTTTTTAGCTGTACAGAGATGATGTATATAGATGATGATGTATTTAGGAATGTATGTACTATCTTCTATTCCCGACATCATATTGCCATCTATTATCTATTATACATGTATCATGTTATGCATATATATGTATGTCCAGAGATATTCTGTATTGACCCCTGGATGGTATTATGATACGGCCCACACAGATGTCTTCTTCGACAGTCAACCGTATAGATCACACCCCACCATTATTGGCGACATCCCGTCTGAGATACTGGTACGATAGTATGTCGCCCATAGATAGGGTGACCGTAGATCAGCTGTTACATCATACCAAGACCCTTTTGATGTTTCAGGTTCCCGCCGGATTTGTGGGCATGCTGGAGCACTAGGTGCCGGAGAGGTAGGTTTTTAGGCTTGGGACCCAGGAGTTGACTCCGACTCTGGACGAGTGTGCACATTTGACGATATTGCAGCTTGACAGATCTTGCGTGCATATGGCCATTGGTGACATGAGCCGATAGTTTATGACTCTCACCGGGTTGAGGCGCAGAGTTGTACAGGATGAGATCACATCCGGCCATGTGATATCCCATTATTTTCTGATTGATAGATTTGGCTCTGAGGACAGCTATGCTGGGTATTCTGGGGATTTCACCATACCAGAGGACCAGTGGCATTTGGCCAGAGTTGATGCATTGCTGTTGTGTGTATTATCAAATGTATACATGCCACGATACATGGATGAGTTGGATATCGGCGTCATTATGGCAGTGAGAGCTCTCAGGGAGGGTCGTACCATTATTCCAATGATCATGGCAGAGACACTGAGCTCGGCCACATTTTGCAGGACTTACTCCGCAGGGGTATTCACAGGTAGTTCGGTCGTGCTATATATTTGGTTTATGGCACACCTGAGACCGATTGGCACATTTAGACGACATGGGTATTGTTTCACCCATGAGATAGCTATGTCATATTCCTTCCATCCTACGGGGTGTACATATCCTTCATTTTGGTCCGTTTTCCAAGTTGGGATTTGAGATCCTTTTGCTGTCTTATCGTGTACAGGGCTCAGTTCGCCCTACAGTTTCATTACTCATGCTTCGGGCATAGGTTATCTCCTTCTGGCTGGTTTGAGGGGCATAACTACCTACCACCCACTGGCCGTGATGTTGCAGTTTGACTAGTTCTAGGATTTCCATCATTTTGATGGGGCATTAGGTCAGCGCTTAGCTTCTCGACACTTGTCAGCAAAGGACCGATCCAGGGTGTATGCCTGTTGTGATCAGCCTGAGATAGCTGCTTTTTTTGTTAGCCATCCGGGTTGTTCGCCAGAGTATTCTGCATGGATAGAGACAGAGACTTCATCGACTGCAGCAGTATCCACAGTACCAAGTATGGATTCATCGGCCAGCAGCTTTCTTAGATTCTCCCAGTACTAGTATTATTGTGATCCAGCATTCAGCACAGTACTATGAGCAGAGTCTTCATTTGATGACTTTTGAGAGAGATCAGGCTAGAGCCCTGATGTTGACAGCTCTTGATGGGAGAGACGCAGCTCTGTTAGAGAGCGACGAGGCATTAGCTCGTAGAGATGCCGCTATTGTTGAGCGGGATGAGGCCAGATTAGCTAGAGATGCAGTGATCGTGGAGCGGGATAGTTCCAAATCTGCCTGGGATGTAGCCGTCACAGATAGTACTACAGTGAGGTCCCTTACCATTGGCATGATTGCAGAGATGAGTATGTACATTGATGAGCACAGGGTCACCATACATATGGCTGTAGATTTGTTAGGTCCTGTGGATACCCTCGTATAGGAGACTACAACGTTACCTCCTTCTTTGGATAGAGATGCTATGTTAGATCTGCTAGCCCGCATGCATACCGATCTGTAGATAGCCTTGTATTTTCTTACACAGACTAGCTTAGCCATTTTGTCATGTACAGTTTACATTGTGTATATCAAACAGTATTATATATAGCAGGAAAATATATTTTTGATCACTTTCCTTTTAGATATGCCTGAATACTTGCTTGATATTTGCCTGCTTCTTCAGGGCTGGTGATCTTGATGGATTCTGAATTCCTCCTTGTTGGATGGACATTGAGTTGTCTCTGGATAGTTCAAAATGGATTATTGATCGGTATGTATCCCTACCATCTTTGGTGTCTTGGGACTGGTTTCTGTATGGAAATGTAGAGAGGAGTGTGGCTTTCCTCTCTGAAATTGACCGCACCACAGATGGTCGCCAGTACTCCTATTTAGGAGGAGCCTAGTTAATTCCATCTCTTATGGATTGGTATTGCTCTTCAAGGTACAACCGCAGCTTAGATGGTCGCCGAGTCTCCCGTTTACATGGGGAGGTCAGGTAGTTCCATCCCTTTGGTCTGAAGCCAATGAAATGTGGTGGATTGAAGTTTGAACCCAATACCGTTAACAAGTATTTGTGTTTTGGTAGGGGGTTAGACCGAACCATAAATGGATGCCTACGTACTCCTGTTGAAGAGGAGATCAGGTCTACGTAGTTCGAACCTGGTGTTAGAGGTTTAACGTTGTATGTGGCAGAAAGGGTGTAGGAATATTTTTATTATTTTTATTATTTTTTATTTTATTGCGATCGGGCCATATAAAAAGGTTGCCTACGTACTCCCGTGTATCAAGGAGATCAGGTCAACGTAGTTCGCCCCTCAGGACGAGTTGAAAAGCTTGATCCCATGTGCAGGTCAGACTGCGGGGAGAAAGAAAGTTTGATCCTAAGTTCAGGATAAACTGCAGGAGTGAAAAGTTTGATCCCATGTTTGGGGACAAACTGCGAGTGTGAAAGGTTCAATCCCTAGTGGGATAACCGAAGTTGAGTAAGGGTTAAAAAATTAAGTGAAGAGGAAAGGATCTGATGATCCAAAAAACTAGGCTACTGGCTTGAAAAGTGTGTTTCCCTGAGGGGTGCAGTGTGGAAAAAAGAGTTTTATGTAATGAAGGGTTAAAGAACCGGAATAACTGGTGATCTAATGATCCAACACTAGGATGTTTGATTGATGGTAACTTCAGACATAGTACCATTTCACGGTGTCCGAGTTGATGAGTTGAGGAAATTCATCTCCGTCCATTTCCTGCAATCTGAGAGCACCTCCTGTCAATACTTCTTTGACAATAAACGGGCCTTCCCAGTTAGGGGTGAATTTTCCTTTAGACTGATCTTGGTTGTCGATGATCTTCTTCAAAACCAAGTCATGTTGTTTAAACTGCCGTAGCCAGACTTTTCTGTTATAGGATCGGGTGATCCTTTGTTGATATAACTGACCATGGAAGATAGTCGCGGTTCGTCTTTCGTCTATTAAAGACAATTGGTGATACCTGTCTTGTACCCATTGGTCTTCATCCAGCTGAGCGTCTATCAATACTCTGAGGGATTCCATTTCTACGTCTATGGGAAGTACTACTTCCATCCCATAGGTTAATGCATAGGGGGTTGCCCCAGTTAAAGTACGCATTGATGTTTTGTAGGATAACAGAGTAAGAGGCAATAGGTCAGGCCATCCTTTGTGGTTGGCGGACATCTTTTGCATGATCTTCTTGATATTTTTGTTAGCCGCTTTAACACCATTCATCTTTGGATGGTAGATGATGGAATTAAGATGTTTGATGTGGAATTTATTACATAACTCTTCCATCATTCTATTGTTGAGGTTCTTAGCATTGTCTGATACAATTACCTCTAGTTGTCCATATCGACAAATGACATTATTTCTGATGAAAGCAATGATGACTTCTTTGGTAACCCTAGGGAAGGAGGCTGTTTCTACCCACTTGGTGAAGTAATCAATCATGGTGAAGATAAAGAGATGTCCATTACTAGCTTTAGGCTCGATGGGCCCGATCACGTCCATTCCCCACATTGAGAAAGGTCAAGGTGAACTCATATTGTGGAGCTCCCGTAGAGGGGCGCGGATAGCATTCCCATGAATTTGGCATTGATAACATCTCCTGATGTGGTCATTGCAGTCAACTTTGAGAGAGAGCCAGTAATGTCCCATTTTGAGGATCTTCTTTACAAGTTGAGGGCTGCTCATGTGTGGGCCACAGACCCCACCATTGACCTCATCCATGAGTCTCTAAGCTTGATCCTTGTCCAGGCATCTGAGGAGACCTAGTCCTGCATCTCTCTTGTAGAGTGCATCTCCGCTCAGGTAGAATTTCATAGCAAGTCGATGAATCTGCCTTTGCTCAGTCAGGCTCTCCTCAGCGGATGTAGATCCAACTCGCAAGTACTCCTTGATATGTTGATACCAAGGTTGTTGGATTGGAGGTATCTCATCCGATATTTCTCCAACATAGCTCCCATAGGCTGGTGCCTTTTGTAGGGCCAATGTGACGCTTGGCATGTGTTCCTTGTCAGGTATGTGAATTAAGGAGGCCAAAGTTGCTAATGCGTCTGCGAAGTCATTCCTATTACGAGAAATGTGTAGAAAAGAGATCTTTTCGAACTCCGAAGCCATCTGTAAAACTTGCCAATGGTAAGGCAGTAAATGTAGCTCTTTGGTTTGATAGCTTCCCGTGTATTATTTGACTACCAGCTCTGAATTCCCAAAGACAGTTAACCGCCTGATGCCCATTGAACAGGCAAGTTTTATCCGCATGATACAGCCTTCATACTCAGATGTGTTGTTGGTGCTGACAAACTATAATTTGACGGCGACGGGATACTGCTCCCTTGTACCGGATACTAGAACTGCTCCAGCTCCAGAACCATCCATATTAACAGCTCCATCAAAATACATGTTCCATGTTTGGCGTGTATCGTACTGATGGTGTTACTAAACTGTCATTACCCCTTCATCGGGGAAGTATGTTTCCAAGGGTTTGAAATCCCCTGAAGGTTCGACGGCCAGTTGATCCGCGATTCCTTGACCTTTAATGGAATTTTGCATCACTTAGACGATGTCAAATTGTTGTAGAATCAACTGTCATCTGGACAGCCGACAATTCAGTATGGGTTTACTGAACACATATTTGAGAGGATCCAAGCGGGATATGAGATGGGTTGTGTGCCCATGGAGGTAATGTTGTAACCTCATGGCAGCCCATGCTAAAGCACAACAAGTCTTCTCAATTTGAGTGTACTTGTGTTCACTACTGCTGAATCTTTTGCTGAGGTAATAGATAGCACGTTCTTGCCCTCTATCGTCTTTCTGACCCAGCATGCAGCCCATGGCATTGTCACCTATGGATAGGTACATGAATAGGGGAACATCATCCCTGGGTGGTACCAATACAGGAGCTTTGACTAGCTGCTCTTTGATTGTAAGGAAGGCCTTCTGGTACTCATCATTCCATTTTATGGAGGAGTTCTTCCTTAATAGCTTGAAGATAGCTCACAGGTTGCTGTGAGTTGAGAAATGAACCTACTAATGAAGTTGACTTTTCCCAAAAATCCCCGTATTTCCTTCTCTATCTGCGGAATGGGCATTTCAGTGATGGCCTGGATTTTGGTGGGATCCAGCTCAATCCCTTTGTGGCTGACTAGAAATCCTAGCAACTTGCCTGATTTAACGCCAAAGGCGCACTTAGCTGGATTCAACTTCAAGTTGTACTTATGTAACCTGTTGAAAAGCTTTCTAAGATGGTCTAGGTGGTCCTCCTCCATTCAGGATTTGACAATAATATCATCCATATAGATCTCTATCTCTTTGTGTATTAAGTCATGGAAAAGAACCATCATAGCTCACTGATAGGTAGCTCCAGCATTGATGAGGCCGAAAGACAACCGTCTGTAACAAAAGGTTCCCCAAGGCGTGAATAAAGCAATTTTCTCACGATCCTCCTCAACAACCATGATCTGATGATACCCCGCAAAGCAATCAGCGAAGGAGTACATACCGTATTGAGCAGTATTGTCAATGAGAATGTGGATAAATGGCACGGAAAAGCTATCTTTAAGGCAAGCTTTATTTAGATCCCGATAATCCACGCAAACTTGCACCTTTCCTCCGGCCTTAGGCATGGGAACGATGTTAGATATCCATTCAGGATATGTGGACACCATGATAATACCAGCTTGAAATTATTTCACAATTTCTTCTTTAACCTTTAAACTCCACTCAGGTTTCAATCGCCTGAGTTTCTACTTGACTAGCTTGAATCCCTCTTTAATGTGAAGGCGATGAAGGACAATGTCAGCGGACAAACCCACCATGCCTTCATGAGACCATGCAAACACATCCTGGAATTGGGTTAGTAGTGTAACCATGTCATTCCTTTAGTTTGGTGGAAGGTCTGAACCAATCTGGATTAACTTAGGGCTTTCTAAGGTTCCTAGATTGAAGGAGGTGGTTTGATCAAGGTTGGATTTAGGTTTGTCTTTAACCCATTCTTTGATCTCTGGAGGAACCTCAATGTCCTCTTGTATTTCCATTAAGTCTGAATCCAACTTTTCATCAAACTTACAATCCTTGTGGAGAAGAGGCATCTTATTAGCAAGTACCGGCACACCTAAGTTCAGAGTCCTGAAACAAAATATGATTTCACTTAATATATATGAAACTGTTTAATCATACAAAGTGTTAGCATGTACAGATAAATCAACTGCTAATACTGTATAGAAAAGTAAGCAGTTATTATATCTATGCGGCAGAAAGAAGTCCTGCCCATTTTACCCTTGTCGACCAATGCAAGGAGTGCTACTCCAATTGGCAAGGGCAGAGTCCTGGTGGACTGCAGTGATAGAGGGGCTATCATCGTCCTCCTTTTCCCGAATGATGACCATTACGTCTGGGTAATCATCGTCTGGGGTGTATCTATTTGTATGTTCATCATGGAAAATGATGTATATGCCTGACATCATTCGGATGATGTCTTGTTTGATTCTTCGTTCCTCTTCTTCCACCTTGGGATCTAGAACAAAGACTTCCTTCTCCTTTACCGGTATCGGTTTGGGAAATAACATAGCCATTACAGTGGCTGGCACCTTTACCGGAGTTTATGCAGACTCTGAATTTACCGGTGGAGATAATCCTCGTGTGGCTGAAACTAAAGGAATCTGCTTATGCTTATGTGGATTCATGTTGCTGGAATTGGCAGAATAGCCTAGTCTGGCTATCCTAGTTTGACTGGACACTTGAATTGGGTGCTTAAAACCCTGATCATTTTTACCCAACCCTTGTCCCGGCTGGTGTCCCAATGACATCATTTCTTGAGTAGCTGCCATCACTTAGGCAGAAATTTTGGGTATGGGAAATGGCGTCCCAATGGAATGGTATTGAGTGTTAATCACTTTCAAGGCATGAAAACTGACCAGCTAAAAATCTGAATTGTCATTGATTAGTGGTATGTCACCATGTTGAGGACATTCCAGCTCAACGTTGACTATGACTAGGCTATCGTTGATAATGTATTTAAGTTGCTGATGAAAAGTGGAGGGTACTACCCCAGCCATGTGAATCCACGGTCTCCCAAGAAGCAAGTTGTATCCTGTATCTATTTTGAGCACGTGAAAAGATACGCATAATGTATGGGGACCAATCTCAATTGGTAGCTCAATCTCTCCAACTGAATTCTGGCAGGATCCATGAAAAGCTTTGATAACCGTATGGCTGCTTCAGATTCGTTTGAGATTGACGTTAATCTTCAGCAAAGTAGCATAAGGATAAATATTCAGTGATGAACCTCCATCTATCAAAACTCCAGCCAGCACGTATCCGGAGGATAAAACTGCATTGTGTAACGACTTGCAATGACCGGTCCCTTTGGGCGGTATGTCATCATCAGTGAAAGATATCACATTGTTATTGAAAATGTGATCAACCAGATGTTGAAATTTTTCCATATCCATTGATTTCGGCAAGTAGGCTTCTTCCAAAACATTTAGTAGAATCTTTCGGTGATCCTCGAAAGTTAAAACCAAGTCCAATACTGAAATTTGATGTGGAGCTTCTCTTAAGCTTAAAACCACCTTGGCTTCACTATTGTTGGTCGAAAAACTGATCACTAAACACGCGCAAGTATACGCGGTCTAACAAGTAATACAGTGATAAGAAGTGTGTCGTACCCACGAGGAACTATGACTAATATTTACCAAATACCGACTATATATCGCTAAAGTCTTATTCAACAGCAATAAATGGAAGTGTGATTTATCTAGTTAACTAATTAACAAAGCAAGTAAATGGATAATGAATGGTAATCTAAGGAATTACAAGCTAAGGTCACAACTTCACCCAACACAGGCATTCTATCGAACACCCGGCATGCTATGTTTCATCAAACTAGCTACCTTTCTCTCTTTGGTCTTAATGGTCACGACAATTTGTCGACCGAGAACACACAGGTCCCTATGCACCTCTGTCGATGTATGCACAAACATATCCTCTCCAGATCCACCCAAAAGTGAATATAACATAAAAGAACATCGAAGCTAGATGAAATCCTACATATGTCTATGTGAATTAATCATAACAAGGATTTAAGCATAAGTTCTCAAAGGTCGCACGTGGCGCACAGAGATATGTCTATTCAACGCACAACTTATGCAGTCGACCCCAAAATCACATGCTAATATATTTAGGTATAAATCTACAATCCTTCTGTCGATATCGTGTAGATTACCAAAATCATCACTAATGTCTTAGCGAGAATCATTAAGCACAAATATATTAAACCAAATCATATGGTCCCAACCAAAGAGATAAGACAGTCAATTTAAATAACAAAGGGTTCCATTATAACCTTAGAGCAAATATTCAGTTCATGATTGTTAAACCAAATACAAGTAGAAGTAAAGACAACATTTATAGATTACAAAATAAGAGAAAACAAATGGATAAGAAGAAACTCTGTCAAAGCCCTTCGCTCTCCACGCATTTCGCTCAAATCAAGCTTTCCAATCCGTGTCGCTCATCGCTCTTGTTGCTCCAAGGATATGCCAGACTTCTCCCTAATCTACCTAATCTATATTTCTAGAGAATCTAAAAGAAAGAAATTACAGAGGAAAATCCTAAGCTAAGCTATCCTATATATGATATAGTGCTCTCCTCTATCTGAGATGATCCCCCCTTGAATGTAGGGGCTGGCTTCTATTATATGCGTCTCCTTTCTTTGCTAGGTCAAACATAAGCCCTCTTTGGCCGGACACCGGAGCTCGCGCTGCGGCGCGAGCAATAGCTCTATGGATGGCACTGCGGGGCCACATTAGTATGAAAGACACGGAGCTCGCACTCCAGCGCGAGCCAAAGAAGGGTCAGTGGCACTGTAGCGCCATGCTGAAGTCAGGCTGGACTAGGGGTCGGTGTTGCAGCACGAGAAATAGACTGGGCATTGGCGCTACGGCGCCAGTGTATAGAAATTGGCCATTTTGTCCTTGAAAGCTATAAAACACCCGATAAGCCCTGAATTGCATCGACTAAGCATAATAACACTATAATTATATAAAACCATATAAAATCTACGAGAACAGGCAACTATTTAAGTCATAAAATATCTGATTCGCGGGTTTAAATCCCACTCATCAAATACCCCCAAACTTAAGTATTTTCTTGTCCTCGAGTAAACTAACTAACACAACACTAATACTAATAAAACACACACTAATAGAAAAATAAAACAGTATAGTAGTATCATGACTTCAAAGCTCGATTATGGCTACTCCCAAAGAATAGGGCAAACACAGATATGACTAAGGGTTCATTCAATTTCAAGCATAAGACTGTATTCGATCCATTCTATGTGTGTGTGTGTGTGGAGACCATCCGTCCTAACTAATCATAGCTCAAATAAGCTCGCACTGTCGATTGCTAATACCAATAATGCACACTCTGCAACTTAAACATTCAACAAGCATTAAGAATAAGACACAAGTGCAGGAAAAGGTCAAAAGACTCTAGCATGACGACAGTAAAATCTGACTCGGACAGTCCTTAATTACCGTAGGCTATTCAGAACTACCCATGAATGAGCTTTTGATCAGTGACTCCCAAGCCAGACGACTTTAGAGCACTAGATGTAGAACAACCCTATGAATCTAATAACTCGAGTAGTAAAGGCCACGTAATCAACATAAGTCAACTGAGACTTTACAATAAAAATAAAGATTATTAAATGAGTGCATTTTATGCTCCATCTCGATATCGGTCCTGCGTTTATGGGCGAGTGCGTTTTACGCTCCATCTCAACCCACTGCAAAACTTTCGATATAAACTCTTCTTTTCTATTTTTACTCTTATTTCATTCATTTTTTTATAAGTCAACATGCTAGAATCCAAGATTCAAAACTGTATAAACGTCTAAGTCTTTTATTACCTTGTACAAATGAAATCTTATAAGAGTGAACAAACTCTCAAAGCAATAAACACGCGAACTAAATTCAAAAAATAACGAGTTAACACAGTTGGTCAGTGCTTGCTAAGAAGGACGGATCAATAACAGTCTAAACTTATCGATTGAACAACCCCTAGCACGTACATGCATGACACGACTCTAAGAGATAGGCAATACTTGGCGCTTGTCATCAGCCACAATCAAAAATTAATGATAACTATAACACCCTTGCTAAATAGTAGCTCAAAATAGGGTAAAAAGGCCATTCATATGGCAGAAGCATCTAAATTTGTATAAGCCCCAAAACGATGGCTATAAACCACAATCATGCTGATAATAATCTAAGCATTAATAATTAAAAACCAAAAACAGTTCATGGCATTCATAATAATAAATCCCAACATAATCTCGTAGTTCAAAACGACTGCACCACAATACTGATAATAAAACATAACAAAATACTAAATATGCAGCCTAACATGGCAGTGGACAGAAATAACAGATAATATCCAACAACACCCCCAAACTTGAGGTGAGCAATGCCCTATGTGATAACGCGGGATTTCGAATAATCCAAAATTTACGAATAATTTTTTTTTAATTAATATTAATATTAATTATCATTTATGTGACAAGTATCGGTGATACGTGTTTCGAGAATGTCAATTTGTGTATTGACTAATAAAAATAGAGTAGAGTTGTGCTTAACGGAGAATAGAAACCCTAACCCTTAGTCCGGATAGGGATTCAATATAAAATATAATTAAAATAATTATATTATTGATTACGTGTTTGTACTGTGTGGTAGTATTGATCAATGATTGATTGGGTAAGGTTTAATATTTATAAACCCTAAGAAGAGATTAGAAAACCTAATCTCAGGATGAAAAAACCCTAATGTACTGTTAGAAATCCTAATCGAAAGCTGGAAAACCCTAATTTTATATTCGGGAATCCTAAACCCTAAATTAAGAAACCCTAATCCTAATTGGAAGCCTAATGTGTGTATTAAACTTAAATATGATTAGAAAACCCTAATTATATTTTAGTTATCTTAATTTCTATTTTACAAACCCTAATTATAATTTAGAAAATTTATTTTTCTAATTATAATCCTAATTCGTGGGTTGTAAACCCTAATGACCAATTACGATCCTAATTGCTTAATTAGCAATTTTAATTAGGAATTATTAATCCTAATTAGCAATATTTTAGTATGATTAAGAAATTTTAATATAATTAGAAAATTCTAATTATAATTTAGAAATATTAATTTTTTATTTTGAAAACCGAAATTCGAAAATCTTGGGAATTAAATTGAAAACCTAGGGTTCAAACCTTAAACCCTAAAGGGTTCAAACCCTAACCCAAACCCTAAACCCTAAGAGTTTGGTTGTTGTCCAATTTGCCATTAAAAATATTTAGAGAAAGACCAAAATGCCCTTTTTATTTATTTTAGTAAGTTAACTTGCAAAATTGGCAAAAACTTTAGTTGTTCACCAACTAATTTGACTTTGGAACAAACTCTCCAGCAATTCAGCCCTTATTTGACAGCTACATGAGATCATTCAATGTATCAAAGTGGTATATAAGAGAATTAAAGAGAGAAAGTTCATAAAAGCTAACTATTTTGCAACTTTGCTCTCACCAACTCTCTCTCTCACCAAAGCTCCGAAATTCTAAGTTAGATCAGCCCTAATTTCAGCCCCTTGATATCAAGAATTGAAAGCTAAATGTATAAATCAAATTTAAAATTTTGATCTTTGTTGCTTAAAAAATTTTTGTGTTTTAGTGTTTAATCTTATGTTATAATATGTTTTTAGTTGTTATATGTTGATCCATGATGGATCCATAGCATCAAAATAGATAAAAACCATGTTTTTCAAAATCTGTTCTTGAGTCAAAAAGTCGCCTGACAGGCTAATGTCAGACGTTCTAGATGTTTGTGTGTTTATGATTTTTGATGTTTTATTGTTTGGATCTATAGTTTGGTATGTTGTCTTTCATCTGAAAGTGGTTGTATAGTCATTAGAGGTCTAGATTTCATTTTATTCATGGTCAAAACCCGTTGACCGGGCATGACCGAGTATATTCTGGATAACCCAGAAAGTTGGATTTTAGCGTCTGACATGAGTTTTAAGGGACCGAATCTGCCAGATATGATATTGTTTGATGTTTTGTTTGGAACCATGATGTATCCCATTATATTGTCTTTGATTCCATGGCTTTAGATCTCACAAATAAGCAGTAGATCAAGCATAGCAGTTGGTCAAACTGGGCATGTCAATCATGATTACCGTTTCTGGAAAACCCAGAAAACGGTTAATCCATGACTCTGACATGGTTTGACCATATTATTTTCTTGTGATTCCCTTATATTTGAACTTCTTTGTTAATGTATAAATGTTCTGGGCATATGTACTACAGTTATGAACCCTTATAACACCCATACAATGACTGGAACATAAACTTAATTGACCATCAAAGTGACCAGTCGAGTTCTGGGTTTCTGGGGAAAACCCAGGTTTGGTCTGGCAAGAGATTTGATTGCCCAGATATCTTTGTGTGTTTGTTGTTTGACCTAGATATTGGTTTCTAGTTGTAGTGTTGTATAATTACTACAAGATCTGAGTTTGAAATGATGTTTACACCGAAAATTAAAGGCAGTCAAACGAGCTACCTTGAACACCGACTTTGTCAGTGTTCTTGAGCTCAAGAACACCTAAGGCGACGTTTTGTGTCGCTAAAGGCCTACAGCGACGGTTTTGAATTATTTTATTTTCAGAATTTCCGGAAAATGATTAAAAATTAGAAATAAATTCTAAAAATTACCAAAAATGGTTTTAAAAATTATTTTAAATTATGAAAAATAATTTTTGACCAATTGAAATATTTTTCTTTAATATTTATAATTATTTAAATATTAAAGGTATTTAATTTATTTACTTAGTGTACTAAATAAATTAGAGAAAAATAATTTAATATTATGAAAAATTATTTTAAATAAGAATAATGTATTTAAAAATATTTTAAGTTATAAAATGTGACTTTTAATATTTTTAAAGAATTTTTATTAATAATTTAATATTAATGATATTAAATTTATTTAATTATTAAATTAAATAAATAAGATAAAAATGATTTTAATAATTTAAAAATCATTTTAAATAACAATAATGTGTTAGAAAATATTTTAAATTATAAAATATAATTTTCAATATTTTTGGAGAATTCTCATTAATAAATTAATATTAATGATATTAGATTTATTTAATTATGATATTAAATAAATGAATTAAAAATAATTTTATTGATTTAAAAATCATTTAAAAGTGAGAAAAATATTTTAAAAATATTTTAGGTTATAATTAATGACTTTTAATATTTTAATAATAATTACATTAATATTTAAATATTAATGGTAATGATTTAAAAATGATTTTAATTATTTTAAAAATTATTTAAGTAGAATATTGATGATTTAAAAATATTTTAAGTTATTAACAATAACTTTAATATGTTGACAAGTATGTTATTAATATTTTTATATTATTAAATATTAATAATGATAAGAATATTTAATAATTAAATCATTTAAAAAATAATTTAAGTGTTTGAAAAATTATTATAAATTATAATAATTGTTTATAAATTATTAAAAGCTTCCGAAAAATATTATAAACGATATTTGACTTATCTAAAATAATATTGAAGCTTAGAGACTAAGATTGTTAGACAATCAATGTGTTAATTGTCGGAGAGGGTGACCAGAACACCGAGATGAGACCAAAGTCCAATTAGACTGAACTAGTTAGATTTGATAAGTATTTATATAGGTTATAAACACTAATGTGGCTATGTGGTAATGTGCCTAGGAGAAGTTTGACTATAAATTACAGTATTATGTGTTATAAAATATTGTGCTAATTGTGAGACCGATATTATTGGTTATAGGTCTTACGAACGCAGTTAATTATATTGTGTATCTGTAATCAACGCGGAATGCAAGTTTCCTAACTCAACCTTGAGTTATATTCATTTAATTATTTTAATGGTTAATTATTGATAATTATACCATGTCCAGGGAATTTATTGTTGATTATTCGCAGTTAGTGCATGATTAAAATTCAAATTGAATTACTGATTCGGAAAAATATATATTCGTAGAATTACTGTTGTTGGATATTTATATCTGTAGAAACTAATATTGACAGTACAGATAATTCCTGTTTATTGTCAAATTATATTAAAAAATATCTTAGCTAATTATTCTGGCTAGACGAACAATTGTTAGAACTTGATAAATACTAGAAGAGAAATCAATTGTTATTGATAAATCGATGCCAATTGTTTCGGCTAGATCAATAAGTAGATAGAATTTGAAATCACAGTATTTCGTTGTTAAATCAAAAATCTTGATTCTGAGACTGAGAAGAACAACCTTTTATATAAAGGGAACATTTTGGGTCGTATATTCGACCAATGCGCGCTGTTAAGTATTATGCATAATATAGGGTATAATAAAGCTGATCACTTGTTATACTTGCAGAGGGGTATGATTTAATCTTTATGGTTATCTGATACGCCTGAGTATGTATCAAAGTAAATCTTTGATAGATACCCGAGAAAATAAGTTCAAAGATCTGGTGAGATCACTCAGCATAAATCTGGAAAATATTCCACTTTGTTATGGCGTAGAATTGATTCTTGTTTATTCAATAGAATATCGTAGAAACTTGAAAGTGTTGTACTCTTTAATTATTATAATATTGTGTTGCATAGAAAGGGAGAAGCCTTGTTATTGATTAACGCATTGTTCAGCTAATTAAAAGTTCCCCGAACTTTGGTGTCATTCTATCAAAATAGATAGTCTATTTATTCTGATACTTGTACATTCATTGTATATCTTAACTTGCGGGGCAAATTTGTTGCTCACCCTTGCTAAATAAAACTTTTTAGCTAGGGAAGAAGTGGCAGAAGGTGCTGTGAAGAACAAGGGCGAAGACATAGTGATTAATTAGTTACGAATGACATTATTATTATGTTATTTTTGTGAACCCTTTTTGTATAACTAAAGGGTATGTTTGTAATGTTAAGGTTAGAGAACCTGGGGTAATGTATTAACTATATTAGTTAATGAAACTTATGTATTCCTATTTATATATGAATGGGTAGTTAAATGGTATTATATTGTGGATCATGAATACCAAACTCGGGGGTCAGGTAACCCAAATTTGGGGGTGTCACACCCTCATTGCTAAACATAAAGCAATCGTATACGAGTGGGCTTCCCTGAAGTGGGCTCACTCAGCAGCGGGCTCGTCCTCGTCAGCCTCGGCGGGTAGTGATGGTGGAGGGTATGGTGGGAAAATAGGTAGCTTTGAAAACTGGTATGGGGTGAACTCAACATTCTCGCCACAATAGTCGGTGTAAATGCTCTGCATGGTGTTCACCAGCTCAGCCTGGTACTGCATCACTATTTCCTGCCTCTGAGCCACAGCTGCGATGTGCCTACGCTGCCTCTGCACCTTGGCATCCTATTTCTGGTGCAGCAGGGTAAGGGATGCTATGATGTCCATCAGTAGACCCTGTGCAGCTGGGCTTACGTCTGGCGCCTAAGAAGGCTCTGGCTCTACTGTAGGAGGTGGTGCTGTAGGTGGCTCGTAGCCTTCACCTCTGACATGCGACTCTACCCCGTCCCATACAGTGAAGCATGAGATCGTCTAGTGGTCGATGATTGCCATGGGAGGCAAGGCTATCTCCTCTGGCCCCCACTGAATACCTGTCTACTTGCACAATCGAGTGATCAAGGACGGATGTGGAAGTCCCGAAGCGACGGTACTCTTGATTGCCTTTAGAATCGACTCCTGGATGAGAACTCCAATATCCACATGCAGACCTGTGACAATGGCGAATAACAGAATCGCCCTATCTTTATTAACGTCGCTCAAGTGACGGGTCGGGATCATGCTGGCACAAATAAAGCTGAACCATGCCTTCCCATAACGAATGAGTGCTGAAGATAAGAAACTGGTCTTTTCACCCATATAGTTGTTTTTCTTCCATGTCGTTCCGGGCTTGCAGAGCCTCCTGATGATGTCCTCAAGGTCATAACTGTGGAGTCCCGGCTCCATATAATCATTGCCCTCATAGTTGGGCACCGCAAACAGTTCATTTATGGCTTGGCTTCCAAAAGCCACTAACTTCCCCCTAATATGGATAACAGCACGACCGTCGGGATTGGCGTTCGCATAAAACTCTTGAACCACAGATACACTAGCTGACCCGAGTGGTTTCGTGAAGTGGATCCACTTGCGTTCAAGTAACATGGTTGTTAGCTCACCATCCTTTTTGTCCAGTCTGAACCCCCACTCAAGAATCAAATTTCAAGCAATAAAGGAGGTTTTGTACCTTTTTCAGGCCTCCTCATTGATGAATTTAGTGTTGTTCCAAGCCGTCGGTGGTGCCGCGGACGACGAACCTCCCATACTAAGGCGTTGCCTCTTTTGTGCCATTTCTGAACTTAAAGCAATTGGTATGAACACTGGTAGAAACCCAACTCGAACTCCCCCAAACCTTTTGTAGATAAACCCAATGCAATACCAATGCCAAAATAGCCCAAATCAGTCAACTTTTTGGTTCAAGCAATTTCTCGAACACCTTGTGTGCGTTCTGAAAAACAAATTTGGACAACCCTTTCTTGACAATGATCTAGCCTGATTTTCGTCAGTAGAAATCACCCAAACAGACAAGAAGACAAGGACAAATCCAAAAATTCAATCAAGTTACTATTCTAATTGAACGAAATCTCAACAAAAATAACTTGAGTGGGAAAAATCCTAAGTGAGAAATTGTTTGAGGATGAACTCCGATAAATTAATGGAAGCTTCGGTTTGTGATGGTGGATGTCGATTTGCTAGAGATGCTCTGAATTATGCTATGTAGAGGGTGGGAGGCTTTGTTGGAGAAAAGGAGATCTTAGGCGGCTTACTGCCAAGAGATGTCGAGAGATATGGGCGAATGGGCACAACTGTTGGCTTAAAACTGCACTTACTTAATGAAAACTCGCTGCCAGCGCCGCGACACGGCCTTCCCTTCAGTACTTGGTGCCGCGGCGCGAGTTAGCAGTGGGCAAGGCTTGCTCTTGGCACCGCGGCACGAGTGTAGCTTTGTTATTCGGAGCGGAGGAGAGAGGCTGGGCAAATAGGCATGGCGCTGCGGCGCAAGTATTGGCGTTGCGGCGCGAAGACCCGGCGCTATGGCACGGGTTACAGTATATTAGTTGGCGCCGCGGCACGAGGGGAAATTTTTGAGCTTTTTCTATCTGTCTTCTGCACATGCCAAGCCAAGTATAACAGATAACACTTTGAAGCAAAAATGTAATATTACAAACAATATAATAACTAACTACACACTGCTACCTGCAATAAACATATGATAGTCATAGAAACATGCTTAAGAAAAACATAAAGTAAACTAGATATACGTAAAGGAAACAGATAAAATATATACCTAGATAGGGGTGCCTCCCCACCAAGCGCTTGTTTTAAAGTCGTCGGCTTGACTATACCGACGCCATTCAATCCGGCACATAAGCAAAAATGACCTTCTCATGCCGCATATTCGTCAGTTCCTTTAGATTTTTGGCAGACATTGATGATGGATCATCCTCATTTTCCTCACCCATCCAGTCATCCATCGGCACAAAGAATTTTTTACCGCTGGAATTATCCACTAATTCGCCTATTTCATTAAATTGGAAGAGTTCTTTGTGCTTTGTTGGGCCCTCTAGGATTTCCACAGTCGTGAGCGTGGTTTCTAACTTTTGATTACTCTTGATAGTATCCCCACTGTAGATCCACTCCTCTTCTAGTTCAACCTCCGCCGATTGGTCAATTTGCACATTGACATTGCCCTTAACACTTTGGTGAGACTCATCGCCTTCCCCTCGTGTATCCACCGTGCACTGCTCTACTTCTTCGTCGTCAAGATCAATTATAACTGGTAGATGGCATTGCGGTGGATTTGTGATGGCATTGATGATTAGCCCTAATTAATTTTCGAGGCTTTGCACTGCGGCTTCTTGGCTTGCCATTTGAAACTCATTTCTCTCAATAAAGTTGGTGAGAAGCTCTTCAAGCCTGCTTTCTTTCTCTTGTGCTGAGTACTCCGAAAAGATGTCATTGGGTTGAGACGTCAACTTATAATGCGGTGGAGAATGATATTCGAACTGATTCGGATAGGTGTAATTCAGATCATGATGTGGCTCCTGACTGTAGTCCTATTAGTTTGAATAGCCCTGGCAGTTTGGATGATAGGGCATCTGTTCTTCGTCAGCTCGATCCTGACAGTAGGCATTCTGAGTGGACTGACACTTAAGATTGTCAAAAAACCTCAAGGCATTAGCAATTTGAACTTGCAAATTCTCGAGTCCTTATCCCGAGCTTGGGTGCGTCGTGCACTCATAAAGCCATTGATAACACTGATCGTCCATAATCTGTAAACTCAAAAACAAAAAGAAAGGAAGATCAAACAAATAAAAGAAATATATATATATATATATATATATATATATATATATGTGTGTGTGTGTGTGTGTGTGTGTGTGTGTGTGTGTGTGTGTGTTCAAAGTAAGACTAAATTGATTGAAATCAATATTGGACAATATTAGAATAATAGTTCCCCGGTAACGGTGCCAAAAACTTGTTGGTCAGAAAATCGATCACTAAACACGCACAAGTATACGCAGTCTAACAAGTAATACAGTGATAAGAAGTGTGTTGTACCCACGAGGAACTATGACTAATATTTACTAAATACCGACTATGTATCGCTAAAGTCTTATTCGAACAGCAATAAATGGAAGTGTGATTTATCTAGTTAACTAATTAACAAAGCAAGTAAATGGATAATTAATGGTAATCTAAGAAATTACAAGCTAAGGTCACAACTTCACCCCACACAGGCATTCTGTCAAACACCTGGCGTGCTATGTTTCATCAAACAAGCTACTTTTCTCTCTTTGGTCTTAATGGTCACGACAAATTGTCGATCGAGAACATACAGGTGCATATGCACCTCTGTCGAGGTATGCACAAGCATATCCTCTCCAAATCCACCCAAAACGGAATAGAACAGAAAAGAACGTCCAAGCTAGATGAAATCCTACATTTGTCTATACGAATTAATCATAATAAGGATTTAAGCATAAGTTCTCAAAGGTCGCACGTGGTGCACAGAGATATGTCTATTCTACACACAACTTATGCAGTCGAGACCCAAAATCACATGTTAATATATTTAGGTGTAAATCTACAATCCTTCTGTCGATATCATGTAGATTACCAAAATCATCACTAATATCTTAGCGAGAATCATTAAGCACAAATATATTAAACCAGATCATATGGTGCCAACCAAAGAGATAAGACAGTCAATTTAAAAAATAAAGGGTTCCATTATAACCTTAGACCAAATATTCAGTTCATGATTGTTAAACCAAATACAAGTAGCAGTAAAGACAACATTTATAGATTACAAAATAAGAGAAAACAAATGGATAAGAAGAAACTCTGTCAAAGCCCTTCCCTCTCCACACATTCCGCTCAAATCAAGCTTTCCAATCTGTGTCGCTCATCGCTCTTGTCGCTCCAAGGATATGCCAGACTTCTCCCTAATCTACCTAATCTATATTTATAGAGAATATAAAAGAAAGAAATTACAGAGGAAAATCCTATGCTAAGCTATCCTATATATGATATAGTGCTCTCCTCTATCTGAGATGATCCCCCTTGAATGTAGGGGCTAGCTTCTGTTATTTATGCATCTCCTTTCTTTGCTAGGTCAAACACAAGCCCTCTTTGCCTGGACACCTGAGCTCGCACTGCGGCGTAAGCACTAGCTCTATGGATGGCGTTGCGGCGCCACATTAGTGTGAAAGAGATGGAGCTCGCGCTACAGTGCGAGCCAAAGAAGGGTCAGTGGCGCTGCAGCGCCATGCTGATGTCAGGCTGGACCAGGGTCGGCGTCGCGGTGCGAGAAATAGACTGGGCATTGGCGATGCGACGCTAGTGTATAGAAATTAGCCATTTTGTCCTTGAAAGCTATAAAACACCTGTAACGACCCCAAAATTCATACAATTTAATTCTCGACTTCGGTCGTTAACAATACATTCAACCTCTAATTTTACATCATTAAACGATAATACAACCATTGAATTTGTGGAATACTTAAAATCTTCTATTACAATTAAAATTTTTTATTTACAAACTATTCTCGTTTCCAGAACTTTCGACCTTTACATTACATCTCTTCGATTCAAATTTATATCATGAATCGTTACAACAAAATGACTATACAAAGTCTCACATCATAAATAGATATCCATATATACCGGATAGCTCAACTTACAATTCAACAACATGTTACATTCAAAATATTAAATACATCTCTCATAAAACATAAGGAATCTTCAAGTATCACATCTGATTCATATCTTTCAAGTATTACATAACTTTACCTTAAATCTTTAACTTGACCTTAAATCTTTAACTTGCAAAAGTGGTTATTTGCAAGGGTGAGCTCGACAGCCCAGCAAAATCTAACAGTTTTCATGCATCACATAGCATATAATAACATGCTCAACATATATCTCATAAACATTGGACTAACATAACATACATGCTACAGTTCATATAACAAGTATAAAGATTGAGTTCCTTACCCAATCAGCATGCTTTACTCAATCAACGTAGTCATAAGTTGACTTTAACATTTCACACTTTCAATATATATACAACACATCATGCTTTTTGAAATAAAGACTTAAAACAGTTCATCATTAAGTTCACATAGCAAATAGGAACTGAAAGACTTGCCTTGATCGTTGTTTACCAATAACAGTTTAACAACTTACAGTTATCTGCACTTCACTTGCCCTACACAATTATATAATCATACACATCAACTATTAGTCACATAACAATACATAGTAATTGTAATGTAAACTCTACTCCACGTCTCATAATCTTTCCTATTAATTTGCACCCAATGTTCATTTAGATTGTGTTAACTTTTTGACTTATGTAATATTCAAAATTCATTCAAGTGTTTAAATCTTTCTAGGAATCATTATTGGTTTTATATTAAACACATTTCATATTTTATAATATCCATTTCATTTGACTTAAAACACTTTTTACGTTCATTAACACTTATCACGGCATTTCGACGTTCATTCATCACACGCCCGATTCGTCTCTCTTGTGTATGCTTAGTATGTTTATACAACTTATCGAATTCATCATTTATTATTGTAAAGTATCATTATATTTACTAACATTCATGTTTTATAACTTAGGACAACATCTTTTATCGTCAGGAGCACTACATTTGCATATGTGCATTCCCAACGCCCTCCGATTGCCTCCTAATACATATCCGTCCCACAAATAACTATTCTGAACCCTATTCCCGACCTCAAATTAAAAAACTTAAAGAATAAAAGTTGTAGGTCTATTCGTCCTCGTTCCGGATCATCTTGAATCACCTCAATCGGAGTTCGTATGAAAATGTTATGGTCATTTTACTATAGGAGGTCAAAACTATCCGACCCAGACTACTCTTCCGGCGCCGCGGCGTGAGAACTAAGCTAGCCAGTGGCACTGCAGCATGAAATTGGTGCTGGGGCATGGATTTCAGCGCTGCAATGTGAAGTTCTGGGCTGGGGCTCTGATTTTGGCGCTAAGGCGCCGAAATTTACATAAATCGAGCACGAAGACCAATTTCGGTCTGTTTAACAGTTTCTAGCAGCTAAATTACCACAGATAATTCATGTAAATTACACATAAACATTACTAAGCATACATATACCAACTTAGCACAACTTAAACAACAATTTAAGAAAAATTAAATCCTTGAAACACTGTTTTAAAATAAAACTCCATTGTTGACGTTATTTAACAAAGTTTAACACTGTAAACCACAATTATCCATCAAATTCATTCCTTTGAACTACGTTCTCATTAAATTCTTACCCAATTATCATATACAAGGTTCAATTTTACAATTTCACAATTAACATATACTAATTTTGTTATCTTACAAAACATGTTCATGCATATATTGTAACTGTAAAACTCTTTTTGACATAATTCATACAATCACATACATGTATATGCTCATTATACCATCACCTATATATATATATATATGATAGTTATCCTACTACAACCACTTATACACATAATTTCATCACCCATTATAAAATGATGGATTATAGACAATTTCAGAAACACACAGAATTAAAAATTATAACGTAAAACATATATGTTAAAGTTATGTACATACCTTTTGTTGCTTAAGAAAATACTTGTTAATCACTGAGAATAGCTTTGACGAACTCAGAACTTTCTCTCTCAGGCTCTCTCAAACTATCTCTGTACTTTTCTTCTCTGAAAACCTTTTCTTTTCTTTTTCTCTGTAACTTTTTCTTAGGCTTAGGTTTACAATATACGTAAAACTTAAAACAAAACCAACGTACGAATTTAAAACGTTTAAAACCGACGCTATACTTAATATACTAATAAGTTATCAGTTACATAAATAATATATATTATTTATTTAATTTATATTATTAATAATTCAAAATTCAAAAATCCAAAAGCCATAAGGCTCCGTTTAGCAAAACTCTTTAAAAATTAAAGACTTAATATATTTAAGCATTGTTTGACAAAACTAAATTAAGCTCCTTTAATTTATTTTAATAACTCCTTTATAGTATAGTTATTTGTCACACTTTATTTAATTAAGTTTTCATACTTAATTTAATTAATTCTAATAATAATTTATTGAATAAATCATTTAATCATTATAAACTCTCTAACTTAATTATTAAATTAAATTAGAATATTATCTCATAACAATTAATGTTCTTAACTCATTAATTATTTATTAAACCAATAAGTAACCAAATCAAATCAAATCAATTAAACTAATATTTATTCAACGATAAACACATTCACTAAATATTTATATAATTCAATAAATATTTTAGAAAAAATTAAAATTAAAATTCTAGATTGTTACAACACCTGATAAGCCCTGCATTGCATTGACTAAGCATAATAACACTATAATCATATAAAACCATATAACATCTATGAGAACATGCAACTATTTAAGTCATAAAATATCCGATTCGCAAGTATAAATCCCACTCATCAACTATAACCCATAGTACGGAGGAATTTTTCAATCTTCTCCCTGAGAATTTCCCCCTTTGATTTGATGGTAGGCTTCATCACCCGTTGGGGAAGACACAATGGATTTTCCTTTGACACTGCAGCAGTTGTATGGGAGGTGGATCCTTCAGCTTCTCCATAATTCCATGGGACTTTTTGTAAGCTGATAACAGGATATTGTGGTCTGAATGATAGGTTAATTGGCTCTGGCACAGTCACTTTCAAAGGATTGTCAACTCCTTTGAGTTGAATTGCTTATATTATGAATGGTTTGACAGTCCCATCAGCCTCGGCGGATATAATTGTTACCAATCCCTTCCATTTAGTAGGACAAGTATATTCACTCTCAAATAATACAGTATCATTGTCTGCCAGTTGCAGGACACCGCTATCAATTAGATTATGAATAAGGTGGCGGAGTGCCCAGCATTCTTCTGTGCTCTGACCGCGAGAATGGGAGTGATATTGGCATACTCCATCAGAATTAAACCGTCCTGAATGGGGATTGATTGGAGATAGGAGGGAGGTGACTCTTCCTTCATTGATTAGCATCTGAAGTATTTCCTCCATAGGTTGGCCCAGGTATGTAAATTCCCTTTTATTGGCAAAATCCCGACGGGCTTTAGTAGTTGCTCTCTTCGTCACTTTGTCTTCCAGTGTTTTATTTTCTAAAGGCGACGAGGGAGTATTCATAACAAAAGGGAGGAGACTAGCATGCTCCTGGCTAATTAATTGGCATGTGACTTGATGTTGTTAGGTCACCAATTCGGCCAATTGCTCAATCTGTTTACACAGAGCTTTAATCTTTCGTTCCATCATAAACTGGAACTTTGCATAATCCCATTTGTCAACACCATCGTTGATGATCTGAGATGAGTCACAGTTAAAATTAGAACTCTGTCCACTGCTTCAATTAATCATGTTGATCTCTTCTTCTTTGTGTTGCAGAAGATGGTTGTCTTGTACGTGAGGTTAATCTAGCTTGGTGACCACGATCTCGCCGTTATCTATCAAATCTTGGATCTTGTGTTTCAAGGCCCATCAATCTTGAGTATCATGTCCAAGCGCCCCGGCATGGTAAGTACATTTCTGAGCAGCATTAAACCCCCCCCCCCATTAGGGCTGGCTGGTGGAAGAAAATACGTAATTTTCTTCTGAGTGGTCAGAAGATTGAGAATATTCTCGAGTGAGTCCCCTAGGGGTGTAAATACTCGAGGGCGCTTGACTTCTCCACCTTTAGGCAATGGAGGGTTTGAAGATTATGCTTGAAAGGGAGTGTAATTTTTCTTTTGAATAGGCATATTCTGATTGCCCTTTTGACCTTGGAGTATCAAGGAAACATCCTCCTCTTTCTTTTTATGGACCCTCCGGGGGTTGTATCCATAAGTTCTGAATTGGATGTGCTCAGCAACAGCTTTAAGAGCGGCTAGGTCTTGAATCTTTCCTGACTTTAACCCCATCTCAGCCATCTCTCCATTTTTGATCATTTCAGAAAATGGTTTACCAATGCCAGCGAAAACTCTCTCATAAAAATGAGCTTCTTATTATGTCGATAAAGGTCATGACCATTTCTGACTCTATCATAGAAGGAATCACTTGACCAGCAAGGCACCTCCACCTTTGAGCATATTCTCTAAAAGACTCATTAGACTGTTTCTTATCCTTGGTAATCTGGTACCGGTCAGGAGCCATCTGAGACTGAAAACTGTATTGTGTACGGAAGGCATGAGCTAGTTCTTCCCAGCTATGGATCGTTAAATTATCTAATCTGGTATACCACGAACGGGCTTCTCCAGTCAGACTCTTTTGGAACAGCTGCATTCTGAGCTTCTCGTCCTCTGTATAAGATCTAAGTTCTCCAATGAACACCTTCAAATGTGTGTAAGGATCTCCTAACCCGTCATATTTTTTGAAGTCAGGAGTTTTGAACTTCTCTGGATAATGAACACCGGGGAATATACAAAGGTCAGCATATGAGACACTCCCATATGCTCCAATTCCTTTGATAGAATGAAGGGTTTCTTCCATTTGAATGACTTTTTTCTTGATGTCACCGGTGTCTAGATCTCCTTTGAGATGGGTGGTATCATGAATTTTGTTGGTTGTATCCAACTGAAGCTCAGGTACTGTAATAGCTTTATTAGAACCTTGGATTCCTCCTTGTGTAGAGGATTTAGTATATATGGGTATCTTGGTACCCTGAGTAGACTGATGTAATTCTTTAAGCAGAACAGCCAAATCTGTAATTTTTTTACTTAATTTGTCAAATTCTTCACGAGAAACTGGATTAGACTAGTCAGATGAAGACATGATTGGCTGTAGGCTCACGGCCTTTTTGGACTTTGACCGGGTAATAGGTCCGATTGCTTCCCTGTGAAAGACTTGCATAGTTTAGTTTTAGGGATTGTGTAAATGTTTAAATGCTATGTGATGTGTCCGTTTTAGGATTATTATCCTGCACAACGGATGTTGGCTGTTTGTAATACAGGATAGCATGTTAATTAAAAATATGCATATGCACATATTTCTTCATATTTCTCATTATATGGAGATGAATATTGAATGAAATTACAAGTAATTAACTTTACGAGTAATTTGAAATGAGAAAGCATGAAGATACTTTCCTCCGCGTTTGGTTTATCAGAAGCTGACCTATCTTAGGTCACTCTCGCAGCTTTTTGGCATGAAGGTTCCCAAATCATCGCAATTTACTCAACGGAAAGTTAATCCGGTCTTTCAACTGGAGCAAATTTGGGTACTGCCTTTCCTGAGCCTCATTGAAATTAGTCTTCCTACGAGTCCAATAATCAAACATCGACAGGATAACCTCCTGGTGGAGGAACCACACAGTATACATTCACATATAACGTGTCTCACCGTTTATGAAAATGATGACATGTGCGAAGCACTAATATCATAGACAAATATATTCTAGTGCAATAATAAAATGAATCCGTACACATTCATTATAAATGTAAATGCAACATCCACACACAAGCATATAACAGTTTTGAAAAACTTGTAATAGCGGCTTAAGTCCTCTTACTGGTTTGTCCCCAGCAGAGTCGCCACCTGTCGACGTCGGGATTTTTATTTATCCCTTTTCTATTCTTGTTCTTTTGTGTTCTCATGTTAGGTGAGATTTGTTTGAAAAAATAAGCAAAAAAGGTCCGACATGTATATGTCGATGATTGGATTGTAAGAGTCGCCAGTTGGTTTTTTAACTAGTTGTACCAACACAACCGAGAAAAGGTTTGCACATTGACCCAGTGATGTGACACTACTAAACGGGTCTGTAAAACCGAGATTCATTAGGGTTCGGGGACTTGCTTATGCGAAGGGAAGGTGTTAGTCACCCCCCGACATCCTTGTTTCCACGGTGACCGCCACTTTTCAAGAAACTGTTATATGAATGTATGTGTGTGTGGGTCAATGTGCTGTTATTTGGAAGTAGTGCGAGGCCTCGTTCACACCTATATACACAGGGTTTGAATTTGTGTAAAATTCAGTTTTAAATAAGATTTAGCAGTGAAGTTTTATAAAAGAGGTTTTTCAAATCCTGTGCTCAATAGTAATTGAGACCTTTTACACTTCCATTTTATTAAATGTTCGGCTTGATTGCATTTATTTTCGACATGCAAAGAATCTTCGAGAAAATAATGCACAAAGCAGTGCCGAACTCCTCGTGGGCATGAAAACCATCTGAGGAAATCCAAACATCGTGAATAAATTTACAAGCTGCTTACAGCTGAAAATGTCCATCACAGGAACCGAATCTAGATTCAATAAACTGAATCTGTGATCACATGATTCCTAGGCTCACATGATAATACAGTTTGTATAAAAGCTGTAAACAATTATATATATAAAAGCTGTAAATATATATACAGACATGATCAACCACTACGAAGCACCTCCATGGGGGATTGAAAAGGTAAATATATAAAAGCGGTAATATATATATATATATATATATATATATATATATATATATATATTGACATGATCAACCACCACGAAGCACGTCCATGGAGGATCAAAAATGTAAATAAAGTTGTAAAAGCGATCAACCACCACGGAGAAAATGTGACGCCCCCAAATCCAGGTTCCTTCAAACCTCGGATCCGGTCCGCCACGATACTACTATCGTCAAATATTTATATCTCTTATTCATAACTTAATGAATATAACTTTACTTATTACCTAGTTTAGAATATAATTTTTTTCCATTTCCAGATCTGCGTAATGACTCCAAACTTTTATAAGTTTCATAACTTGGTCATTTACTATTCTTGCTTTACATTACATTTGATATTATATAAATATGCAGAATAATTTAAACTTTTTCAATCTCCTTTGAAAATAAATCTTCTATTGATATCTTAACTCGAATCAATTACATATCCTTGAATCAAATTATGTTATGATTCAATTTCTCTATGTACCGCCTAGTACAACTTTACAAGCTAACATGTATTACACATCGTAACCTACTATCAAGCATATCTACTAAAACATGGTTCGATAGCATATATTTAATTAAACAAATCAATCTCCTTTGATGTGATTGAACTTTATCAATCAAGTAGCACGTAACCTTTACCGTGTATCCTTAACCTGCAAAAGTGGTTATTTGCAAGGGTGAGCTCGACAGCCCAGCAATTCTAACAGTTTTCATGCATTATATAGCATATAATAGCATACTCAATTCATGCATTCATAATCAATAATATTTAATACGCATGTTACTTCTCACATAACATGCATAGACATTTACTTCACAAGCATGTCATCAAAGATCAACTTTCAATTTCATACATATCTCATATGCATTTCATATATATACATCAACATTCTCATAGCATAATATAGCTTAACTAACAGTTATCAAATTCATATATGAAATAGGAACTGAAAGACTTGCCTGATTCGTAGTTTATGAACTACGAATTAACTGCTTAACGCTTAACTGCACTTCGTGTATTCCTACACAGTTATATAATCATAGATTTATATCCATCAGTAACACATTTCATTCATTCTCAATGTAATAACAATGTTACATTATTTTCTAACTAGGTTCGTAAAACCTACACTTCACTTTCTCACCATACTCTTAGAATAGCTAGGTATGTATAGGTATACTTAACCATTCGTACTTGACATCAACATTCATATACATTTATCTCACACTTGACTCGCTATGTGTTCGACACATATTTAAAGTTTATAGATATGTGATTTACGTCGTTCATATTCAAACTACTTAGTTTCATTATGATTTATTTCAATCAATAAAACTTAACAACTTTCTTTAACAAGATTCGATGATATAATCTTTTAAACTAATAAGCCTATACTAGCATGCTTCACATGGACATAGCATAGTTCATTATTTGAAAACGTAATTTAAACCATACTTGAAACGTCCAATTCATGCTTAGCTAAAAGATGAACATAATCGTCATGCCTAGGGGCATAAGGCGTTCAAGTTCACTTTTAAAAGTTATTCTAGGCCAAGGTAAAGTAACTAGGTGCAACTTTTATTCTCATTTCATAGCTAACTAATCCATGTATGCATTTTATCACATTTAGAACTTTAAGTCCACAAGTTACTTTAAGGTCGCCCCTTTTAGTTTCAAAACTTCAAAATTTTATTCCCAAAGTCAATGTCATACTAAACTAATCATGCAAGGCAACTTCAACTCACACATCATACTTGTTTGTACATGTTTCTATGTACGTTTTCAAGGGCAAATTATAACCACTCCATGTTTATAAAACTTTGTTTGCAAATGATATATGAGCTTGACTTTGAAATCATTTTAACCAAATCAAAGTAATCTAACACACCTATGATATAACTTTAAATCTTACATCATGCGTAATTAGACCTCATATATATATATATATATATATATATATATATATATATATATATATATATATATATATGTTACCAAGGTAGGAATTAGAGGTACACAAGTTCGTCAAAGTTTGTTTTCAAAAATCTTTAAGTTTCTTTTGAAAATACATACGAAGTCATGATAAAGTATTCCACTAGAAGTAAGGTAATCTTATATGTCATTTCTAATATCTTGCATTTTCATGTTACATCATTAGAATAATATATTCCATCGTCGGGAGCACTATACTCGCGTATGTGCTTGCTCGACGCCCTCCGATGGCCTTCGATTACGTAATAGTCACAAATATGACTATTTCGACCCTTCCTAATGACCTCAAATTGAAAAACTTAAAGCACAAAAGTTGTAGGCCTACCCGTTCTCGTTCCGGATCATCTTGAATCTCCTCAATCGGAGTTCGTATGAAAGAATTTTGGGCATTTTACCAAAACATGTTCTGTCAGATTTTTCTCAGCATATGTAACAGACCACCCCCAACTGGGGTGGGGGTCTTGCCTTAAAAATGGCCCGTCGGGGTGGGCCTAGCTACTGTAAGTGCACGGTTTCATGTTCTGCTACAAAATAACAAGCCAAACTACTTTCTAACCTTCATAATTTGAGTTATACATGTTCAAATTAGTCCGTTTTCGATTCTATGGATTCGTAATTCATAGAACTACAACATAATAGATACCCATCAACTAACATAAACATTAATTAACCCAAATATCATTTTACAACTCATGTTCATACTAAATTTCATGTTTTGGACAATTTAGCGAAATCATTCACTACAAATTCGTTTCTAAACCAAATTGGTTCGTTTAACTTCCGTTGTTTTCGCATTTGACTATATTAAAAATATCTAACAGCAATTTAGCCATCAATTTTTAGACTTAAAAGTTACTATTTCAGGACATTTTTAAGAAATTGCAAACCTAGGAAATCAAGAGCATGTAACTTAGAATTATTACCCCTTGATGCTTGAATACTATCGCATTGCATTTATAACATATACATAGACTCTACTAACATGTTACCATTATCCTACATATCAATTCTCAGCTAATTCATGAAATCTCTTATGAATTCATCTACTCAAACCAATAATTTAAAGTAAGGGTTATACCTCTTGGAGCTTTGAATTACTAAGCTTGCTTCTCAATCTCATAATTTACTCCCATAATCCTCACCAATAAACTCTCTAGATAACTATCAAGAATTCAAGCAACATAACTTATGAGGGGGAGCTCCTAAATAGAGAAGCTCTTACCCAATTCATGGCTTTGTCCAAGAAAAAGAAGAGGAATCCCTTGGGCAAGAAGAAGTGGGTAATTGGTTGTTGGAGATTAACATTATTCCCACTCCCTCCATAATCATTGTCTAGCAAAGCTTGGAAGAAATGAAGAACATAGGCCTTAGCCTTTTTGGTTTACACGTGAATGAGAAATAGGGAGCAAATGGGACACTAGTTTTGGGACAATTTCCAAATACTCATCCTTCTTGTAACATTAGACTATATACTTATACACCACTCTTATTCTTATGCTATGTTGTATACACATATCAACCATACATTATAACTTAGTGTCACAATATGATTTATCATTGCAAGGTAGTAGGTGTGATATAATATACATATAATTGTCTCATCACCTGGGATGGGATAACAAAACTTATTTAAATCAACTTTATGATTTAATTACTTTTACTCTATATTTAATATCACACCACATTTAATCTCAAGCAGTAGTTAATTATATGATACTACTACTCAAATTTTTCTCACATTACACATTATTTTATTATTTATAAAGTATGTGTGACACACTTTACCTTAATGCTAAATTATTTAGCTTACTTAAATAATTACATATATATAATATGTACAACCTTTACACTTAGAATAATTAATATTTACTCTATTAATTATTTAAATGATAATATCCACGATAAAATAATAACTTAAGTTATTTAGTATATTACAATAACTTAGTTTTCTTTCATTAATTAACTCCCTTGAAAGTACATTAGAAATTATGTATTTCGTCATAACATAAATCTTATGTTTTCTCCGAATAAAGACATTTAGAATTAGAAATTAATTTGCTTATTGTCTCAAGATATTATTCTTAATATAATATCAATTAACTATATGTACGACACATGTACATATATTATATATAGAAAATAGATAATAAGTTTATTTTCTATTATCATAAATTGTTTCCATCAATTTATTTACATATAGCAAATACGTTTTAATATATTTACTATATTATTAAACATACCTTATACAAAAATATATAAGGTAATATTATTATTATTCAAAAATAACATTTCCTCCTTTTATTAAAATAACTCAATATTAGAAATTATTTTAATATCCTCTATTAGAAATATATAATTATTATTTCTCTCTCCCTCTATAAATTGTTCCTAAAACAATTTCTTCAAATATTAAATATCCATTTAAAGATATAATAATTTATGTCTCCCTTTAATAACGTATATATATTTAACGTTATTCGTACATTAGACTTTCTCACATATTACCATTCTGAGTAACATATATAAAGTATCACATATTTAACACACATATTAATTCACTCTTTTACTTAAGTAAATTAAACCTTGTACTATATTACCATAGTTATTTAAGGTTTAACATACACATTATATTATTTGATAACATAACTCTCAACTATCAATTAACCAATATTTATTCTTATTAGTTAATTCTCTCAACTAACTCATGTTTCACTATCCAAACCCATTCGCGGATAACTTACGTACTATCAATAACCTATATTATAATCATACCAGTTACTAGTACACATACACAAGAAAATGACAATTATACATTAATGTCATCCACTTACTATGATAAAATAATCCTATAAATTATTTAATATCGATAGGAAATTTTATCCACTTCTTTTATCTCAACTGAATTATCTCTGCGATCAATAACAATATATAAAATTAATATATTTATTAATCACAAAAATCACATATTACATGGTTCATATTACCCTATGTAACACATTCCTACATACCTCATATCACATAAATATTTTAATTCGAACCCATCTCATGATTTAAGAATTTTATTTACTAAATTCTTATTTTAATAATTTCTGTAAATCCAGGTTCTTACATCCTCTCCCCCTTATAAAGATTCCATCTTCGGAATCACCTAAACCTCCTCTACTCGGTTCCTTCAGAAGAATAAGAATCTTCCACGATTTTTCAATAATCGGGAAGTAGTAAGAATAATCTTAGATTCCAAATTATGCTGAGGGGTCACAAGACCGTGAACTCTTCTCTAGGTTTACAAATGCTTCAACAAAATCCTTCACACTTCAAACCAGAATGTTTATCAATCACAAAGACTGAAAATACCATCCACGCGTACACTAGGTGGCCAACCTATTGTACCACTACGTTGGGCCACAACGTATTGTTTTGTAACGACTATATGCGTTACGCTCGAAACCATTGTCCTCGAAAACATGTCCCATTATAGGGTTGTTCACCTCAGCTTTTCCACATCTGAATCTGCACCAGAACAATCTGGTTCGGTACAAATACTCAAGAATGCTTGAATTTCACAAATATTTTTTCAACATTCGTCTAGCCGAATCAAATAGCTTAGACTTTTATCAACAACTCGAACATCAATCGAAATAATTTAGCCAACTTAATTTACCTTCTTCATAATCTAAAAGAAAACCAAAAATTCTTTTATGACGTCATGATACCGTACCAGATTAGTAGTACGTTGAGGATTCCGCCATTAGATGGCTTTGTCATATTACATCATACCATAGTGGGCTGACTATCTTTTGATCACAACCAACACTAGGTTCGACTGCATTGATGACTCCATCATTTACCATTTTTACACCATATCAAATGATGCACATGGTTATAAATACCTTATTGAAAACTTTCAAATCATTTTTGTCTTAGCCGAAACAATTAGCATAGACATATGGATAACGGTATTATTTTTAAAACATCATTCGTTCAATCACATGATCCAATGTTTTTCAAGAAAACAGAAGTGCGAACATCAGCACGAAGTCAATAAATTTTAAAAATCTAGCAGAGCTAGAAGATTTAGAAAATCCATGGTTCTCCATCAACTTCAATCTTTACTCCATTGCTTCACTTTATCAATCTCTAACACCATCAATGCTTACCATACTAAAATTTCTAGCTTCACAACATATATATACCCGGTACAGTTCATCAAATTTACCACACTTTGGAAATTCAGGAACTTGCCACAATTATATAAGTTTAAGAACTTATCCTAGTCAGACCATAGGCGTCCATTCGCTGAGGGGTTCAAAAACATTTCATATAATTATGAGTCACGAACGTACCATGTGCATGAGTTTTAAGAACTCGCGCCTAATCTTAATATTCTTTATCTTAATCTTAATAGTCTCTATCTATCAAATATGATATGAGAAAAGAATCACCTTCTCACCATAAGCATATCGATAGCGCGACACCGACATTTCATTAATTATCATTGTGAGGAACTGAGCGTGAGCACAAAGCCTCCGCCTACACAAAGGTTTGTACAACTCAGCTCTCACATTAGTCCTCAACTGAAATCCCACTTAACTATATCTTACTTTTAACTTTCTCTTTACTCGATATGAATTCTTCGTATCTCATCACATACAAATCCTCATGAGTTCACATCATACAATTTTATAGTACATTCTCTTATAGCATCAAGTTATACACACTAAGTCGTTACAGACTATTTATCACTTCATAGTTCATTCCGATCACGTCGTGATCATCAATTTACCTTAGGGTTCTTTCCCTATTATCAACAAAACTCCACTCGAGTTCATTCTTATTATCTTTATCATATTCATCTTATTGACATCATCTTATCATTTTTATTACCGGAGTTAGGAAACTCCTGAATTATCATTCTCTTAGATACTTCAAGATTCTTCTTTGAATCTTCACTTATATATTTTAATTTTTATCTTTCTCTCTCTCTCTCAAGTTATAGCCTAAGGTACACTTACCTAAGTTTATAACCTACAGCTCTGATACCAACCTGTGACGCCCCAAATCTAGGTTCCTTCAAACCTCGGATCTGGTTCGCCACGATACTACTATCGTCAACTATTTATATCTCTTATTCATAACTTAATGAATATAACTTTACTTATTACATAGTTTAGAATATAATTTCTTTCCATTTCCAGATCTGCACAACGACTCCAAACTTTTATAAGTTTCACAACTTGGTCATTTATTATTCCTGCTTTACATTACATTTGATATTATATAAATATGCGGAATAATTTAAACTTTTTCAATTTCCTTTGAAAATAAATCTTCTATTGATATCTTAACTCAAATCAATTACATATCCTTGAATCAAATTATTTTATGATTCATTCTATTTGAATTACTGTATAAATCTTTACATCTCAATTCAATTTCTCTATGTGCCGCCTAGTACAACTTTACAAGCTAACATGTATTACACATCATAACCTACTATCAAGCATATCTACTAAAACATGGTTCGATAGCATATATTTAATTAAACAAATTAATCTCCTTTGATGTGATTGAACTTTATCAATCAAGTAGCATGTAACCTTTAAAGTGTATCCTTAACCTACAAAAGTGGTTATTTGCAAGGGTGAGCTTGACAGCCCAGCAATTCTAACAGTTTTCATGCATCACATAGCATATAATAGCATACTCAGTTCATGCATTCATAATCAATAATATTTACTACGCATGCTACTTCTCACATAACAGGCATAGACATTTACTTCACAAGCATATCATCAAAGATCAACTTTCAATTTCATACATATCTGATATGCATTTCATATATATACATCAACATTATCATAGCATAATATAGCTCAACTAATAGTTATCAAATTCATATATCAAATAGGAACTGAAAGACTTGCCTGATTCGTAGTTTATGAACTACGAATTAACTGCTTAACGCTTAACTGCACTTCGTGTATTCCTACACAGTTATATAATCATGGATTCATATCCATCAGTAACATATTTCATGCATTCTCAATGTAATAACAATGTTACATTGTTTTCTAGCTAGGTTCGTAAAACCTACACTTCACTTTCTCACCATACTCTTAGAATAGCTAGGTATGTATAGGTATACTTAACCATCCGTACTTGACATCAACGTTCATATACATTTATCACACACTTGACTCGCTATGTGTTCGACACATATTTAAAGTTTATAGATATGTGATCTACGTCGTTCATATTCAAACTACTTAGTTTCATAATGATATATTTCAATCAATAAAGCTTAACAACTTTCTTTAACAAGATTCGATGATATAAGCTTTTAAACTAATAAGCCTCTACTATCATGCTTCACATGGACATAACATAGTTCATTCTTTGAAAACATAATTTAAACCACACTTGAAACGTCCAATTTATGCTTATCTAAAAGATGAACATAATCGTCATGTCTAGGGGCATAAGGCATTCAATTTCACTTTTAAAAGTTATTCTAGGCCAAGGTAAAGCAACTAGGTGCAACTTTTAATCTCATTTCATAGCTAACTAATCTATGTATGCATGTTATCACATTTAGAACTTTAAGTTCACAAGTTACTTTAAGTTCGCCCCTTTTAGTTTCAAAACTTCAAAACTTTATTCCCAAAGTCAATGTCATACTAAAATAATCATGCAAGGCAACTTCAACTCACACATCATACTTGTTTGTACATGTTTCTATGTACGTTTCCAAGGGCAAAATATAACCACTCCATGTTTATAAAACTTTGTTTGTAAATGATATATGAGCTTGCCTTTGAAATCATTTTAACCAAATCAAAGTAATCTAACACACCTATGATACAACTTTGAATCGTACATCATGCGTACTTAGACCTATATATATATATATATATATATATATATATATATATATATGTTATCAAGGTCAGAATTAGAGGTACACAAGTTCGTCAAAGTTTATTTTCAAAAATCTTTACGTTTCTTTTGAAAACACATACGAAGTCATGATAAAGCATTCCACTATAAGTAAGGTAATCTTATATGTCATATATAATATCATACATTTTCATGTTACATCACTTAGAATAACATATTCCATCGTCTGGAGTACTATACTTGCGTATGTGCTCGCTTGACGCCCTCTGATGGCCTTCGATTACGCAATAGTCACAAATATGACTATTTGTACCCTTCCTAATGACCTCAAATTGAAAAACTTAAAGCACAAAAGTTATAGGTCTATCCGTTCTCGTTCCGGATCATCTTGAATCTCCTCAATCGGAGATCGTATGAAAAGTTATGGGCGTTTTACCAAAACATGTTCTCTTAGATTTTTCTCAACATATGTAACAGACCATCCCCCCCCCCATCGGGGTGGGGATCATGCCTTAAAAATGGCCCGCCGGGGCGGGCCTAGCTACTGTAAGTGCACGGTTTCATGCTCTGCTACAAAATAACAAGCCAAACTACTTTCTAACCTTCATAATTTGAGTTATACATGTCCAAATTAGTCTGTTTTCGATTCTATGGATTCGTAATTCATAGAACTACAACATAATAGATACCCATCAACTCAGATAAACATTAACTAACCCAAATATAAATTTACAACTCATGTTCATACTAATTTTTATGTTTTGGACAATTTAGCGAAATCATTCACTACGAATTCGTTTCTAAACCAAATTGGTTCGTTTAACTTCCATTGTTTTTTGCATTTGACTATATTAATAATATCTAACAACAATTCATGGATTATAACAACCCTTAGCCATCAATTTTTAGACTTAAAAGTGACTATTTCATGACATTTCCGTGAAATTGCAAACTTAGGAAATCAAGAGCATGTAACTTAGAATTATTACCCCTTGATGCTTGAATACTATTGCATTGCATTTATAACATATACATAGACTCTACTAACATGTTACCATTATCCTACATATCAATTCTTAGCTAATTCATGAAATCTCTTATGAATTCATTTACTCAAAACCAAAAATTTAAAGTAAGGGTTATACCTCTTAGAGCTTTGAATTACTAAGCTTGCTTCTCAATCTCATAATTTTCTCCCATAATCCTCACCAACAAACTCTCTAGATAACTATCAAGAATTCAAGTAACATAACTTATGAGGGGGAGCTCCTAATTTATAGAGAAGCTCTTACCCAATTCATGGCTTTGTCCAAGAAAAAGAAGAGGAATCCCTTGGGCAAGAAGAAGTTGGTAATTGGTTGTTGGAGATTAACATTATGTCCACTCCCTCCATGATCATTGTCTAGCAAAGCTTAGAAGAAAAGAAGAACATAGGCCTTAGCCTTTTTGGTTTACACGTGAATGAGAAATAGGGAGCAAATGGGACACTAGTTTTGGGACAATTTCCAAATACTCATCCTTCTTGCAACATTAGACTATATACTCATACACCACTCTTATTCTTATGCTATGTTGTATACACATATCAACCATACATTATAACTTAGTGTCACAATATGATTTATCATTGCAAGGTAGTAGGTGTGATGTAATATACATATAATTGTCTCATCACCTGGGATGGGATAACAAAACTTATTTAAATCAACTTTATGTTTTAATTACTTTTACTCTATATTAAATATCACACCACATTTAATCTCAAGCAGTAGGTAATTATATGATACTACTACTCACATTTTTCTCACATTACACATTATTTTATTATTTATAAAGTTTGTGTGACACACTTTACCTTAAATTATTTAGCTTACTTAAATAATTACATATATATAATATGTACAACCGTTACACTTAGAATAATTAATATTTACTCTATTAATTATTTAAATGATAACATCCACGATAAAATAATAACTTAAGTTATTTAGTATATTAAAATAACTTAGTTTTCTTTCATTAATTAACTCTCTTGAAAATACATTAGAAATTATGTATTTCGTCATAACATAAATATTATGTTTTCTCTGAATAAAGACATTTACAATTAGAAATTAATTTGCTTATTGTCTCAAGATACTATTCTTAATATAATATCAATTAACTATATGTACGACACATGTACATATATTATATATAGAAAATAGATAATAAGTTTATTTTCTATTATCATAAATTGTTTCCATCAATTTATTTACATATAGCAAATACGTTTTAATATATTTACTATATTATTAAACATACCTCGTACAAAAATATATAAGGTAATATTATTTTTCAAAAATAACATTTCCTCCTTTTATTAAAATAACTCAATATTAGAAATTATTTTAATATCCTCTATTAGAAATATATAATTATTATTTCTCTCTCCCTTTATAAATTGTTCCCAAAATAATTTCTTCAGATATTAAATATCCATTTAAAGATATAATGATTTTTGTCTCCCTTTAATAACGTATATATATTTAACGTTATTCGTACATTAGACTTTCTCACATATTACCATTCTGAGTAACATATATAAAGTATCACATATTCAGCACACATATTAATTCACTCCGTTACTTAAGTAAATTAAACCTTGTACTATATTACCATAGTTATTTAAGGTTTAACATACACATTATAGTATTCGATAACATAACACTCAACTATTAATTAACCAATATTTATTCTTATTAGTAATTCTCTCAACTAACTCATGTTTCACTATCCAAACCCATTCGCGGATAACTTCATACTTCAATAACCTATATTATAATCATACCAGTTACTAGTACACATACACAAGAAAATGACAATTATACATTAATGTCATCCACTTACTATGATAAAATAATCCTATAAACTATTTAATATCGATAGGAAATTTTATCCACTTCTTTTATCTCAACTGAATTATCTCTGCGATCAATAACAATATATAAAAATAATATATTTATTAATCACAAAAATCACATATTACATGATTCATATTACCCTATGTAACACATTCCTACATACCTCGTATCACATAAATATTTTTATTCAAACTCATCTCATGCTTTAAGAATTTTATTTACTAAATTCTTATTTTAATAATGTCTGAAAATCCGGGTTCTTACAGAAAACTCCAGGCGGGACGAAATGTACAGAAAGCAGTAAAAACGGTCAACCGCCACGAAGTAAACTCCAGGCGGGACTAAATGTAAATATATATATATATATATATATATATATATATATATATATATATATATACAAACTGAAATGAAACTACGGATCGAAGTCCGGGCATACACACGCAACACGACTCTGAACGTGAAGAATAGTGTGTGCAAAGATGAAGAGAAAGGCTTTAAAGTGTGTAAAAAGGCTTACAGTGGGCTGCCAAAGAAGACTTCTATAGCTTTAAGTGGATGAACACTCGGCTCTCGCCGATAAAAAGTAGCTATATATGAGCTTACAAGTGTTTAAAATGAGAAAGCGCTCAGTTTAGGGTGTGTACAGAGCAAATTGAACAGGGCTTCCTCGCCTTTTTTCTCATACAAATGGCCACCCTAAGCCCTCTATTTATAGAGGGGGGAGCCGCAGCCGCAGTCGCAGATGTACCTACGGCTGCCCGGGGTGCCTCGAGCTCTTCGGGTCCCGCCATCTCGAAGTACGTGCACGCATGCAACGTGAAGTCCACTCGAACTTTCAGAACTTCAATCCGGGCATCCGACTGAGTTGTATAAGACCTATTTCGGACAGATGTTATCGAGAGTTACGCAATGACATGGGATTAGAGGTTGTACGAAGTCAGGAAGATGGGACCATGCCCTCCGATCTTTAAGCTTCAAATTCCATCTGTTACCCTACGTAATAGTCACTCGAGTTTGGACTTCCTTGGTTCTTGTGGGACATTGTTGTGTAGAAATGTGTGTTTAAAATGTTGAGACGGCGCGATGTGGCGTTAAGGTGGCAAGATGACGACTTTTTCCCTCACTGGGGTTATCTCCAGTTTGGGCTGGTAAAGCAGACGTTGCTCAGGGTTATCTCTGAGATTGGACTGCTACAAGTGTTGAAGGTCTTCAGTGTCATCTCTAAGGTGTGCATGTCTTCCCGGTGTTATCTGCAGGTCTTGTATTGAGTGCCTCAGTGTGAGTGTCGAGTGTTCTGAAGCTGTTTGCATGCATTTAAAACAAGCATTTTCGGGGTAATCTCCGGAACTGTAATTGCATTCCTTGAGGTTATCTCCAAGGTTGGCGCTGCTATTCCCGGTGTCGGGACTGAGACTGAATATCTCGGGGTTATCTCTGGGATGAATCAGCCTTCTCTGGTGGAATTTTCAGTATTGAAACTGCATGCCTCGGGGTTATCTCCGAGGTTTGGTCGGATACTCCCGGTGTGTGTTCTGGGGTTAAAACTGAACTTTCGGTAGTATCCGGACTGGATATGAGTTATCTTCCATGGTTATCTCTGAAAGACTAATCTGCCCTCCTGTAATGTCAGTAACAGGTGTGCAGAAAATTTTGAGTGTCCACACTTGAAAGATCAATACACGAGATCCCCTCCTCCAAACAGTCCGTAACTCATCGAACTCATTTCAGATCTACCCACCAAAACTGAGTTCTCAGAAGCATCCAAAAAAGTGACCAAGGACATAAACGACAGTCTTGAAGCTCACTCTAAACTCATTCACATGAGACTGACTAAAATGATCAATGTTGTAAATGCTCTCCCCAACACCCTAAGCTCTGAGCTCACAAAGAAGCTCAAGGAGATCATAAAAGAGATGCTTAAGAGCATAAATGACAGGGATCAGATCCACTTTCAAGATGCTAAGAAACACAAGGATGATGCTCTTCTCTTGCGGACGACTCAGGAATCCCAAAACAAACTCATGATGGACAGCATCATGAATCTACAAACTGTAGTGAAAGAATTCCAAGGATTTTTCATTAGCCAAATAAAGCAGACTGACAATGTCCTGGACATCCTCCAACGAAGGGAAGCTCGATCTGATAGTCTAATCAAAGAGAACCGAGAAGACATTGTTCAATCCCAAAGTTAGCTCAACGAGCTTGTTCAAGGCATGACTCGCCTATCTAACGACATTCGAGCCCTTGATGCTGACATAAAGGGGGAGAATAAAGGGAAAGGATAAAAGGGCAGAGGCAGAGGCACACTCATAGCTCAATCATCAAGGAGCCCTCCTCCAAGGTAGTCTCACCATCAGACTCCACGATCTGGCCATCAGACTCAACGATCTGAACAGTAGCTAATTATCATGGCTCAACCATTAAGGAGTCAAGGGCCAACTCCCAGCTCATAAGAAGTGACCACCACAGGCCTAAGAATGCCAATTGGAGATCCTGCATTCATGAATAGGCATGATCACAATCCAAGACTAATTCAAAGCGAGCTGGAAGATCTAGCTAGGAGAGACGAAGCAAGCAGGAAAAGAAGAGCTGAGGAGTATGCCAATCCTCCACGAGGAAAAAGGCCGAAGAAATAGAGATAAGTTGAAATTTAATTCTTATTGATGTAACTAAACTTAAATGTAATATGTATCTTCAAACATCAATAAATCCATGCTTATTCTCTAGAAATTTCAGCTGCTCACTAAAATATTAAGTCATATTTACTTTCTAGCAATTGCATCTAAAAATTGATAATCATGGCACAAATCTCCTTGGTTATGTCAACATCAAATAGGGGGAGATTATTGGGAGACTGCATATTTTGATTTGATGTTTAAAGTAAATGATCATGATTATATGTAAAGTCCTTCAAGAAATATATGTACAAGGACTTAGTGATAGATCAAATTTGTTAGGATGATCTAAGCTTTTACTGTTTATCATTCTGTAAATGAATGTATAAATGAAGAGATCAAAGTTGTTAGGTTGATCTATATCTTGAGATGTAATAAATAGGCTTCAATAAAATTATAGTCTACGAGCTGATCAAGAGATTAGAGAAGCCAAGGCAGGATCATAGAGCATCGAGGATCGTAGGTTGTCTACCTTGAAGGACCTATCAGGATATCGTAGAGTGGTCCAGACGTTTACCGAACAAACTCAGAGATCGTAGTGTGCTCTCGAAAACATAGAGTCTGCAAGATAAGCAAGTGAAGATCGTAGTGTGCCAGCCCTTAAGAGAAATCATAGTGTTCTCGTTTGCTAGTGTCGGATCAAGCACCAAGGTGGCAAAACACCACAATCTGAATCGTAGAGTATCATCTACATGTGTCAGAAGCATCGAGCCTTACCCATTTGTTTAAGGATGAATCCCAACAAATGTGGAATGCATTATAAATGTTGAAGTCCTCACCAGTCCCAATGACATAAAAGATATCCTTAGTATACAACAAAGAAACGTATTGGAGAAGCTAAGGAAAGGACCATGGGTCAGAGGAAAACACCTTTTCAGGTGTTAGGTGAGAAAGCAGTCTGCTGTGTCAGTGGGCCAAAATGCTAAATCAGAAGATGTGCAGAAAAGTCTCCATCAAAGTTCAAAATTATCAAACGTATTTAATGCTTCAATGGATGTCTTCAACGAATATATTTCAAGGATCACATATATGCAAAACATCTGCAGATGACTCAAAATAAAAAAGCAAGCATTTAAACAAAAATGCTGAAGAAAACGCTCAACTCTACGATCAGAAAAAGAGAAAGCTTGCTTAGCTACTCAGTTCTTTCGAACAAGTGCTTAACAACAACTGAGTAGTACCAATCAAGAACTCATTAACTATCAATCAAGTGAAGTAAAAAGTTTCAAGTCAGAAGGACTTGAAGAGTTCTAAGTGAACTTTGAAGAGTCAAGTCTGCTGGACTTGAAGAGTTCAAAAGTGAACTAAGAAGTTCCTAGACTGCTGGTCTTGAAGGAATCTGTGAGATTTAGAAAGTGTAAAAGATATCCTTAGTGGATTTTCTACTCAAGAGTAGAAGAGTGGACTAGGAGCTTTAAGTGCTCTGAACCACTTAAAACTGTTGTGTCTCTTGCATTCTTGTTATAATTGCTATAACTGTTATAACTGCATCACTCTCATTAACTGACTATATCTTAAAGGGAGAATAAACAATCTTAATTTTGATGTGTTTGAATCATTATCAAAACTAACAAGTATTTCAAAAAGAATTTTTAAATATCTATCCAACCCCCCCCTCCCCGTCTAGATAACTATTGTGCCTCCGGGAACTAAGAAGCTCAATAAAGCAACTAGAAAGGATCATTTTTCATTGACATTCATTGACCAAATGTTGGACATGAGACTTGTTCGACATGAGTACCACTGTCTGTTAGATGGATATTTGGGGTACAACCAAATTTTCATTGCTCTGGAGGACCAAGAGAAGATGACATTTACTTGCCCCTACGATACATTTGCATTTAGGCAAATGTTGTGTTAGACAATGTAATGCACCAATAATTTTTCAAATGTGTATGATGGCCATCTTCTCAGACATTTTAGAATAGAGTGTTAAAGTTTTTATGGATGACTTTTCAGACTTCGGGGATTCTTTTGATAGTTGTTTGGAGAACTTGATCATGGTGTTGAAACTTTGTGTGGAAACTAACCTTGTGCTAAACTGGGAGAAGTGTCATGTCATGGTGTAAGAAGGGATCATCCTTGGAAATAAAGTGTCAATAAAGGGGTTGGAGGTAGATAAGGCCAAACTGGAAACAATAGAGAACTTACCACCACCAACTTCAGTAATGGGGATTCGTAGTTTCTTGGGACATGCCGGGTTTTATCGAAGATTCATAAAGGACTTCTCCAAGATTACAAAACCTCTATGCATTTTATTAGAGAAGGATGTACCCTTCAGATTTTATGAGGATTATTTGTGTAAGACCCCAACTTTCATAAATAAATATTAATTTTTCTCGAAATATATTTTTGAATATTATAGTGTGGATTTGATATAATGTTATAGCTGTGGGTAATATTTATAAATTTTACAAAGTATGAAAGTTGTTATAAAATATTCGATCGATCGGGGAATATTTGTTTTAACAGAAAATATTCGTATGACGACACAATCATTGGTGGACCCCCACAACGGAATTATTATCGGAGTTAGAAAACGACAGAAATATCTTTTTATAAAAATAACGGCAAAAGTTTTACCGTTAACTGTTGAAATACCCGGTGTTAAAAGTGCAGTAATACGCGTGGTTGCATAGTAGCACACGGTATTGATTATTAATGCTTATGTGAGAAGTCACTTAGTTATACTCAATTATTACTAAAGTAATTGTTCCATAGTATCTCACGTTATTTGATTCAATTATTGTCAATATTTTATATATTATTAAATCAATAATTGAGATAACGAGATATTCATTTTATTATCTGCATAATTAATAATGTCTAGAAAGTTCTGTAGAGAAAAGGGGTTTGGTCACCTAATTGCGTGCCAATAGGGAGAAATCCTTATCAAAAAACCCCCTCTTTCTTGAGAACGTTCTGGTTGTTAAAATTACGAGTTATAATAATGATGAATAAATGTTGTTAAAAATATTGAGGGAATTTTTATGAAGTATTTGTTGTAAATTTTGCTTATTTTTGTTAGGTTTGTAATATTCATACACGCAATCAAATTACAAAAATAAACAGAAACGTATAAAATCAGAGTTTTAAAATTTTACAAACCATATACCCGGATCATCCTTTATGCACAATTATTAATTAAACGAAAAAGAGAGAACAAGAATTATACCCTTGAAGATTCGAGCTTCCTCAAGTACAAGTTCACCTCCAATCCTTTTCCCGTTCAACTTGAATCCACCGAATTTGGTTCCTTCCTTTGATCAACGTTAGCCACCCAAGTGTTTGGCCTCTAGAGGTGATCCACCAAGGAAGAAGAATGATTCAAGAAGATGGGTATTTGACAAAACTCTAATTTTTCTATCTCTCATAGAAAAGGGTGTACTCTCCCAACTATTAGAATTACGTATTCTATGAAAACGTCAACAACCAACACCTATAATAAGACTCCTCTTATTTATAGATGTGGACAACTCTCCTTAACAATTAAGGAATTTAGTTTTATTTTAATTAATTAAATTATTTTAATTAATTATGCTCCCAATCTTATTGGGAATAATTAATTAAAATCTTTTAATTAATTTGCCTACTAATCTTATTAGGATATATGAGAGTACTTTTATTAATTAATTCCCAAACTCCTTTAGGAATTAAATAATAATAATAATAATAGTAATAATAATAATAAGACTTCTCTTATTAATTTATATTTAATATTCCCAAAATATTAAATAATAAATATTAAGTTATTTAATTTATTCTATCACCATAGATCAAATTAAATATACTTAACTTATTATTACGATTATGTCATTAACTTCTTAAATAATTATTCTTCCTTTTATATTGTGACCCTTTAGGTTCTCCATATTAAACCGGTTGTGAATAAATCAATTAGAATAATTCTAATCTTATTTAAATAAATAAATTAAACAATTAATTTATTTAAATAAATAATATTTATTCTACAATAGGGATACGCCTCCCTAGCGATTAACGACTTTCTTGATAATATAGATTTTAACATTAATCATTAAAGAACCTTTGAGTAAATAATTACCGTACAATTCAATCCTTTCACCATATAATGTCCCAATTAAATATAAGACATAGAATTACTGTCAAGTCTTAATTTATTTAATTATATGTATTTCGACTCTTAAATACATAATTCCAAATAATATAAATTAGAAACTCCTTTCTAATTTCATTCTGCCTTGGCCAATGACTACTGGGTTGTCATTTATCGAATCACATAGAACATTTCTCTTCTTTTACTAGAAGTGGTAGATTCTTTATTGATTATACATTATCTCCATGTATAACTTATTATACCCAAGCATACCCTTTGATATACCCTAAGGGTCTTAAGAAATAAGTCAAAGTATAACTCATCATACATAAGATACTATGATGATCACAAGTCCAAGGATCATTTGTACTACTATCACTACAGGAATTCCTATTGACAGACAAGTAAAACTTCATTAGGTATTCCTTAGCGAGTCACGTTCAGTGTACTTATTCTCTAATAAGCACCTACATATTTGTTTTAGTGTCTCTACACAAATGATCATGAGATCAATCATCCTCATCTAATGAGCAAGCAACGTATGTACCAATCTATCCGGATTCACTAATCCCCAATTTAGTAATCCAATGATTAGGAACTATTTTAGTTTTAAGCTTTATAAGAATTTAGATCTCATTAGAATGATCATCATCATTATTCTAAAAGCATTGCTTAAAACTATGGGTTTATCACATATTATAAAGTAGCATTATGTAGATAATTAAAAGTATTTAATAAATAAATACTTTTTATTAATAAATGAATAAGATTGTTACAAAGTATATGCTTTATCATCAAACATGATTGGCTTGTATGCATACTACTTTCAATTTTATGGATCCCACATTTACCCATTTTTTAAAATAATCGGTAGAAAGTTATTCTGTATATATAATATGGTGGGGCCCACGTGTGATAATGACATGTGTGTCACTGGGGATAAATAGGGGGGATGTCACGAGAAATCATAATGGAATGGAATGGCAGGAAAAGTCATGTATTATTATTATTATTATTATTATTATTATTATTATTATTATTATTATTATTATTATTATTATTATTATTATAAGTTTTGTTTTTTATGAAAAATAGAATATATTATATTTTACTATGCATAGTGTCTGCATAGTAAGTGCATAATAATGATTGAAAAATCAGACGACTGTTCGGCGCCCGCGACAAGAAAAAAAAAAGTACTGTGCAGTCCGTGATTTTCTTTTTCAAATAATATCTTTCCATTCTCCTATTAATAGAATATTTAGTTAGAATTAAAAATCACACCAGAATCATAGAATTGTTCTTCTATAATATTGAGCATATTTCTTTCGAGTTTTAGGAAGCTTTGAGTATAGAAAACAGTGCAAGTTTTCTTCAAAAATATCCCCGCTATACCAGTTAGAATACTCTTCTTTTTAAGGTAACAGATATTATTTTTGTTCAATATTCGTAAGAAATAATATTTTCTTCCATACTCTGTAGTATGTAAGTAATATCATTTCGTTTCAGATTCCGAATTCTATACTCATTTTGTTAAAGTTTTGGCTTCTATACTCCATGAAATTAGTATAATATCCTTGAAATTTACGCTTCATCCAGTATCTTTTCATGAAAATATTATTCTGAACATTCTTGATAAATTTTAAGCTTTTCATGCCAGGGTACTATTCACAGGTTGCTATTCATTCGAGTACTATTCATCTGGGGTACTATTCATGACAAAAATTGATTTCTTTTCGGTCCAAATCATTTTTGATATAATATTATTCTTGAATTTTACTCCACAAAGCAGTATCATGTTGACAATTTAGACGTTTTTAAATTTTAGATAAATTAAATTATAAATCTTTCAAATTTATCCTTTGCTTTCATTTAATTGAATTCTTATATCATTGTCATCATCCTCATGCTTATATTGTTATGAAAGTCATCTTTGGCTCGTAGTGCATAGATGGACTGCTGATCAGTATGATTATGACCAGGGATCATTCGGTATAATCATGACCTATAATGTTACAAATGATGTGGTAAATGTCCTCATTGGCCGTAGTGCATTGATGGACAAATGTTGGCATGATCATGACCATTGGTGAAAACACGATTATCATTGGCCCATAGTGTATGGATAATTCGTGGTTGTGATACTAATGAGTATCATTGGCCCGTAGTGCAGGGATGATTCGATGATGTGGATTATTTATTAAGCTAAGTCTCAGCAATAAAATTGATGATAAACTTTTTAAATCATATAAGATAGTAGATATCATGCTTTACTTGACTCTTCTAATGGATTGCTTGTTCCGCCACATTTAAACTTGATGTTTATTATATTTTATCAATTTAACACTGTTGAAGGCTAACGATAATTTATTCTGTATTATCTTAGTCATAATATTTCTTACTGGGCTAGTTGAGCTCACCCTTTTGCTTTCATTGTTCTCTTCAGAAAATGAGAATGTAGCCGGAACTAGTCGGGGAATGGATTTATGGTCCGAGATAGTTGTTTTAGCAGTCCTCATTATTTAGTGTGATAATAAATGTAATGAAGATTGAATTTGAGTTTGGATATTATCTAGAAGTCAATATTCTTGTTAAAACTTTCAACTATGTTTTGTCGTATTTTACACGATAGTTGTATTATTAAGTTGTATTTGTATTCTGTATCGTGTATTTGGCGACTCAAGATAGGTGATGTATACCTATTTTGGGGGCATCACAGTTGGTATCAAAGCTTAGGGATATGATCCCTGGCTAAGATGTGTGACTAGAACTAGGGGGAGAGACGGGGAAATCCTTCGCTAGTATGACCTACCTAAGTTTATTTGTCATTTAATTTGTCGGTCAAAATATAGGGATAATATGTGGCATGTCAATTAACCCTTGTTTTGTGGCAGTGTTTAAAAATGGCATCCAAAAATGTTGAGATAAGCAATGGAGTACATGAGACCGTTGAGTCACCAACGATCAATACCCAGTATAATGTGCATCAGGAAGGCAATAATCCTCAGGAAAACAACAACACCGACCAAATGATGAACGATGGTATGTTCAGAGGTTTTATGCAATTCATGCAACATCAGGCCAAAACGACTCCTGTTCAAAATGCAGGTGGAAATACTGGCAACTCTCGGATGGTCACTACTAAGCAGTTCAAGAAGCTGGGACCACCGGAGTTTTTGGGAGAGCTAAAATGACTTAAGGCGGAGACATGGATAAAGCAGATCACTAAGATATTTGATGTCTTTGGATGCTCCGAGGGGCAAAAGATTCCCTTTGCCACCTTCATGTTGCGAGGAGAGGCAGATTACTGGTGGGAGTCTGTAAAACGTACTCAGCCTGCCGCACTAAAGATGTCTTGGGAGAAGTTCCAAGAACTGTTCAACGACAAGTACTTTCCCGAAAGTATTTGTCATATGAAGGAGGTAGAGTTCATAAGCTGGAACAAAACAATATGACCGTGTCGCAGTACGAAGCTACGAGTTGTCCCCTTTTGCGTCCCACTTGGTTGATAATGAGGAGAGAATGATGCGAATGTTTCTGCGAGGTTTGAAACGTAAAATACGTCAATATCTTATTTCACACAAACTGTGTTTGTATTTAGATGTTGTAAATAGGGCTCAGTTATTGGAGCGTGATAATGAGTCAACCCAACCAAGAGAGAGCAGCTGAAAAAATGATAATACCTGTGATAGAAGTCATCAAAGCGGTGACAACAAATGTGGAGGAAGTCAACATGCCTGAAATGGTAACCACTTCGGTGGTAATCATGGCCAAGACAATAGGAGTGGAAATTTCAAGAAGATGAGATTCAATAATGATGGAAAGACGTCAGCACCAGGACCTGTTGTCAAAGAAGGAGAACGATCACCGATCGTATGCTACAAATGCGGACGGGAGGGACACATTAGTCCAAATTGTACACAGTAGTCCAAAATATGTTATAATTGCAGAAGAGAAGGTCACCTAGCCCGATTTTTTCGTGTAGTGAAGTCAAGTCCAGCGGGAATGGAGGCACCAAAGGCCGTCCCAGAAAAGTCAAAGCCGGTAGTTCAAGGGAGAGCGTTTGTCGTGATCTCCCAAAAAGCAAGGAACTCGAACGAAGTCATCATGGGTAAGCTAATCATAACCTCTAGCGAAGTCTATACCTTATTTGATACCAGTTCTACTCATTCTTTTATTTCTCATACTTGTGCTCAACGTTTAAATTTAACTCCAGAGAAATTAGACTTTGACTTATCTATTGAAACTCCGTTGGGAGAAACATTCATTACATCCACTGTTTATAAGTCTTGTTTGATTCAAATCGGCAACCGCACGTTACCAGTCGATCTTATCTCTTTGAAAATACTTGCATTTAATGTGATTTTAGGGATTGATTGGCTAACTACTCATCATGCTAAAATTGATTATTTTCATAAGGTTGTTAGCTTTCATATTCCTAACCAACCTATTATGTGAATTCAAGCAACCAAACCACTAAAGTCAATCACTGTTATATCAAACCATAAAGCTATTCGTTTATTAAAAAATAGATGTCAAGATTTCTTAGCCCATGTCACGGATTTAAAAAAAATACGTCAAATTTGAATGATATTTCCATTGTTAATAAATTTCCTGATGTATTCCCTGAAGAACTTCCTGGCCTACCCCCAGAGCGTGAAATCGAATTTTGTATCGACCTTGAACCCGGTACAAAACCCATTTCCAAAGCCCCATATTGAATGGCTCGTATTGAACTTCAGGAGTTAAAGACCCAACTACAGGAATTATTAGACATCGGTTTCATTCGTCCTAGTATGTCTCCTTGGGGTGCTCATGTTCTATTTGTGAAGAAGAAAGATGGAAGTATGTGACTTTGTATTGACTATCGGGAGTTGAATCCTGTCACCATCAAAAATAGGTACCCGTTTCCGCGCATTGATGACCTGTTTGACTAGTTGCAAGGCGCCAAATTCTTTTCAAATATCGATCTTCTTTTTGGGTATCATCAGTTAAAGATTAAAACCGATGAAATTCCAAAGACTGCTTTTAGAACTGTGACAATCTGAAAATTCGGTTTGTCCATAATTTAAGTTTAAAGAATTAGTTATTAATAAAATGAATTTTTATTAATACTATTTTGTGCTAAGTGTTTATTAATTGTTCTATAACCTAGAATAATTATTAATAGGGAGGATTCTGGCTACGAGCTAGATTGAACGAGTAAGAATTTTTAAGACGAAAATGGAAGTTTTCCAGGAACAAAATTTTTTCGGGAAAAAAGACGGAATATGCACTATTCACCCGTTTCTGCTCGGAGATTTATTTTGAAATTCCGAGAAGTTATAGATTACGTTTAATTTTGAGACGTGATGGAATATTCAATAATATTTCAGTTATGGCAAAAACAAAGTTTTCGCCTGCGGACTCAAAACCTAAGGGTTTAGAAAAGTGAGTTCCGAGAATGTTATGATTGCGTATAATAATTAGGGTTATTATGCGTGAGAGATACAAGTATAATACTAGTTATTATACGAGTATAGTACGAAGATTAGTATGACGTATATACGAATATCGTACGAGTGATATACTAAGAGAATACGAGAATACGAGAATGGAATGCGTAGAATACGATTAGTCTTAATAGACTTTGAGTTCATGGACTTTGTAGAATCCAATTGGACTTGGATTATGTCAAGCCCAATGATTTGTGAAATCAAGCCCAAGTTAAGCCCAATAAGAATTAGGGTTAAGGCCCAAACCAATAAGATAAACCGCGGATCGAACCGATGGGTAAACGGATGGGTAAAAACCATTGGGAAAACCCATGGGATGACCCATGGGCATGTGGGCCGGCCACTTGGGCACCAAGTAAGGGTGGTGGCCAAGTAAACTTGGTGGCTAAGGGATGGAGGAGGTGTGAATTGTAAGGAGGTTAGGAGGGGAAATGACTAAATTGCCCTAGCCTTGAAAATCTATAAATAGAAAGCTAAACTTTCATTTTCTAGGATTTTGAAAATCCTAGAACTTGAGAGAGAGAGAGAGAGAGAGAGAGAGAGAGCTCGGTTGGGAGAGGAAGAGGAAGAGATTGAGCATGAATGCTCGGATCAAAAGTGATCGAGAAATAGAAAAGCTCGCAAATCGTCAGCTTTGTCTAACGGAAGAGGATTAAAGAAGAACGGTAATCCGAACCCTAGTTCTTCTAATTTTCTCTAAGTTTTTATGTTTAAAAATAGAACTTAATGAGAATAAGGAGTAAAAGATATTGAGAATGATTTCATATGGTTGAAATCATGCGAAATGAAGAAATAAGAATTTGAAATTCATTTTATAAATTTCTTAAGGAAGTATAAGATTCGTAAGGATTTTGAGCGATCCGAATGAATTTTATGAATGAGTAGATCAGATAAGTAAGGAATGATATTCTATAACATCAAATTCAAAGAAAAAGTAGAATCGTAATCCAAAATATCTATTAAAATGAAGAACGCAAAGAACACGTGAAGAACACGAAGAACGTTGTTGATGGACGAATTTAAAATCATCGTAGTGTAATTGTTGTTGATGGACAAGTTTAAAACCATTGTGTATAAGTTAGATGCTTATTGCTTGGTTAAGAATGTTGGAAACGTTCATGAAGAATGGATTAAAACGGAGCTATAACGAAGTTATGGCGAAATTTTGTAAAAGACGAACGAGAATTTGAAAGTTAGTAAATGAACCCGAACGTGTAGGGTTTCATTAAAATGTAAGCGAACATATAAAAAGTTAGTTGTGGACTCAAGAACGAACGAATTCCGAGTTCGGATGACCGAATTACGGACGAACGAACGAACGAAGAACATTAAAAATGTTAAAATGAACGAAGAATGAAGATTAAGCCAATTGAATGGCATGTTAACGGATTCAGAACAAATTTCTGTCCATAGCTAATTGAAGTACATAAGATAAGGAAGAGAATGGCTTTGGAACGGCTTCGTTCCGAGTTATAACGAAGAAGCTATGAGATCGGAAAATAAGCGTCTCAAAATGAAGTTAACACTTAGAAAAATTTTCGGGAAGAAGGACTTGGCGCCGCAGCGCCAGTCATGCCTGGAGAGGTGGCGCCGCAGCATGAGGTCGGCCATAAACTTCTGGAGAGTGGTGCCACAGCGCGAGAGATAACAAATGGTTCGGCGCCGCAGCGCCAGAACAAGGGAAGAGAGAGACATAGGTCGCGCCACAGCGCGAGAGGAAAGAAAGGGCACGACGTCGCAGTGCCAGTGTAGGGCAATACCCAGAAATGAGATTTTAACTGCTCAATTTCTCGGGGGATGTGCAAGAAAGAAGTATGAACATATAGTTCACGTAATGTAACACTTAAGTAAGTGTGTTAAACCTTTAATAAAGGTTGAACAAAAAGATTAAACGAGATTAAAAGATAAAGAATGTAAACGCTAGATTACATAACCGATAGCCGGGGACCGTAGTTGTAATGAACGAACGTGAGGGATTGCTATGATTGTGATTCCTTAGACGTTGAGTGATGAAGGTAATGAATAACATTCCGATGTTATGGCATGGCATTGTAAGATGAACGTAAAGCGTATAGACGATGTGAACGCAACATTGTTGCGAAGAACGATCGGTCTTAGCATACAACGGACAGTATGGCTTTGACATTAAGGAAGAATAATGAACAGGAGGTTCATGGGATAGATAACAATCGAAAGCGATTAAAACCTTGAATAAAGGTTGAATGAGAGATTAAGAGACGAGCAGCGTGATTGAATGCGTAAACGATCTTCGTAAATCGTATTCGCGTTTGATGAACGTTCTAAGTATACCCTAGTTATATGACTTAGACGTTGATGAAAGTAGTAAGTAAGATACGAATGTTATCAAGAAAGCCGTAAGGTAATGAAGAATGTTGATTAACCGTGAACGGTGAAGAAACTAAATTGAAGATAATAACGTATAACGTTAAGAAGCCGAGTTAATAAGTATAACTTGGATAAACGTTCCGAGTGGAAGGAAATGGACATTTTAAGGTATGAATAAATTCATATGAAATGGTTAATGCTATGACCTCATAGTATTGACATTGAATGATCGTTTTGAGTATACAAATGACTGTATGACTTAGACGATAAAGAATGAATCCTGAGGTATGGCATTTAGTTGCCAGAAAGCCGTAAGGAATATGAATTTGACTTAACGGACATTATAGTTTAATAGTTCGGATAAGTTAGATGAATTTAAGTTGTGGTACAATCGTAACCTTTGATGGTTGTCATATGTACTACGAGCAAAGACACGATGTGTGCTGAGTCCTAGGAGAGTTATAAGAAGAAGATAAGAATGTAAATCATCAAAGATGATAAATGTATGAATAAGAGATCTCAGTATGTCATAAAGTCGTAATCTAGTAATGAAAGTTAGTCGCGTAAGCTTAAATTACAAGAACGCGAACCTTAAGAAGTAAAGTTAAGTAAACCAATTCGTAAGTCAAGTATATGACTAATTGGTGTACGTGTTATTTTCTTATGTGCTACATAGGAATGGGAATGAGCAGCTCAACGTAAGTTGTAGCTATGCGTAAGGCAAGTTTCCTAACTTCATTCATATTTTAAATGAATGCTAGTTTCTTAAACTTCTCAGATGTTGAACTTGAGAAGTTCTGTCTATGTGTGAATGTGCGATATTTGTACAAGGTGCTAGAATGTATGAGGCCTTGTGCCACAATGTGAGCACTTCGGTGTTTCTATGAAATGAACTGTTTTGTGATCGAACTGTTCAATACAAGTATGGTCGGTTTATTCATGAACCGTTATTGTTAAGTCCGTGCTGATGATTCTAGCCAGACAGAATATGTATGAAAAAGGTAGAAGAATGAAAGTATTTCAAAGTGAAAGTGAGTATGGTTTTAAGATGATAGGAATCGAGATTATTCCTATTATTCAAGCTGCTTCATAACCTTTGTTCGGTTATTGAAGTTCTAAAGAAATGTTTGAATTCTGAACTTGTTTGTTCAAACTGTGATGACTTGCTGGGCAATTGAATGCTCACACTTGCTTTAAATGAAAAACATTTTCAGCAAATGATGTTAGAAAGAACTTAAGGATTCCATAAAGATCAAGCTAAGCGGTATCTAGACGAAGTGCCATTCAGTATATGAATGTGTGTGAAGATCAAGTGAAGACTTGTAATGTAGAAAGATGAATTAAACTATAGACTAGTTTAATGAACTGTATGTATCCTTAGTGGCGGATAAAAGTCACTCTTGTAAGATGAAAGGAATAATGTAATTATCATTATTTGTAATGTGAAGGGTTATAAGGTTTTGAGAACCTGGGAATTGAGAATGTATGTTGTTCTATTTTAGTATATAATGATGTATGTTGGATAAAGGATGTACTCGTGACGTACGAAATTCGGGTGTGAATATAGACCGAATTTCGGGGCGTTACAGGTTGGTATCAGAGCTGATAGGTTATAAACCTTAGGTATAACTACCTAAGACTATAATCGTAAAGAGAAGGATAAAAAGATCACCATGTGATCATAGTAAATCGTAGGAATAGATGAGCTATTAAACGATGAATGATTTATAGCTAATGCTATGAATGAATGATGCTACAAATTAGTACGGGAAGAAGAACTCAGATGGAGTTGTGAAGGATAGCATGCGAATTAAAGAAAATTCGTATTAAGTAAAGAGAAGTTTAGAAGTTGTAAGATTTCAATTGATGTACTCATGGGATGGTTGAGTTGTATGAATCTTTGTATGGCCAGAGGTTTGTGCTTGGTGTAACAACTACTCAGTTTATTACCGTGATAATCATTGGAATTGGTCGCGCTATGAAGATGTATATGACAAGAAGGTGAATCTTTTCTCATGTATATACTTGATAGGTAGAGAACGATAAGGTAGGTGCGAGTTCTTGAAACTCATACTTATGGTAAGTTCGTGACTCATAATAATATGGTATGTTTTCGAACGTCTCAGCGAATGGAAGCTTAAGGTCTGTCTGGATGTTCTTAAACTCATACTATTATGGAAAGTTCCTGAACTCATAATGTGTGGTAAGTTGATGGACTGTATTAAGGTATAGGAAGGTGTAGACTAAAAATGAAGTATTTTCAGTAGACTTAGCATTGAAGTGCTAGAGAAGTTTAAGTATTGTCGCAGTAAGACAATGAAGGAAGATGGAGAATAGGATATTCCAAATCCTCTAGCTATGCTAGATTTCGAAGTTTATTCAAATTGTGCTAAAATGTACATTTTGAAAAAGAAAGAATTGGTTCAACTTTTGGAACCAATGGATTTTAAAAGAGCTATTCTTTTTATGTCTATGCTAGCTGTTTTGGCTAGACAGAAATTGATTTGAAATATCAAGATGAATTTTATATCATCAGTGCATTTGATGCAAGGATGGTAAAAGATGGAGTTGTTAATGCACTTGAACCTGATGGGATGTGATCTTAGGATCAACAAACCACTATGGTAAGATGTATAATGACCAAGTCATAAACTGACAAATTTCTCAACGTACTGTGAAGAGTACGGTATCATGACATCATAAAACGTTTTGATGTATTGTAAAAGAATTTAAAGAAGTAATCGATATCAATTAAGTAGACTAGACGAATGTTTCAAGTTGATGTCCAATTTGTTGGTATGGTCTAAGCTACTTGATTTGGCTAAGACGAATGGTATGTCATGATTAAAATAAAATCGAGCTTTCTTTGAAGAGTTATGCCAAACCAAATTGTTTTGCTGCGGAATCTAATGAGTAAGTCTGAGGTGAACATACTCCGAAATGTGGTTATACGATGGGTTGATCACCTACGTATGGAAGAGGTAGTTTACCTTCTTTGTGATTGTAAACTGATTGTGGAAAGAAAGGTTTACGGCGAATGGCTGTTTAACCTAGTAAATAGTTCATGGTCAATTTGACCCCTCAGCAAAAGTATGAAATGTTTTAAAGGATATTTTATATTCCTCGCTATTCCTTCTACTTCATGATTCTTGATAGGTTATGGAGGTTGGAATGATGGAAAGATAAGAACTTCTTTGAAGAGAAGTTGAGAAGAAGAGTAAGCTAAAATTTTGAGGACGAAATTCTGTGAAGAAGGGGAGAATGTGAGAACCCGAGTAAGGGTTTGGTTTTAAGAAATTCCGAGGACGAAATTTTTATAAGGAGGGAAGAATGTGACAACCCGAAAATTCGGTTTGTCCATAATTTAAGTTTAAAGAATTAGTTATTAATAAAATAAATTTTTATTAATACTATTTTGTGCTAAGTGTTTATTAATCGTTCTATAACCTAGAATGATTATTAATAGGGAGGATTTTGGCTACGAGCTAATTGAACGAGTAAGAATTTTTAAGACGAAAATGAAAGTTTTTCGGGAACAAAAATTTTTCGGGAAAAAAGACGGAATAAGCACTATTCACCCGTTTCTGCTCGGAGATTTATTTTGAAATTCCGAGAAGTTATAGATTACGTTTAATTCTGAGACGTGATGGAATATTCAATAATATTTCAGTTATGGCAAAAACAAAGTTTTCGCCTGCGGACTCAAAATCTAAGGGTTTAGAAAAGTGAGTTCCGAGAATGTTATGATTGCGTATAATAATTAGGGTTATTATGCGTGAGAGATACGAGTATAATACTAGTTATTATACGAGTATAGTACGAAGATTAGTATGACGTATATACGAATATTGTACGAGTGATATACGAAGAGAATACGAGAATGGAATGCGTAGAATACGATTAGTCTTAATGGACTTTGAGTTCATGGACTTTGTTGAATCCAATTGGACTTGGATTATGTCAAGCCCAATGATTTGTGAAATCAAGCCCAAGTTAAGCCCAATAAGAATTAAGGTTAAGGGCCAAACCAAGAAGATAAACCGCGGATCGAACCGATGGGTAAACGGATGGGTAAAAACCATTGGGGAAACCCATGGGATGACCCATGGGCATGTGGGCCGGCCACTTGGGCACCAAGTAAGGGTGGTGGCCAAGTAAACTTGGTGGCTAAGGGATGGAGGAGGTGTGAATAGTAAGGAGGTTAGGAGGGGAAATGACAAAATAGCCCTAGCCTTGAAAATCTATAAATAGAAAGCTAAACTTTCATTTTCTAGGATTCTGAAAATCCTATAACTTGAGAGAGAGAGAGAGAGAGAGAGAGAGCTCGGTTGGGAGAGGAAGAGGAAGAGATTGAGCATGAATGCTCGGATCAAAAGTGATCGAGAAATAGAAAAGCTCGCAAATCGTCGGCTTTGTCTAACGAAAGAGGATTAAAGAAGAACGGTAATTCGAACCCTAGTTCTTCTAATTTTCTTTAAGTTTTTATGTTCAAAAATAGAACTTAATGAGAATAAGGAGTAAAAGATATTGAGAATGATTTCATATGGTTGAAATCATGCGAAATGAAGAAATAAGAATTTAAAATTCATTTTATAAATTTCTTAAGGAAGTATAAGATTCGTAAGGATTTTGAGCGATCCGAATGAATTTTATGAATGAGTAGGTCAGATAAATAAGGAATGATGTTCTATAACATCAAATTTCAAGAAAAAGTAGAATCGTAATCCAAAATATCAATTAAAAACGAAGAACGAGAAGAACACGCGAAGAACACGAAGAACGTTGTTGATGGACGAATTTAAAACCATCGTAGTGTAATTGTTGTTGATGGACAAGTTTAAAACCATTGTGTATAAGTTAGATGCTTATTTCTTGGTTAAGAATGTTAGAAACGTTCATGAAGAATGGATTAAAACGGAGCTATAACGAAGTTGTGGTGAAATTTCGTAAAAGACGAACGAGAATTTGAAAGTTAGTAAATGAACCTGAACGTGTAGGGTTTCATTAAAATGTAAGAGAACGTATAAAACGTGAGTTGTGGACTCAAGAACGAACGAATTTCTAGTTTGGATGACCGAATTACGGACGAACGAACAAAGAACGTTAAAAACGTTAAAATGAACGAAGAGTGAAGATTAAGCCAATTGAATGGCATGTTAACGGATTCAGAATGAATTTCAGTCCGTAGCTAATCGAAGTACATAAGATAAGGAAGAGAATGGATTTGGAACGACTTCGTTCCGAGTTATAACGAAGAAGTTATGAGATCGGAAAATAAGCGTCTCAAAATGAAGTTAACACTTAGAAAAATTTTTGGGAAGAAGGACTTGGCGCCGCAGCGCCAGTCATGCCTGGAGAGGTGACGCCGCAGCGCGAGCTCGGCCATAAACTTCTGGAGAGAGTGGCGCCGCAGCGCGAGAGATAACAAAGGGTTCGGCGCCGCAGCGCCAGAACAAGGGAAGAGAGAGACATAGGTCACGCCACAGCGCGAGAGGAAAGAAAGGGCACGGCGCCGCAGCGCCAGTGCAGGGCAATACCCAGAAATGAGATTTTAACTGCTCAATTTCTCGGGGGATGTGCAAGAAAGAAGTATGAACATATAGTTCACGTAATGTAACACTTAAGTAAGTGTGTTAAACCTTTAATAAAGGTTGAACAAAAAGATTAAACGAGATTAAAAGATAAAAAATGTAAACGCTAGATTACGTAACCGATAGCCGGGGACCGTAGTCGTAATGAACGAACGTGAGGGATTGCTATGATTGTGATTCCTTAGACGTTGAGTGATGAAGGTAATGAATAGCATTCCGATGTTATGGCATGGCATTGTAAGATGAACGTAAAGCGTATAGACGCTATGAACGCAACGTTGTTGCGAAGAACGATCGGTCTTAGCATACAACGAACAGTATGGCTTTGACATTAAGAAATAATAATGAACATGAGGTTCATGGGATGGATAACAATCGAAAGCGATTAAAACCTTGAATAAAGGCTGAATGAGAGATTAAGAGACGAGCAACGTGATTGAATGCGTAAACGATCTTTGTAAATCGTATTCGCGTTTGATGAACGTTCTAAGTATACCCTAGTTGTATGACTTAGACGTTGATGAAAGTAGTAAGTAAGATACGAATGTTATCAAGAAAGCCGTAAGGTAATGAAGAATGTTGATTAACCGTGAACGGTGAAGAAACTAAATTGAAGATAATAACGTATAACGTTAAGAAGCCGAGTTAATAAGTATAACTTGGATAAACGTTCCGAGTGGAAGGAACTGGACGTTTTAAGGTATGAATAAATTTATATGAAATGATTAACTCTATGACCTCATAGTATTGACATTGAATGATCGTTCAGAGTATACAAATGACTGTATGACTTAGACGATAAAGAATGAATCCTGAGGTATGGCATTTAGTTGCCAGAAAGCCGTAAGGAATATAAATTTGACTTAACGAATATTATAGTTTAATAGTTCAGATCAGTTAGATGAATTTAAGTTGTGGTACAATCGTAACCTTTGATGGTTGTCATACGGACTACGAGCAAATACACGATGTGTGCTGAGTCCTAGGAGAGTTATAAGAAGAAGATAAGAATGTAAATCATCAAAGATGATAAATGTATGAATAAGAGATCTCAGTATGTCATAATGCCGTAATCTGGTAATGAAAGTTAGTTGCGTAAGCTTAAATTACAAGAACGCGAACCTTAAGAAGTAAAGTTAAGTAAACCAATTCGTAAGTCAAGTATATGACTAATTGGTGTACGTGTTATTTTCTTATGTGCTACATAAGAATGGGAATGAGCAGTTCAGCGTAAGCTGTAGCTGTGCATAAGGCAAGTTTCCTAACTTCATTCATATTTTAAGTAAATGCAAGTTTCTTAAACTTCTCAGATGTTGAACTTGAAAAGTTCTGTCTATGTGCGAATGTGCGATATTTGTACAAGGTGGTAGAATGTATGAGGCCTTGTGCCACAATGTGAGCACTTCGGTGTTTCTATGAAATGAACTGTTTTGTGATCGAACTGTTCAATACAAGTATGGTCGATTTATTCATGAACCATTATTGTTAAGTTTGTGCTGATGATTCTAGCCAGACAGAATGTGTATGAAAAAGGTAGAAGAATGAAAGTATTTCAAAGTGAAAGTGAGTATGGTTTTAAGATGATAGGAATCGAGATTATTCCTATTATTCAAGCTACTTCATAACCTTTGTTCGGTTATTGAAGTTCTAAAGAAATGTTTAAATTCTGAACTTGTTTGTTCAAACTGTGATAACTTGCTGGGCAATTGAATGCTCACATTTGCTTTAAATGAAAAAAAAATTCAGCGAATGCTGTTAGAAAGAACTTAAGGATCCCATAAAGATCAAGCGAAGCGGTATCCAGACGAAGTGCCATTCAGTATGTGAATGTGTGTGAAGATCAAGTGAAGACTTGTAATGTAGAAAGATGAATTAAACTATAGACTAGTTTAATGAACTTTATGTATCCTTAGTGACGGATAAAAGTCACTCTTGTAAGATGAAAGGAATAATGTAATTATCATTATTTGTAATGTGAAGGGTTATAAGGTTTTGAAAACCTGGGAATTGAGAATGTATGTTGTTATATTTCAGTATATAATGATGTATGTTAGATGAATGATGTACTCGTGACGTACGGAATCCGGGTGTGAAGATAGACCGGATTTCGGGGCGTTATAAGAACTCGGTACGGGCATTATGAATTCCTTGTCATGTCCTTTGGATTGACTAATGCTCCTGCTGCCTTTATGGATATGATGAACCGAGTATTCAAGGAATATTTGGATCACTTTGTGGTCGTCTTTATTGATGACATCCTTGTTTACTCAAAAAGCCATAAAGATCATGAACAACACTTGAGGCTGATACTCCAAAATCTTCGTGAGAACAAGTTATATGTCAAGTTAAAGAAATGTGAGTTCTGGCTTGAGGAAGTAGCATTCCTTAGGCACGTGATATCAAACCATGGAATATCTAATGACCTGGCAAAGATTGAAGCAATTCAAAGCTGGGAGCAACCTAAGTCAGTGACCTAAGTACGTAGCTTTCTCGGCTTAGCTAGTTATTATCGGAGATTCGTGGAAGGATTTTCTCTAATCGCTACTCCATGAACTCTGTTGAGTCGAAAAGATACAAAATTCGGTTGGAGTGAGGAATGTGAGAAGAGTTTTCAAGAACTTAATAGGAGACTCATTTCAGCACCTGTTCTGACAACACCATCTGGTTCTAAGGGATTTATCATCTACAGTGATGCATCAGGCAGAGGGTTAGGATGTGTTCTCATGCAACATGGGAAAGTCATAGCCTATGTCTCACGATAACTCAAAGAGTATGAGTGGAATTATCCTACTCATGATCAAGAGTTGGCGACAGTCGTTTTTGCACTAAAGATTTGGAGGCATTACCTGTATGGAGAGATGGTGGAGATTTATACAGATCATAAAAGCCTCAAATATTTCTTCACCCAAAAGGTGCTCAACATGCGGCAACGACGTTGGCTCGAGCTGTTGAAAGATTACTATCATACCATTCAATACCATCCTAAAAAGCAAACGTAGTAGCTGACGCGTTGAGTAGAAGATCATATGCGGGTACGAGTGCGATATTGTCAATGCAAAGGCCCATTTGGTATGACTTACAAAGGATGGAGATAGAGATAAAGACTCCAGAGACCCACGTAATGATGGAAAATATACGAGTAGAACTGACTTTAATCGATAAAGTTAAAGTTGCTCAAGCTACAGACCTGAAGCCGATGCGTATGAAGAAGAAAGTGCAAGAAGGTTCTATTCCGGAAGCAAGAATCGATGAAGAAAGAATACTTCGAGTCAACTCCTATAACAATCCAGAATTTTATTTATAATTTTAAATATTTATTGAATTAAATAAATATTTTTAATTGATGTGTTTGTTGTTCAGTAGATATTTGTTGGATTATTTATTAGTAAGTAAATAATTCATGAGTTATAGAAATTAACTTAATTAAGATAAAAGAGTGATAAATTAAATTTATGAGATAATACTCTAATTTACCTTAATAACTAAATTAGAGAGTTATTAAGGATTATATGGTTTGTTAGAATGTTGTTTTAATTTAATTTAGTAATTAAAGTGATATGTTAGTTTATTAAGTAAAATTATAATGAAAATTATAATTTTGTGGTAATTAGTTTTGTTTATTTAATTAAGTTTAGATATGGAAATCCAAGTAAACAATGTGAAACAATAAACTATAGTATAAATAATTTATTAAAATAAATTAAAGGAGTTTAATTCAGTTTTGCCAAACAAAGCTTAATGAATGTTAAGTCTTTAATTTAAATAGGTTTTACCAAACAATGCATAAGGATTTTAAGTTATTAAGTTTAAAATGGTTTAGCCAAACAAGCCTTATGACTTTTGATTTTCAAAAAGATGTAACTGATATCAGTTATATATATAATTATATTATTTAATGTATACATATTATATTATATACGTAATATTTTTCTAAGTACGTAAGTTAGAGAAGGGAGGAAGAACACAGAAGAAGAAAAAGAAGAAGAGAGAAAAGGGAGAGTTCTAGAGAGACTTTGACAGAGTAATTGTGAGAATGAGTTTTGATAATCAAAGGGTGGCTATCATCTTCTAGATAACCTAAACAAGAAAGCAAAGGTATAATCCTACCCTTCAACTTTTCAAAGTTTTAGTTTTATTTTATTCAAAAGTTCTCTGTAAAAATTTGTGTGAAGGTCTAATTATTTGTTATATATAGTTTTTATATGATAGTTGGTTGATATAAAATTGTTTTCATAAGTTTATGGATGAGTTATAGTAAATTGATTCATGTACTGTATTTAATTATGAAGGAAATCATATTACAGTTAATTTGTATGGATATATATATATATATATATATATATATATATATATATATATATATATATATATATGAATATGGCTTAAATTAGAATTAAAATTGGTACTCAATTCATTGTATAAGTGCAAATTGTTTATTGATTGTGAAAATATATGAAGAAATGAAAGCAAAGTAATTGAAACTAACTGTTTTGGTTGTAAAACGAATTCACAGTGAAGAATTTCACTATGAATGTTAAAAGAAGAGGAAATAAGAGAAATAGTGAAAATTAATGGTTGTAAATGTTGATGTTTATGTTGTTTAGGTGGTTAGAAACGTGTTAGAAACATTAGTTTATGTTTCTGTAAACATATTACACCTTGGTTAGGTTGACATGATTGTTAGAAAGGAGTTTGTAGGCCTAATTTGGCTTTCTATAATGTTCTAGATCATAAGTCGCAAAAATGCAAAAGGGAGCCCCCGGCGGGCTCCTCTAAAGCAAAAGCCCCCGCCCCGGCAGGGGGGGTAGTCTGTCTAGTCGAATTTTGGAAAAAAAAAACTGACCGGATATGTTTCACTAAAATGAGCATAACGTTTTCATACAAACTCCGATTGAGGCGATTCAATATGATCCGAAACGAGGACGAATAGACCTACAACTTTTATTCTTTAAGTTTTTCAATTTAAGGTCGGTAACAGGGGTCAAAAGTGTCATATTTAGGACTATTATGTTTTTGAAGGCAATCGGAGGGCGTCGGACATGCACGTATGCAAGTTTAGTGCTCTTGACGATAAAAGATGTTGTTCTAAGTTATAAAACATGAATTTTAGTAAATATAATGATGTTTAACATTAATAAATGATGTATTAGATAAGTTGTATAAGCATACTAAGCATACACAAGAGAGACAAATCGGACGTGTGACGAATGAACGTCAAAACGCCGTGACAAGTGTTAATTAACATAAAAAGTGTTTTAAATCAAATGAAATGAATATTATAAGATAGTGAATGAGATTAATATAAAACAAATAAGTAGTCCTAACAAGACTTAAGCACTTGAATGAACTTCGAGTATGAAATATAGTGAGATGTAAGTCGAAAGTTAACACAATCAAAATGAACATTGTGTATTGATTAATAAGAAGGGTTATGGGATGTAGAGTAAAGTTTACTTTACAACTACTATGCGTTGCTATGTGACTAATAGTTAATGTGTATGATTATATAATTGTGTAGGGCACGTGAAGTGCAGATAACTGTAAGCTGTTAATCTGTTATTGGTAAACAACGATCAAGGCAAGTCTTTCGGTTCCTATTTTCTACGTGAACTTTATGAACTATTTTAAATTGTATGATATGTTATACATGTTGTAATCATGAAATAGTAAAGTCAATTTATGACTAGATTGTTTTGGTTAAATAATGACGATTGAGTAAGGAACTCAATCTTTATATTTGCTATGTGAATTAAAGCATGTATGTCATGTTACTTTAATTATTAGGATATGTATGTTGAGCATATTATTATGTGCTATGTGATGCAGAAAACTGTTAGATTTTGTCGGGCTGTCGAGCTCAACCTTGCAAATAACCACTTTTGCTGGTTAAAGATTTAAGGTAAAGTTATGTGCTACTTGAAAGATATGAATCAGATGTGATACTTGAAGATTTGTATACTTTGGCTGAGTTATTAATATTTGAACCATGTTTAAGATTCCGAATAATGTATTAATGTTGAATTGTAATATCGTTTTGCAATGTAAACTCTTGTAGTATTAACATGATTCTGAGACAGTTAGATGTTAAGGTTGAAAGTTTTGGGAACGAGAATAGTTTGTAATAGAAAATTTTAATTATTCTGCAAATTTCAATGGTTGTATTATCGTTTAATGATGTAAGATTTGAGGTTGAATGTATTGTTAACGACTTAAGTCGAGAATTAAATTGTATGAATTTTGGGGTCATTACAGTTGGTATCAAAGCTATAGGTTATAAACCTTAGGTAGGAGTACCTTAGGCTATAACCTTAGAGAAGGAAGGTGAAGATAATGAAAGAATAAGCTCAAATAGAGTTTGAACAATAAAAAGTAATTTATAAAATTTATAAAGAAGGAATTAAAACATGCATAAGAGGATTCAAAGAAGAATCTCGCAGAGTTATAAAGAATATGAATATGGGGTTACCCAACTCCAATAATAAGGATGTAAGGTGATAATAAATAGACAATGTCTATAAAAAGAGAATGATAAAGAAGTTAAGAATAAAAAGTTATATTTAAGTATGGTACAATTGTACTCTTTAATTGTTGATGTATGGTATCTGGGCTAAATGATTCCTTCATAGAGCGGAGGTATATACGAACTAGCAACTCAGAACCTAGTTTGTTGATTGTTTGTGGGAAACCACTCAGCGTACCATATTGAAACTATTAGAGACTCGATGTGTACCATGTATAGAAAATGGATACGTATGATGAAAATGTGGAACTCGGATGAAATGTTGAGCAATGTAAATGAAGTTAGAAATTCTTAAAGGAAGAATTGTTATATAAATAAGAAAATTCAAAGAAGAATCTTGAAGAGATATAAAGATAAGAAATGGGAGTTACCTAACTCCAATAGCCAAGATAACAAATAATGTCATAAATGATAAAAAAGAAAAGAAAGGGGATCGTAAAACAAAACGATCACGAGTTAAGAAAAGAATTTTAAGGGAGATGATTATAAAATAAGATCACGACGTGATCTGTTTAAGTTATAAAAGAAAGATAGTCTGTAATATTTGAATAATTATAGCTTGATGCTATGAAGATAATGTACTATGATATAGTACGAGATAAACTCACGAGGAGTTATAGATAATGTGATACGAGGAATTCGTATTAAGCAAGTTAAGGGCAAGTTAAGAATAAGTTAAGAGTAAGGTAATGTTAGGTGGGATTTCAGTTGAGGACTTATATGGTGACTAAGTTGTACAAACCTTTGTATGGGCAGAGATTTTGTGCATGTACTTGGTTTATCACATTGATAATCATTGGAATGTCGGTGTCGCGCTATCAATGTATATGTGGTGAAAAGGTGATTCTTTTCTCATGTGTATATTTGATAGTTAGAAACTATTAAGGTTAGTTAGATATTATTAGGATTAGGTGCGGTTCTTAAAACTAATGCATATGGTAAGTTTATGACTTATAATAATATGGTATGTTTTGAACCCCTCAACGAATGGACGCCTATGGTCTGACTAGTATAAGTTTTTAAACTCATATTATTGTGGTAAGTTTCTGGATTTCCAAAGTGTGGTAAGTTTTATGAACTGTATTGGGTAGAAAATAGTTATAGTATAGAGAGCATTGATGAAGTTGAAGATTGATAGAATGGTTAAGTAATGAAGTAATGGAGTAAAGATTAAAGTTAATGGATACATGGATATTCTAAATCTACTAGCTATGCTAGACTTTCGAGATTTATTGACTTCGTGCGGATGGTTATACTTTTGATTTTTGAAAAATGTTAGATCACACTAGTGAACCAAAGAATTTTTAAAATAGTGCTATTATTCGCGTAACTATGCTGTTTGTTTCGACCAGATAAAAAAATGATTTTTAAATTTTCAAAATATATTTTAACTATATGTATCGGGTGATATGATAAACGATGGAGTCATCAATGCAATGGAACCTGGTGTTCGATGTGATCATATGATCGTCAGCCCACTATGGTACAGTATGACAACGTCATAATCATGACGCCATAAAAAGATTTTTGAGATTTCTTTAAGATATGAGATATATATATATATATATATATATATATATATATGTATATTTCGATTAATGTCCGAATTGTTGTAGAAGTCTATGCTATTTGATTCATCTAGACGAATATTAAAAGTTGTTCACGAAATTCAAGCGTTTTTTGAGAAATTATGTCAAACCAAATTGTTTTGGTGCGAATTCAGATGTTAAAAAGCTGAGATGAACATCCCTTTTATAGGGGATTACGCGGAGGCATTTAGATGTTTGTGCACAATACATGGTACGGAGGGCTGATCACCCTAAGTACAAGGAGTCCTTATAGTCTTATAACTGTTAAAGTTTAAGTTGAAAGAATACTTATAATTATGGACATATACGCATAGCGTTTAGATGTTTGTGCACAATACATCGTACGAAGGGCTTAACATCCTAAGTACGGGAATCCCTATAGTTTAATGACTATTAAGGTTTAAGTTGAAAGAGTACTTATAACCGTGGACGTAATTCAAGGTCTTATGACCCCTCAGCATGATTTGGAATCTTTTAAATTCCTGAGTTATTCATACTGCTTCCCAATTATTGAGCAATTATGGAAAATTCTTGCTATTCTAAAAGGTAAATGTGGTAAGGATGATATTCCTTAGAAAGAAGTAAGTCGTAGAATGCGACACTGAATGATGAATATATTGAATAAGTGATAAAAGAAATTTTGAAGTGAGAAGGAGATGCGTTATCAAAGAATAATGTAAAATTTTTAATAGAAAAGTTTAATAATTGTAGAAAGATCTTTGTGGAAAGAAAGTGGTTATAGAACTCAATGAATGAATATAGTATTAACGTAAAATCTATTTTAATAGATTAAATGAATGAAGATTAATAAATAAAATTTCGAGGACGAAATTCTTAGAAGAATGGGTGAATGTAATATCCCGAGTGTTTATGATAACAATCCTTAGAAAAGGAAATGAATGGGTTAAGAATATATAATACTCAAAATATAATTGAGTTCAAATGAAAGTTATGAAATAAAACCTAGAATTTGTTGAAGAAATGAATGTAGGAGGAAATATAAAACCTATATTAAGGGAAGGTATTGAAGTTTTTCAACGAAGAGATTTGATGAAAACCTGAGTAAGGTAGGGGTTCGGTGATTCCGAGGACGAAATCCTTATAAGGAGGGAAGAATGTAACAATCCAGAATATTATTTATAATTTCAAATATTTATTAAATTAAATAAATATTTTTAATTGATGTGTTTGTTGTTTAGTAGATATTTGTTGGATTATTTATTAGTAAGTAAATAATTTATGAGTTATAGAAATTAACTTAATTAAGATAAAAGAGTGATGAATTAAATTTATGAGATAATACTCTAATTTAACTTAATAACTAAATTAGAGAGTTATTAAGGATTATATAGTTTGTTAGAATGTTGTTTTAATTTAATTTAGTAATTAAAGTGATATGTTAGTTTATTAAGTAAAATTATAATGAAAATTATAATTTTGTGGTAATTAGTTTTGTTTATTTAATTAATTTTGGATATGGAAATCTAAGTAAACAATGTGGGACAATAAACTATAGTATAAATGATTTATTAAAATAAATTAAAGGAGTTTAATTCAGTTTTGCCAAACAAGGTTTAATGAATGTTAAGTCTTTAATTTAAATAGATTTTACCAAACAAGGCATAAGGATTTTAAGTTATTAAGTTTTAAAATGGTTTAGCCAAACAAGCCTTATGGCTTTTGATTTTCAAAAAGATGTAATTGATATCAGTTACATATATAATTATATTATATAATTTATACCTATTATATTATATACGTTATATTTTTCTAAGTACGTAAGTTAGAGAAGGGAGGAAGAACACGGAAGAAGAAAAAGAAGAGGAAGAAGAGAGAAAAGGGAGAGTTCTAGAGAGACTTTGAAAGAGTAATTGTGAGAAGGAGTTTTGATAATCAAAAGGTGGCTATCATCTTCTAGATAACCTAAACAAGAAAGCAAAGGTATAATCCTACCCTTCTACTTTTCAAAGTTTTAGTTTTATTCTATTCAAAAGTTCTCTATAAAAATTTGTGTGAAGGTCTAACTATTTGTTATATATAGTTTTTATATGATAGTTGGTTGATATAAAATTGTTTTCATAAGTTTATAGATGAGTTATAGTAAATTGATTCATGTAATATATTTAATTATGAAGGAAATCATATTACATTTAATTTGTATGGATATATATGAATATGGCTTAAATTAGAATTAAAATTGGTACTCAATTCATAGTATACGTGTAAATTGTTTATTGATTGTGAAAATATATGAAGAAACAAAAGCAAAGTAATTGAAACTAACTGTTTTGGTTGTAAAACGAATTCACAGTAAAGAATTTCGCTATGAATGTTAAAAGAAGAGAAAATAAGAGAAATAGTGAAAATTAAAGGTTGTAAATGTTGATGTTTATGTTGTTTAGGTGGTTAGAAATGTGTTAGAAATATTAGTTTATGTTTCCGTAAACATATTACACCTTGGTTAGCTTGGTATGATTGTTAGAAAGGAGTTTATAGGCCTAATTTAGCTTTCTATAGTGTTCTAGATCATAAGTCGCGAAAACACAGAAGGGACCCCCACCCCGACGGGGGGGGGGGGTAGTCTGTCTAGTCGAATTTTGGAAAAAAAACTGAATGGACATGTTTTACTAAAATGAGCATAACATTTTCATATGAACTCCGATTGAGGCGATTCAAGATGATCTGAAATGAGTACGAATAGACCTACAACTTTTATTCCTTAAGTATTTCAATTTTAGGTCGGGAACAGGGGTCAAAATTGTCATCGTTAGGACTATTGTGTTTTCGGAGGCAATCGGAGAGTGTCGGGCATGCACGTATGCAAGTGTAGTACTCTTGAAGATAAAAGATGTTGTTCTAAGTTATAAAACATGAATTTTAGTAAATATAATGATATTTAACATTAATACTGATGTATTAGATAAGTTGTATAAGCATACTAAGCATACACAAGAGAGACAAATCGGACGTGTGACGAATGAACGTCGAAACGCCGTAACAAGTGTTAATGAACGTAAAAAGTGTTTTAAATCAAATGAAATGAATAATATAAGATTGTGAATGAGGTTAATATAAAATCAATAAGTAGTCCTAACAAGACTTAAGCACTTAAATGAACTTCGAGTATAAAATATAGTGAGATGTAAGTCGAAAGTTAATGCAATCAAATTGAACATTGTGTATTGATTAATAAGAAGGGTTATGAGATGTAGAGTAAAGTTTACTTTATAACTACTATGTGCTGCTATGTGACTAATAGTTGATGTGTATGATTATATAATTTTGTAGGGCACGTGAAGTGAAGATAACTGTAAGCTGTTAATCTGTTATTGGTAAACAACGATCAAGGTAAGTTTTTCGGTTCCTATTTTCTACGTGAACTTAATGAACTATTTTAAATTGCATGATATATTATACATGTTGTAATTATGAAATAGGTAAGTCAATTTTATGACTATATTGTTTTGGTTAAATAATGACGATTGAGTAAGGAACTCAATCTTTATATTTGTTATGTGAATTAAAGCATGTATGCCATGTTACTTTAATTATTAGGATATGTATGTTGACCATATTATTATGTGCTATGTGACGCATGAAAACTGTTAGATTTTGCTGGGCTGTCGAGCTCAACCTTGTAAATAACCACTTTTGCAGGTTAAAGATTTAAGGTAAAGTTATGTGCTACTTGAAAGATATGAATCAGATGTGATACTTGAAGATTTATATACTTTGGCTGAGTTATTAATATTTGAACCATGTTTAAGGTTCTGAATAATGTATTAATGTTAAATTGTAATATCATTTTGCGATATAAACTCTTGTAGTATTAAAATAATTATGAGACAGTTAGATGTAAAGGTTGAAAGTTTTGGGAACGAGAATAGTTTGTAATAGAAAATTTTAATTATTTCGCAAATTTCAATGGTTGTATTATCATTTAATGATGTAAGATTTGAGGTTGAATGTATTATTAACGACCGAAGTCGAGAATTAAATTGTATGAATTTTGGGGTCGTTACAACTCCAAACTTTGTGTTCCTAACGACCCTGATTTAAAGTATAAAATCATGATGGAGGCGCACAACACACCGTTTGCAATCCATCCTGGGAGTACCAAAATGTATCGTGATCTTCGACATATATTTTGGTGGAGCAATATGAAAAGAGTGATCTTTGGAGTTTATCTCAAGGTGTTTAACATGTCAACGAGTCAAGGCGAAACATCAAGTGCTAAAAGGATCATTGCAACCACTTGAAATTTTAGAATGGAAGTGGAAGTACATTACCATGGATTTTGTTACTGGTCTTCCCAAGGTTTCTCAAGGCATAGATGTGATTTGGGTCATTGTCGATAGATTGACCAAGTCTGCTCATTTCTTACCTATACGAGAAACTTATTCACTTGAAAGCCTTGCTCTTATTTACATAAATGAGATTGTAAGTGTGCATGATATGCCAGTATCCATAGTTTCTGATCGAGACCCAAGATTCACTTCACGATTTTGGGTTAGTTTGTAAAAAGCTATAGGCACGGATTTACGATTTAGTTCGGCATATCATCCTCAAATGGACGGGCAGTCGGAGAGGACTATTCAAACTCTTGAAGATTTATTAAGACTCTGTGTCCTTGACTTCAAAGGAAGTTGGGACAAGTTCTTGCCATTGATGGAATTCTTCTACAACAACAGTTATCTAGCAAGTATTGCCATGGCTCCATTCGAGACGTTGTATGGACGCAAATGTCGTTCTCCAATATGCTGGGACGAGGTGGGTGAAGCAACGTTGTTGGGACCAAAATTGGTACGTATGACTACGGAGAAGATTCAAATGATCCGGCAACGTATAAAGACCTCACAAGATCGACAAAAGAGTTATGTTGATCTTCATCGAAGAGACGTGGAGTTCAATGTTGGAGAGCATGTGTTGTTACGTGTTGCTCCATGGAAGGGAGTTACGAGATTTGGAAAGAGAGGAAAGCTCAATCCTCGATTCATTGGCCCATTTGAAATCCTTGACCGAGTAGAAATTGTGGCCTATAGACTCGCTTTACCTCCAAGTATATCTCATGTTCATAGCGTTTTTCACATATCTATGTTACATAAATATGTGGAAGACCCGAACCACATTATTGAGTTAAAACCGGACGAAATAGCGCAAGATTTAACGTATGAAGAGGTACCTGTTAAAATCTTGGATAAGAAGGAACATATTCTACGCTCCAAGGTTATACCTCAAATCAAAGTTTTGTGGAGAAACCATGATGTTGAAAAAATGACCTGGGGTTAGAAACTGAAATGAAATCAAGGTATCCTCACTTCTTCGACATACCAGGTACGTACCCTAATTTCGAGGATAAAATTTCATAAGAATGGGAGGTTGTAAGACCCCAACTTTTATAAATAAAGATTATTTTTTCTCAAAATATATTTTTGAATATTATGGTGTGGATTTGATATAATGTTATAGTTGTGGGTAATATTTATAAATTTTGCAAAGTATGCAAGTTGTTATAAAATATTCGATTGGTCGGGGAATATTCGTTTTAACAGGAAATATTCGTACGACGGCACAATTATTGGTGGACCCCACAACGAAATTATTGTCGAAGTTAGAAAACGACAGAAATATTTTTTTATAAAAATAACGACGAAAGTTTTACCGTTAACTGTTCAAATACCCGGTGTTAAAAGTACATTAATACGCGTGGTTGCATAGTAGCACACGATATTGATTATTGATGCTTACGTGAGAAGTCACTTAGCTATACTCGATTATTGCTACAGTAATTGTTCCATAGTTTCTCACGTTATTTGATTTAATTATTGTCAATATTTTATATATTATTAAATCAATAATTGAGATGATGAGTTATTCATATTATTATCTGCATAATTAACAATGTCTAGAAAGTTCTGTCGAGAAAAGGGGTTTGGTCGCCTAATTACGCGTCAATAGGGAGAAATCCTTATCGAAAAGCCCCCTCTTTCCTGGGAACGATCTGGTTGTTAATATTGCGAGTTATAATAATGATGAATAAATGTTGTTAAAAATATTAAAGGAATTTTTATGACGTATTTGTTGTAAATTTTGCTTATTTTATAGACCCCCCATTTACCCATTTTTCAAAATAATCGGTAAGAAGTTATTCTGTATATATAATATGGTTGGGCCCACATGTGATAATGACATGTGGGTCACCGGGAGGGAAAATGGGGGGGGGGGGGTGTCACGGGAAATCATAATGGAATGGAATGGCAGGAAAAGTCATGTATTATTATTATTATTTTTTTTTATGAAAAATAGAATATATTATATTTTATTATGCATAGTGTTTGCATAGTGTCTGCATAGTAAGTGCATAGTAACAATTAGATTATCAGACGATTGTTCGGCGCCCGTGAGAAGAAAAAAAAAGTGTTGTGCAGTCCGTGATTTTCTTTTTCAAATAGAATCCTTCTATTCTTCTATAAATAGGATGCTTAGTTAGAATTGAAAATCACACCAGAATTAGAGAATTCTTTTTCTATAATATTGAGTGTATTTCTTTCGAGTTTTAGGAAGCTTTGAGTGTAGAAAACAGTACAAGTTTTCTTCAAGAATATCCCCGCCATACCTGTTAGAATACTCTTCTTTTCAAGGTAAGAGATATTATTTTTGTTCAATATTTGTAAGAAATAATATTTTCTTCCATACTCTGTAGTATGTAAGTAATATTATTTTGTTTCAGATTCCGAATTCTATACTCATTTTGTTAAAGTTTTGGCTTCAATTTTGGGGGCATCACAGTTTGTCAGTTTTTGAGCTATTAAAGAAGAAATTGACCACAACACCAGTGATAGTTGCACCGGATTGGTCCATGCCATTCGAATTAATGTATGATGCTAGTTATTATGTAGTGGGGGTTGTTTTGGGCTAACGTAGGGAAAAGATTTTTTATGCCATCTACTACGCTGGCAAAACACTGTCTGATACTTAGTTGAATTACACAATCACTGAGAAGGAACTACTTGCAGTACTTTATGCTTTTGACAAGTTCCGTTCTTACCCCATTGGGACTAAGGTTGTGGTTTTCACTGATCATTATGCCATCCGGTATTTGATTTCCAAGAAAGATGCAAAGTTTAGGTTGATTAGATGGATTCTACTACTTTAGGAATTTGATTTGGAAATTCCGTAGCAAAAGAAGATGGATAAGGCTTTGATCAATGAGTGTTTTCCAATGAACAATTGTTTGCAGTTAACTCAGAAATTCCATGGTTTTCTGATTTTGTCAATTATCTAGTAAGCAATGTGATGCGTCCATATTTGACACGACAACAGAAAAAGATATTTCTACATGATGTGAAAAGATACGTGTGGGATTTTTGTTCAAACAATGCGCCGATCGGATGATTCGTCGATGTGTTCCATATAGCGAAACAAATGATATCTTACATGCATGTGGTGAATGGGTAATATACCCATAAATTGGGTACATTTAGGCTTAAATTATTGTTGTTCTCAAGCCTTTTAGAAGAGTTTTTACTGTGTTTCGTGTTTATTTTGCAGATTGAGGCGGAGTAGGGACAAATTGGGAATTTTAGCATACGAGTGGCAAAACCGTCAATTCTTTGAACTACAGTGCCGGGGCGCTACTCTCAGCATTAATCTCAGTGCCGGGGCACTGAGGTCCGAATTTTGTTGACCGAGGCGCGTGCATGATGGAAGTTGACTTGGATTAGGATTGGGGCAAGATGGAAAAGGACTATAAAAAGAACAATTAGCTAAAAATTGAGGGACTAATCAATCATAACTAGATACTAATCAGAAATCATCATTAAATTCATCTATTGATTGCCATGAGAACCAGGTAAAAATTTTGGTTTTTTTAAGCTTGGGGTTTGGAGGAGGGGGAGGGGTTGAGGAATAAAGTTCCACATTCTACAACTATGTATTGTTTAACTTTGGAATGACTGTTGTGTGGATATGCCATGTGATTAAGATTAATAGATGTTACCTCATATTTTTAGGCTTGTGGACTCTTCAAAGCACTTGAAACTGAGAATATGTTTCGTACAGAACACTTGAATGGTTCTGATATATTGTACTCGCTAGAGGATCTGCAACTAGGAGCTAAGGGGGACCTTTCAGAACTTAGCCCAGTACGTCGAATCCAGCTTACCTTGGGTGAACCAGGGTGCTCCCAGTTCATTTACAGAGCTGTGCTTCTTATGCTTGGCAACATTCTGGCTCATTCGTGTATCATTGCGGGGTTTTTCTTGTTCCCATGGGCCATGGTTAGTTTACCGTATTTTATTTTCTTGTATGCTCTTCAGTGTTCAATTTCTTTCAAGTTGAGGGGAAATAATTAAATGAAACACATGATGATCAATTGTCCACTTATCCATCCCAACAAACAAAGCATGGTATAAAAACTCAAAATAAATCAGCAATATCCTGGTCAAAACATATTAAACCGTTCACTCATACCCCTTTAACCTGTAAGGTCAAAACATATTAGTTTTTTACCAATCACGCACCGGCAAGCAAACAACCCTTTAAGATAATTTGTGTCCTAGCATATTTATTTTGCGGTTTGAAAGTGTAAGGTCAAATAGGAATTATCTTCTTAATCAAATACCCATCCTAGATAATTCACAAGGGTGCACATGGTCTTTTTTTACCCAGTATAACATTAATGGCATGTGGTCTTTAGACATTCCCTGCAATTAATATTTCTGAAATTATATATGGTTTAATCCGTCAACCGACTATAACAATACACTGTTTATGAATTTGATCAATCCCCTGATTTTACTACAATGTTCAAATTCTGGTTTTAGTTGTCTTTAGGGTTTACTGATTTTCAAATGGAAAGTGAGGTTGCAGTTGCGGTTGCTTGTCATTATAATTAAGTTTGTTGAATTTTGCACCAATCTGTTTGAACTTTGAAGCAGTTGATTCAGTTGTGATAGATTCATTTGTAGTATCATTGCGTGTGCCCTTGATAAATTCCAAGATCTTCTCTTCAACACCTTAATGGTATAGGTGAATAAAGGCGTGTACTCCTTTTGTCAAATTAAATAAAAAATAAAAAATAAAAAAACAACATATATTTATAAGTATGAACCTTGTTAATATTTGGGGTATTCTCCTTTATTTTCATATAAATAGAAATTTACCTAATTGATTGGTGAGGAGTTACCACTAGAAGTCAAAGGATGGGAAACCCATCTAGTCATGAGTTTTCAAATTCTGCTCACGCAGCCAATTAAGAATGTACAATGTAGAGTTCCCAAGTTTAGAAGGCATGTACTCTTTTTGTCAAATTAAATAAAAAAACAACATATATTTAGAAGTATGTACCTTGTTAATATTTGGGATATTCTCCTTTATTTTCATATAAATAGAAATTTACCTAATTGATTGGTGAGGAGTTACCACTAGAAGTAAAAGGATGGGAAAGCCATCTAGTCATGAGTTTCCACTTCTTCTAAACTTGGGAACTCTACATTGTACATTGTTAATTGGTTGTTAATTGGTTGCTCATGAATGGATCTTCTCGTCAGGACAATGGGCAATTATTGAAAGCTCAAAGGCAGGTCGTCTGATTATGGTACCTTTTCAGGCTTTTCTGCAGCTTAGAATCACATTGTTTGAAAGTATTTCCTGTTCTTCAACATCTGAACTAAGATATTGTTTAATAATTTAAAATTAGGTATTATTAGAATCAAGCCATGCTAATGCCAGCATAGATGATATACAGGTGCTTTTTTCCTTCTGTTTGCGTACTGATGGGGCCCACTTCTGTGACGTGCCAACTAACAGTATATTGAACTTGACATGTTTTTGCTAGTTTTCTCTTTCAGAAGGACCTATCCCCTCTGATTAAACAGTTGGAACTGGGGCAACATGAATCTGTAGTTCGATGACAAGATAATGTACAAATTCTTTATGAAGTGTTTCAGGTATGCTTGCTTGTTCTAGTCTAATGTACGTACATAAGTTGATCTTTGAAGCTAAATTTTGTGTATGTTTTCTTTTCTCTTACCATGCATTGGCAATGGTTACATTTGATTTGAGTATATATTTTATGGGCTAGGTGGTATTTGAGTATGCCCAAGAAAGACCTATCATATTCTCATGTTTAATCCATCATGATGCAGCACAGTTGCCGAGGAAGCTGCAAAGTTCCTACCATGTAGTTCATGTAGTGTTTCAGGCATGCTTTCAACAATAATTGTATCTAGATTTAGGAGGAGTCCATATTTACTTGCTCTATATATGTTTTTGTTTATAATTAATGGATATTATCATTTTATATATGAGATATTTTTACTAAGAATGTATTGTTATATATCTTTGCATTTCATTAGGAATCGGCTTTTAGATTTGCAATCTGTTAGGGTTGAATTGATGAAGCCGTGAGTTAACGTGAAATCTCAACAACTTCGCCATTTGCTCTCCAATTGAATTAACGAGGGATCATTTTGATGTTTTTTAGTGACATGTTAATGTATAGCAATTACTTTCTTCTGTAATAAAAGTTACTGTCACAAGATGGAGTTTCTAGTAAGTAATTGATGTATTGAAAGATTTTATTTTTTTGTAGTTGTTCTAGTAACATAGTTATCAAGGCGCTAAGTCGAGGCAAAGCGACAGTCAGGAGCTTAAGCGTTTAGTCGACAAAGCGCCTGACACATCGTCTGCAAGTCGACAATTCGTTAACAATGTAAATTTTATACTGTTGATTATGCTCCAAAATTCATAGTTTTTACATAGTCCCATATTGTCTATTTTGTAAACATTCTTTGTGTATATTAGTACATGTTGGCTTTGGGGTAGTAACTTGGTTGAGGAAATATGGATGGGTTCGCGCACATGAGGATGACTAAAGAATTAGGCTAGAGGCCAATCTTGATTCTTTGACACTTTCGATCAAAAAACCTTAGTGCGTGTTCGTGCGTGATATGCCCGCGCAAGGGGGTGCCAATCCCTAATATCTTTTTATAAGCCATAGCCGCAGCAGTAATTCCCCAACGTTTCTTTTTACGTTATTTTTTTTCAACGTTTAGTAGCGTAAACATTATTTACTTCCAATGTTAACGTTCTTTATTTCCCCTCCGACGTTATTCTTCCCGTTCTGCAACGTTCTTTTTCTTCTTGTATAAATACCAGTTTACGTTAATGGAGAAAAAACACATATACAGTTTCTTCTTCTTCTACATGTTATCTTTGTGTATTCCGTTCTTCTCAATATATTCTGTTCTTATACACTGTTAATTGGGCAATCCACATAGACAAGTCCAAAGTCTCTTTCTGTGAGTACACACGATCAGAGACGTCACTGTTGAATCCTAGAGGGTGATCGCCGACAGCCCATTTGTACCTGTGATTATTATCAGTTGGGGCAAAATCACTTTTTAGGACAGTAGAGTTGCTACGCCTCGGTTTCCAGCTAAGTTGTTCCAATTTTATTTTTTGTTTCTCTTGTTAATACTGCTACTGCACTGCTACTGCTACTGCACTGCTACTGCTATTGCTGCTGCACTACTATTGCTACTGCTATTGCTATATATATTCCAACAATCTAAAAAGTGATTCGGTTAGTAACAAGATAAAAACTGCCTTAGACCTTTCTAAAATTGAACGCTTTGATGGTACGAATTTTAAGAGATGGTCTAAAGATATACTGTTTTATTTGGAGACCATGAATTTGGAATATGTGTTATATATGGATGCTCCTGTTATTGTTGCTTCTGTTAATGATGTTACTCCTACTGCTGAAACTGTTGAAAAATCGGATGTTGATAAAAGGGATTATGTTAAGGATAATCGTACGTGTCGTAGATATTTGTTGCACTATTTATCTAATTCGCTGTTTGAGATATATTATCCGTATGAAAGTGCTAAGAAGATTTGGGAAGCTTTAAAATCTAAATATGTTGTTGAAAACTATGGACTTAAGAAATATGTTGTAGGGAAATTTCTAGATTTTAAGATGCAAGATGAAAAATTAGTAATAGATCAAGTTCATACATACCAAACCATTGTGGGGGAAGTTATTGGGGAAGGAATGAAAATATGTGAGAATTTTCAAGTTGCTATACTTATCGAAAAATTATCACCCTCGTGGAAAGATTATAAGATGAACTTGAAACAGGAACTAGTGGCACACATCCATATTGAAGAACAAAACAGGGCTAAAGAAAGAGGAGATGTAGTTCCAAGTCAAACTGCCAAAGCTAATCTCGTAGAACAAAAGCCACAATGGAAGAGCCAAAATTATCAGTCCAAAAACTACAAAGGGAAAAATTCTAAATCAATGGGAAGAAAGGATAATAGGTTCAAGAATCCAAATCAAATTTAGAAACCTTTCACTAAAGGTCCTTGCTTCGTATGTGGCAAACCTGGCCATATTGCTATGAAGTGTCACTTTTGCAAGGGGCAAGATAACAAAAATAATAGCTCTCAGCCTAAGGCCCAAGCGAACTTGGTTGAATCCGATGATGTTATTGTTGCTATTGTCTCAGGAGTAAACCTTGTTAATAACTTCACGGAATGAGTAGTAGATACCGGGGCCACTAGACACATTTGCGTGAATAGAGACGTAATTCTCAACTACGAAAATGTGACTAATGGAGAAAAGGTTATTATGGGGGATTCTAGAGCCACCAACGTTGCGGGAAAAGGGAAAGTCTTACTAAAATTAACTCCTGGGAAGATAATTGCCCTACAAGATGTACTTCATGTGCTCGATATTCGTAGGAATCTTGTGTCCGGGTATTTATTGAACAAAGCTGGCATTAAACTTGTGTTTGAGTCTGATAAACTTGTACTTACTCGTAATGGGGAATTTGTTGGGAAAATTTTTATAATGGGGGTTTATTTGTACTTGATGCTTTTGCTGAATTGAATAATAAGAATGCTTCTTTTGCTTATATTGTTTAATCTTTGGATATGTGGCATGCTAGATTAGGACATGTAAATGTTGCTTCTATTAAAAAATTGAAACAACTTGAACTTATACCTAATCTCGCAAATAACGAGTTTAACAAATGTGAAATTTGTGTAAAAGTAAAACATGCTAAGAAACCTTTTAAAAGTGTTAAAAGACAAACTGAACTACTTGAGTTAATTCACAGTGATCTAGCTGATTTTAAAAATACTACGAGTAGAGGTGGTAAGAAATATTATATTTCTTTTATGGATGATATGTCTAGATATACTCAAATTTATCTACTTTCCTCTAAAGATGAAGAGGAAGAAATGTTTATTAAATATAAAGCAGAAGTTGAAAATCAGTTAGAAAAAAAAATTAAAAGACTTAGATCTGATCGTGGAGGTGAATATGATTCAGGAAGTCTTAAAAATTTTTGTGAATTAAATATAATTATACATGAAACTTCTCCTCCTTATTCTCCACAGTCCAATGAAGTTGTAGAAAGGAAAAATAGAACATTTAAAGATATGTTTAATGCTAAGTTAATTAGTTCGGGTTTACCTTCTAATATGTGGGGAGAAGTTTGTCTTTCTGCAAATCATATTTTAAATAGAGTTTCACATAAAAAGATAGACTCTACACCGTATCATTTATGGAAGAAACATGTACCTAATTTAGGATATCTTAAAGTGTGGGGGTGTCTAGCTAAAGTAGCTATACCGGAATTTAAATGGAATAAAATTGGATCTAAAACAATGGATTATATTTTTATTGGATATGCTTCTAATAGTGCTGCTTATAGATTTTTGGTAATTAAAGATGCAACTAATAATTATCAAAATAATTCAATTTTGGAAACAAAAGATGCAGAATTTTTTGAAAATATATTTCCAATGAAAATAAGAGATGAGGGCAATCCTTCTTCTAGTGAACATCTTAAAAGGAAAGATAAAGAACCTGTACCTGCATCTACTAGAAGTAAAAAGCAACATTTTGAGAAAACTTTTGGTCCAGATTTTATAACTACTTTTATAACTGAAGATGACCCTAAAACTTATGAAGAAGTAATGAAATCTATTGATGCAAATTTTTGAAAGGATGCTATTAATAGTGAACTAGATTCCATTATGTCTAACCATACATGGGAACTAGTTAATTTTCCTAGAGGAAGTAAACCTATTGAATGTAAATGGGTGTTTAAAAAGAAGTTAAAAGATGATGGGTCTATTGATAAATTTAAGGCAAGACTTGTAGCAAAAGGGTTTACTCAAAAAGAAGGTTTTGATTATTTTGACACTTACTCACCAGTAACTAAATTAGCAACTATAAGAATTTTAATTGCTTTGGCTTCTATTCATAAATTGACAATCCACTAAATGGATGTTAAAACTGCCTTTTTGAATAGAGAGTTAAATGAAGAAATATATATGTGTCAACCTGAAGGGTTTGTTGTTCCAGATGAAGAATAAAAAGTGTGTAGACTTGTAAAATCTTTGTATGCTTTAAAACAAGCACCAAAACAATAGAATGAAATATTTAATAAAACTCTCTTGTCTAATAATTTTGTGACAAATGAATCTGATAGTTGTGTCTATAGTAGATTCAATGGAAATTGTGGTATGATTATTTGTTTATATGTGGATGACTTGCCAATGTTTGGTACTAATGAGAAAGTTGTGAAAACTACTAAAGACTTTTTATTTTCTAAATTTGACATGAAAGATTTAGGAGAAGTTAATTTAATTCTTGGCATGAAAATAAATAAACATGTAAATGGTTTAGTTTTATCATAATCTCATTATGTGGAAAATATTCTTAAGAAATTTAATTTCTTTAATGAAGAGCCATTAGGAACACCTTATGACTCTAGTGTGCATTTAAAGAAAAATAAAGTGAATGGTATTGCACAAATAGAATATGTTAGAATCATTGGTAGTGCAATGTATTTAATGAACTGTACTCGACCTGATATTGCATATGTCGTTAGTAGACTTAGCAAATATACACATAATCCTTCACAAGAACATTGGAATCCATTGTCATGATTAATGAGGTATTTAAAAGGAACAATTAATGTAGGTGTACATTTTACTGGTCATCCCAGTGTTTTAGAAGGATATTGTGATGCTAATTGGGTATCTGATAATAATGAAACAAACTGCACTAGTGGTTATGTGTTTACTTTAGGTGAATGAGTTGTTTCTTGGAAATCTGCTAAACAAACTTGTACTGCTAGATCTACTATGGAATCTGAATTTATTGCTTTAGAATTGGCAGGTACAGAAGCAGAGTGGATAAGGAATCTATTGGCTGATATACCATTGTGGTATAAGCCAATTCCTTCTATTTCTCTGCATTGTGATTCTTAAGCAGCTATTGGCAGGGCAATGAACCATGTTTATAATGAAAAACAGAGACATATTCGCTTGAGACACAATATTGTACGAGGACTGATCAGTAACGGTGTTATTTCCATGGAATTTGTGAGGTCTGAAAAGAACCTAGTGGATCCACTTACTAAGGGATTGAGTAAAAAGGTAGTCCAAGAAGCATCCAGAGGGATGAGACTATTGCCAACATCTTGAATAAATAATATATGATGGAAACCCAACCCATGTGATTGGAGATCCCATGAATTGGGTTCAATGGGTAACAACAAGTCATGTGATTATTTAATTAAAAGCACTATAATTATTTTTATTTCTCCCTGTGTGTATGTGGTGCTTACTGAAAAATTGTGATAGGATGAATCATTTAGATTCTTAATGAAACTCATAGCCCTAAAGGGTGGTGTATGTCAGTTTACACTTGATGGGTTCACCTATATAAAGGTGGAAGTGTAGGCCGCTTCCTTTGAGAGTCTTTGGCAAACTCTCTAGAGCCTTTATGAACATCTGGGATATGGCGCATGGCCTAGAACGTGCCCAACTGCGGACTTGTGTGGATTCAGGATTTTTAGATATGTGTGCAAGTTCAATTGATTGTATCATAGATAAAGGGTTCAAGAATATAGTTCACCTATAATCTACATTCATGAGCTTGTTCCACTAAGTGTCGATTCAAACCCACAAGGTATCGACGTTATGTATCTAAAATCTATTGCCCTTCTTACTTCCTTTTAATTTTTCTTTATTTTATAATTTTGGATCATGTGGGGGATTGTTGATTATGCTCCAAAATTCATAGTTTTTACATAGTCCCATATTATCTATTTTGTAAACATTCTTTGTGTATATTAGTACATGTTGGCTTTGGGCTAGTAACTTGGTTGAGGAAATAGGGATGGGCTCGCGCATATGAGGATGGCTAAGGAATTGGGCTAGGCCAAGCTTGGTTCTTGGACTTTCGGTCAGAAAACCTTAGTGTGTGTGTGCGCGCGATACGCCCGCGCAGGGGGGTGCCAATCCGGTGAATTATGTCTCGCGGGTGGACCTAGGTAGCCTACTGTTTTGGTAAATAAGATCCCTAATTTCTTTTTATAAGCCCTAGCCGCAGCAGTAATTCCCCAACGTTTCTTTTTACGTTCTTTTTTTTTTCAACGTTCAGTAGCGTAAACATTATTTACTTCTAATGTTAACGTTCTTTATTTCCCCTCCAACGTTATTCTTCCCGTTTTGCAACGTTCTTTTTCTTCTCTTATAAATACCAGTTTACGTTAATGGAGAAAAAACACATATATAGTTCTTCTTCTTCTACATGTTATCTCTGTGTATTCTGTTCTTCTCAATATATTTTGTTCTTATACTCTATTAATTGGGCAATCCACATAGACAAGTCCAAAGTCTCTTTCTGTGAGTACACACGATCAGAGACTTCACCGTTGAATCCTAGAGGGTTATTGCCGGCAGCCCATATGTACCTGTGATTATTATCAGTGGGGGCAAAATTACTTTTTAGGACAGTAGCGTTGCTACGCCTCGGTTACCAGCTAAGTTGTTCCAATTTTATTTTTTGTTTCTCTTGTTAATACTGCTACTGCACTGCTACTGCTACTACACTGCTATTGCTACTGCTACTGTACTGCTATTGCTATATATATTCCAACATATACATATAAAATTATATATATTTAATATTTATATATTTATATTTTTAATAATTTTCCATATTCAAAATGCAAGTTATAGTATATCAAATCACAAGAAGCGAATAAGATTAAGTCAAAATGATAATTTTACTATAGTTGTAATTTTTTGAATTTGTACTAACTTCAAATTGTATAAATGGTGATACATTTATAATATTTAGTTAAATCAATATAATTCTTAAATTTATGTTTTGTTTCTTAATTTTAAAGATTGTATATATAGAATAATTTCAATAATTTATGATAAAACAAGTAAACAATAATATCAAACAAACAAGTTAAACAATGTATTTAAAAAACGATAGCTTATTGGATCCATCTCATTCTCAGACCTCAGTGCATCAAAAATAACATATATTTTGTAGTGTGAACATGATAGATGTATTAAAAAGCAGAGTAAATGCTCAAAAGTAAGTAAACTAAAAACAATAATATCAGACTTCAGACCAACATATATTGGATTCATCTCATTCTCAGACAAGTCCAAAACAAATTAACTATTATTATTTATTAACAACTTAATTGAACAATTTTTTTAAGGAAAATAAATAAATAAAAGGTAGGTCTCCTGTAAGAACCGTAAATTTTATGAATAAATATTAATAATGATATTAATAAGAATATGAATATTTATTTTATATAAATATTTATGTGTCATGAGATGAGTAGCTCAATTAGATTAAATTGAATTTATGATAATTGAGAAAATATGAGAAGATATGATGAGACTTGTGAAATGCCTTGTGTGGTACGAGATGGAGATTATGATGGTTTAATTAAATTAGAGATTTAATTAAGAAGTGAATGATTAATTAATATCATATTGTTAATTAACTGTTATTGTGAGTAATAAAATATTAATGAGTACATAATTAATATAATAAGATTTATATTTATTCATTTAATTATTGTGTGCAAGACATGTGATAATATATAGTACCTATATTCAAAAGGAAGTATAGTGTGACACTTTAATGTGACTATATAATATATAAAACTATATAGTAAAATTTAATGAATTATAAGTTATATAAAGATTACTTATGTGACAACATGTATGTGTGAGATGTACTTTATGTAATATTAAAGTAAAATAATTCAATGAGTTACACATTAATAATTATTTTAATATGTAAGTCTAATTGGAATAATAGAGTTGTATGGAAATAATGGATTGTTAATACCCAACTAATTATATTCCAACCCAATTTAAATATTAATTGGACTAGACTAATGTACATGAATTATATGATTTTGTGTATATAATTAAACCTAGATGATAACATTGAGTCATTAAAAATAGGAACTTTTGAGTCAAATTGGTAACCTTCATTAATAATAATGAGGACCCATTTTCTAGAGCTGTGTAATTAAAACTCTTATCCCAAAATATTAGTCCCATTAGCCTTCTTCTCCTTCACGTGTATAGGCCAAAGGTCTAAGCATAGCCTTTTCTTCGTTGCAAACATCAGATGCTCAAATGATGAAAGGGGGAGTGGTTCCAATAGTGAAGGGCAACTATTCAATCTATTACCCAACATCTTCTTCTTCCTTCTGCTGGGACAAAACTCTGGGCAAAGCTATTGTCTGTATCATTCATTTCCTATAAATGGAACCATTCCCTTCCCAAATCTCAGTTGCTAGAAATTTGTATCAATTTATTATAGAGAGAGTGAGTATTGTGGAATTGAAGAACAATCAGAGGTTGTGAGAGGGCAAAAGTTAGTAATTTCATATCACAAAGGTAGCATTACTGTAAATGTGTTCTTGGTCTTAAAATTTCCAAATTCTTAGAATTTACATAAATTTCTTGTTAATTGGTGTGGCAACTGTTATCTATAGGTTATCTGAGCTTATATACATGTTTAGAAGTATTAGAATTAGTCTGAGTTACAACTAGAATAGTTTAGCTATGCTTGTGTTGAGGCTCTGCAGAAGTAGAGCCATTTTTTTGCCTCTGGACGAAGTGGCGTGACCGCGCCACTTTTATAGTACAATACTGCGCGGCCGCGCAGGCTGCCAGTGTTGGAAAACAAATTTTGTTGCTTTCTATTATGTTGAGCATGGTAGTTTGACTTGATTCTAGTTATAAATGTCCCTAACATGCTAACGTAGGCTGCCTTACTCGTAGTCACTCACTTTAGCTTGATTTAGTTAGAGTTTTTCAAGAAAACTTTTAAGTTTGGAAAACAAACCTTGTTGCAAATGACCTTACTTGTATTTTGATCTTGTGATCATGTTTAAATAACTTAGATATGTACGTAAATGAGTCTAACATAAGGTATAAGCTTGCTTCGTGTATAATAAGTTTTGTTAGCTTGGTTTTAATGATTTTCTAAAGAAAAACTTGAAGTTTGAAATAAAAACTTGGTGGATCTTGTGACCTTTGAATTCAAAACTTTTGAGCATGCTTATGTAAGTTAGTTATATATATACATTAGTACAAAATGTGGGTTCAAAGTTTCCTTGCATTCTTAGTTGGTTTAACATGAGATTTTTAAGAAAGATGTTGAAGTTGAAAACCAACTTTGTTGGGAAATACCCTATTTGTATTCTGGACTTTTAGACCATCATGATAAGACATTTTATGCATCTAGACATGATTGATATGTGCATCCATCTAGCTAAGTATGTTGTGAACTAGTCAAGCATAGTTTTAAATGAATTCTAAAGAAGTAAAACTATGTTAATTTGGAATACATGGGTAGAATAACTTGAGCATGTATATTTAAGGTTTATTAACCTCATTATGTGGTATAATGGTTAAACATGAGTAGCATGTTGAAAATTGGTTCCGTTTAGCCTTATCGAAATTGAAATTTTTCTAAAAACAAAACCAAAACATTAAAAGAATCTTGGAATAACCATAGAAGAGACCAAACCTAATCATAAACATCAGGACATGTATGATTCTGCAAGTGTCATCATATGTGTATATGGGTGTGCAAACCTGGCCATGCTTCTATTTATCAGCTCTGAGTTGAACTGGGAGCAGCGCGGCTGAGCCACTCCTTAGTTCAATTCAAGCGCGGCCGCGCCACCCTGCAGTGAAAACTGCTTATTCTGTTTGTGATCTGAGATGTTATGCATGCTTGTATTGTTATCTTAATATGTAATACATGTCCAGTACAGTAGTCAAAGTGTTAATAAGCATGCTAAAGGATAGAATCATATATTTGATAAGTGTTTATAAACTTTCAAATGTTAAGTCAAAAGATGATTACGAACTATGTTATGTGATTTCATAGTGTCTTACAAACTGATTTTGTGTTATGTGTATGACATACGTATAGGATTATATGACTAAATTGGACTCTTATGTATGCATATCAAGTATGAGTATTAAATTTACGTAACTAATGAATATCCTATACGCGTAACTATGATATAATAAGATTCAAAATGTGTTGATTAGATATACTTTCGTAAACTACACAAAAGGCAAGTTTCCTAACTTACACGACTTTGAATATTGTGCAAGTTCCTAACCCTATTCTTTATGGAGCATTACTCAAGCTTGTGCTATTATTGGTCGTACAAGTAAACCATTGAAAGTAAGATTTATTTCTTATGACTTATTGCTTTGTAGCTTAGAGATAAAATTGTTTACATTTTTCGAACATTGATTTCGGATGTTGAACTTATAATTGTTCGTATATACTTAAAAGAAAGCGGTCTAGGCCATTTGTTTGGGCTAGACCTAAATCATGAATTTGAAAGCTATCCAAACCAATCGAATTGGAGCAGACTCTTATTATTGACTGAGATGGATAACCCTCCTTGAATGGGAAACTATATAATTGTCGGGAGACCGACGTGCGCACATGAGTATGATTAAATGTTATGCATAACGTAAGGTACTTTAGGCTGATCACCTGTTGTACTCGTTTTTGTTGGATTATCAATATATTACTTTTAATTCTAGTAGAAGTTCATAGTCCTTAGTGACTGCTCACTCAGTATTCATTACTTTGAAATCTCGAATTGATTAAGCGTTGAATCTTATTGATATCTTTCTGTCCTTAGCGACTATTGTTGAGAATCATCAATATTTCTTGTTTATCCTTGAACTATCATATATTGATGTACTCTTGAGAAATTTAAAACTATATTGAACACCCTTATTGCTATATTACGTATTGAGCAAACTTGTTGCTCATTCTTACTTTCCCTAAAAACATTTCAGTTAAGGCAGAGCAAGGCGGACCCTCGAGCACTGATAAGGGTAAGGGCAAAGCTACGGAGTAGCTTCATGTTTATTTAGAAGTTTTATGATTTATGTAAGGACATAAATTGTGTTACGTATTAGTTATGTCTAAGCTATGTTTATGTATGTTTTAGGTATGTAAGAAATGTTTAAGTTACGAAACCTTGGGACGTGAATGATTATATTAAACAAATGTAATCTATTCTGTTATTTCCATTGCATGAGATGTATTTAGTCATTAGATTTGTAGCACGTGGTGAACTGAATTCGAGACATAAGTGGTCTGAATTTGGGGGCGTTGCAGGTTGGTATCAAAGTTGTAGTTATAACCTTAGGAGCGAGAGTCCTTATATTATAACTTAGAAGAACTTAGAAGATAGATAGGGATGAAACTCATGTAGAGTTTTCCTAGAGAGAAACTTAGTGTGTTATGGAATATTATTTCATTCTACGTAATGAACTTATGTTTATTTAACATTCTAATGGAGGTGTTGTTTGTTTTATCTTATGTTGGTGGTTGTAGGATGACAGACTTGGGAGGACCCAGTAGAGTGATAGCGGAGGAGCCGCGTGGCATACACTTGGTGTATGAGGCACCGTTGATAGTTGAGCCCATTTTGACAGTGGCTCCTATCGATGATGAGGATGAGGAGGAGGAGATGGAGTCATTTCTCGTAGAGTCGGATCCAGAGGAGGAACCCATGGAGGATGAGCCTGCTGAAGATCCCGATGAGACTACATTTGAGGATCAGATTCTGGGTGAGTATGAAGAGTAGATTTTGGAGTTAGGATGTAGAGTTGAGGAGTTAGAGGCTGAGGCTTATGAGAGGTGACTGAAGATGCAGGAGTTGGAAGTACAACTTGCGTATCGCAAGGAAGCATGAGTATAGATGGGCACTCTTTTTCACCGTTCGATAGCTAGGAATGTGGAATTGGCAGGTAAGCTAGAGGATTTTGAGCAGAGGGAACTTTGTGAGAAAGCTAAGAAGGAGGTTCTTCGGGCACAACTAGAGATGGAAGTGATGGAGAGGATCCACTTAGAGGAGAAGTGGGAAGAAGCTAATGATAGAGCAGGAGACTTGGAAGATGAGGTGAGATGCAAGAGGAGGAAGATGAACAAGATGGGCTATGCTTAGCGCACGACCATGGAAAGATTGATTGATAGGGTATATCATTACCCAGCGGAGCAGGGACAAACCCGGCACACCATAAGCCGAGATTTGGTGGCGCACATAACTCAAAAGGAGTACAAGAGAGCCGTGGAGCGCAAAATATTAGATTGAGGTCTAGGTGTTAGAAATTTAGTAGTTGTAGTTGGTAGTCATCTTTGATCGGTTGTTGTAATCCCAATCTTTTGTGTGAAATTTGGGCTAGCTATGTAAACCCCAAACTTTTATAAAATATTAGAGGAGTAGTATGTTAGTATTTGTCCCCATCTTTTATGATATTAGGGGATATGTGTTGACATTTGTGACACCCCCCCCCTGAAATCCTGGTACTTCATTACCTCAAGATTTTGTATTCACGTAATCAAAACATTCATACCTAACAACCCAATCGTAATAAATTGAATAATAAAACCTGCCCATACAGGATTACATTAATAAAACATTATCTCCCAGGTTCTCTAACCTTCAAACATCATTCAAGTGCGGAATTTAATTATTACATTACATCATTATTAAAAGTCTATCATCATAACGATAAAGTAAAATTACAAGTCTTCGTCACTTGTATATTTTTCCCTTTCCTTTGCTAGTTGAAGGCTCATCTACCTTCTCAACTTTAGTTGCAATGAATGTATAAATATGCAAGAGTGAGCAAAACAATTGCTCACTTGATACAACAATAAATCAACAGGAAAATAATAATAATAATTGCCAACGAATAGGCTCATCAAGTCTGAATAGTACTTCAACAATGATAATCAAAAATTGGAATCCAAAATATGGAATATATATAACTGAGGGTCATAAGACCATGAACTATATCCACAGTTGTGAGTAATCTTTCAACTCCAACTTTAACAGTCATAAGACTATAAGGACTCCTCGTACTTAGGGGGATCAGTCCTTCGTACAATGTATTGTGCACAAACATTTTAACGCTATGCGTAAAAATCCCCTAATAATAATAGGGTTGTTCATCCCAGTATTTAGAGTATAAGTCCTCACCAAAGAAAGTTTGGTTTGGATAAGCTTTCAAGGGAAATTGAAGTTTAACGAACATCAACTAGAGGACTAGTTGAATCAATAGTGTTTGATAACCACAACAGATGGTTGATAACAACATAACATAGAATAATTGAGAATAATAAACGAACTGATTATAAATATTAAACTCATTCTTGAAATAACTATAGAGCATAAGTATTCAACAAAATGAATAAAATGGTAAACCTTTGCTTGAACAATAAATAAGCTAAGGTTAGAGTCTTGTAACATTAGAAATGAAATTACTGAACGTACATTAACTGATAGCAAGCTGGAAACTAAAAACTTGCCCAACGTGGTATTAACTCATGCAAACAGTTCAATAATTTGCTCGAATGAATTTTAGGAACAATTGACTTATTCAATAACAGTTAAGATAAAAAGCTTGCTCAATCAAAAGAATAAAGTTACACAATATAATAATAGAACTAACTCAATGAAAGTGTAGAGTTAGAAAACTTTCTTAATGTAAAAAGATAGGGTTTAGAAACTTGCCTTAAGCGTAAGCTATAAAATTAAACTCACTATCACCTACACATAATTTTAGAACCACAATACCTATTAGATATGCTAACATACCATAACATGTTTATTACCATTTATATTTCAGAAACCCTAAGTGTTTTACTTCGTAACACTTGTTTAACTTTCATAATGTATACTAAATTATCTCATAACACGTTTTTTTTATTTACTAATCATTTTCGCAACTTTGAATTTATAATGCACATAACACCACTCTGTATTAGCCTTGTTGCTACATGTTGGACACATTACCATAACCTTTAGCTAAGCCACAACTAACGACCAAAGTCTACAGAATTAGCAGACTTCAGTGTCTGGAAATGGGCACTGGCGCGGCCGCGCGAGTTTTGTACGGTCACCCACCCGCGCAAAAGGACTGCGCGCCCGCGCGACACACAGAACTCAGTTTTTGCATAACAGAACTTCGGCACTTTTCTTAAGCGAACTAGCATGAATTTTACCCACCAAAAAGTGATAATAACATGTAAGATAAATATAACAGTATCAGAAACATGTTTGCTAACATTTACCACCAATTAGCACAATTTATCAACAACTACAACTATTTTAATTTCTCAATTTTTATGTTTTTCATAAAAACTCAATTTTCTTGATATTCATTCTAAAAATCATCATTGTGAATTCAATACTTGACCAAATCATCTCATTCAAATTATGTTATGTTCGTATCTCAATGAATTATCATAAACAAGCGTCAATTTACAGTTTAACATAAGAATTGACCATCTCAATTGGTACTTACCTAAGCCATACAAATAATACATCTATTGTCAAAATTTTCTTCTACTGTAAACCGAAATTAGCATGCAATTATTGTTTAAACATACTCTCTAATCATCAAAACACATGTAATCATCATAATTGGATTATATAGCAACAATTCTAGACCTATGAAATTCACAGAGTATGAAACTTCATGTCGTAAAACTCATATATGTGTGTGTGTGTGTATATATATATATAATGTTAAAGCTATGAACAATACCTTCAATTAGCTTGATAATCTCTACTAACACCACTGGAAATGCTACGAAATCCTCAGGTTTCTTCTCAACTCTCTCTCAATTCTCTCTGTATGCTCGTCTCTCTTTTCTCAGTAACTAGAATGCGTAAAAAGAAAACAACCTGATAGCTATAACGCGTAAAACTCAACTGATAGACATAATAATACGTATACTTATTATAATATCAGTTACAAATAAAATATAACGTATATGTTATAAATTTATTTTATTTTATTTATATAATTTAAAATTAAAAAGAATTCTAAAAGTCATAGGGCTTTGTTTGGCAAAAATCATTTAAAATTTAAACGCTTAATACCCTTAAGTCTTGTTTGACACAAACCAAATTAAACTACTTTAATTCATCTTAATAACTCCTTATAATATAGTTATTTGTCACACTATATTTAATCAAGCTTTCATATTTATTTTAATTAATTCAAATCACAATTAAATAAATAAATCCTTTAATCACATAACATAATACAAATAATTAACCCTCAAATTAAAATATCAATATAATAATAATTTTCTTAACTAATTAATTATTTATTTAACAAATAATTAACCAAATAAGATTAAATCAATTAAACAAATATTTATTCCACGATAAACACATCCATTAAATATTTATATAATTCAATAAATATTTAATATTATAATTAAAACTCTGGAATGTTACAACATTTATAGAAGTATGCTAGGGATAATCATGTTCATGTAATGATTTGGCATATGAATATAAATGATCTTATTTCAGAAACGTGTTATAAAATCTTATTCCTTTTTCATTTGAGAAATGTTTAAGTAATAAAAATGAAAATTTTGTGATGTAGAAAATGATGCCTAGACGTAGACCAGGGACACTGAAAGAGTCAGTAAATAACGAGAGAGAACAAGAAGACCCTATCCAAAGGCTAGTACATTTGTTAGGGGAGGCTCTTAGGGGAAGGAAAAATGAATCTAAACGCCCCAATCCCCAAGCAGTTCTAGTCACAAACTTTAAAGACTTTAGGAGTGTAGGACCTCCGAAATTCGTGGGTACTACTGATCCTATCGTGGCACAAACGTGGATTAAGGAGATGGAGAAGGCCTTCACCATCTCTCGTGTGGGTGAAGACCAGAAGATGGTGTTTGCCACCTACATGATGAGAGGCGAGGCAAACTACTGGTGGGAGGTAAATCAGTAAAGAGTAGGAGAAGTGATAATAGCATGGGATAGATTCAAGACTTTGTTTTTCGAGAATTATTTCCTGAAAAGCATGAAGAACATAATGGATGTGAAGTTCTTAGAACTTAAACAGGGAGATATGACGGTGGTGCACTACGCGACTAAGTTCAATGAGCTAGCCCAGTTTGCAGAACACCATGTAAGAGATGAAGAGAGGAAAGCTAGACATTTTGAGCAAGGGCTGAAACCTTGGTTGTTCAACAAGGTGTCAGTCCTTCAGATCGATTCTTTTGCGACATTGCTAGAGAAGGTTATTATTGCAGAGGGAGGTAGTGAAGCCTTGAGTTTGTACAACAAAGAGAAGAAAGGTAAGAACACGGGAGGAGATAGCCGTGGAGGAAGAAGTAGTGGGGGAAGTAATTTAGGAAAGAGGAAATGGGAGAATAACAACTACAACAAAAATCATAACAATCAAATGGGGAAGTTTCGTGGAGATTTTAAGAAGAGGGCTGAGGGATGCCCGAAGTGTGGAAAGAATCACCAAGGTGAGTGCTGGAAGGGGCGCAGTACCTGCTACAACTGTGACCAAGAGGGACATATTTCACCCAACTGCTCAAAGCCTAAGAAAATCAAGAGTTGTTTCGCTTATGGCTCGACGGACCACCTGATTAAAGATTGCCCAAAGAAAGGGAGCGGCGGAAGAAGCGGCCAACAAGGGGGAGGCAGCAAACTGATGATTAGCGGACCAACATAGTCCAACTGTCCAACCGCTAGGACCTTTAACATGACCGTCCAGGACGCAGTAGCTGCGAAGGACGTGGTGTCAGGTATTATCCCAGTCAATGATATAAATGCCTATATATTATTTGATTTGGGTGCCACCTGCTCTTTTGTATCTGAAGAATTTTCTAGTAGACTTAATTTAACCCGAGAACGATTAGGAAATCCTTTGAACGTAGAAGTTGCGAATAAGGAAGAAATTCTTGTAGAATACGTTTACCGAAATTATCGCATAAACATTAGAGATCATGAACTAAGCGTAGACTTGATTTCGATAAGATTGGGAGAGTTTGACGTAATACTGGGAATGGATTAGTTGTATAACCATGATGCGATAATTGATTGTCAGAATAAAAGTGTAAAACTTTAGACTCCGAATAAGTCTAAGGTAGTGTTTTATGGTAGCTCATCGCTTAAGCAATCGTGTTACCTTACAATGATGCAGGCCAAGAAATTGTTAAGGAGATGATGTGTAGGTTATTTAGCTTACATTGTAGATACTCGAAAAAAGGGAGTAGAAATTAAGGATATATCCGTAGCGAGAGAATTCCAAGATATATTTCTGGATGATCTGCCTGGTCTTCCGCCAGACAGAGAAATTGAATTCGTAATAGACTTAGCACCGGGAACGACACTGATTTTGACAGCCCCATATCGTATGACGTAAGTAAAAATGAAAGAATTGATGATACAACTGCAAGAGTTACTAGATAAAGGTTACATTCGGTTGAGTGTGTCTCCTTGGGGAGCACCAGTGTTGTTTATTAAAAAGAAGGTCAGATCAATGTGGCTCTGTATCGATTATCGAGAATTGAACAGAGTAACGATCAAGAATAGATATTTGTTACCAAGGATAGACGACCTTTTTGATCAATTGAAGGGAGCGAAGTGTTTCTCGAAGATAGATCTACGAACGGGCTATCACTAGTTGAAGGTACGGGAGGAGGACATATCAAAGACGACATTCTGAAATCGTTATGGACATTTTAAATTTCTGGTAATGTCATTCGGGTTGACAAATGCTCCGGCAGCATTTATGGACTTGATGAACCGAGTCTTCAAGCCATTCTTAGATAAATTCGTAGTAGTTTTCATCGACGATATCTTGATCTACTCAAAAATGGATGAAGAACACGTCGAACATCTGAAGATTGTTTTAGAGGCGCTAAGGAAGGAGAAGCTATATGCAAAGTTTTCCAAGTGTGTATTTTGGATGAAGAAGTTTCAATTCTCATATTTTGGATGAAGAAGGTTCAATTCTCATGACACGTAGTGGATAAGGATGGAATTTTAGTAGACCCTGCAAAGGTAGAAGCAGTAAGTAATTGGGAGCAGCCAAAGACGCCAACTGAAGTAAGAAGTTTCTTAGGGTTAACTGTGTACTATCGAAGATTTATTCATGATTTTTCTAAGATAGCAACCCCATTGACTAATCTAACGAGGAAGACAATGAAGTTCGTGGGAACAGGCAAGTGCGAAGAAAGTTTTTAAGAGCTGAAGAAGAGACTAAGCGAAGCGCCTGTATTATCATTACCAGATGATACGGGAGGATTTGTGGTGTATAGTAATGCGTCGCACAGAGAACTTGGCTGTGTGCTAATGTAGCATAACAAGGTCATTGCGTACGTATCGTGACAATTAAAGTATTATAAAAAATGATACCCTACTCACGACCTAGAGTTAGAGGCAGTAGTTTTTGCGTTAAAGATTTGGAAACATTATTTGTACGGAGAGAAATGTGAGATATACATGGACCACAAGAGTCTGAAATATATCTTCACACAGAAGGAGTTGAACATGTGTCAGAGGAGGTGGTTAGAATTAATCAAGGATTATGACTGCGATATTCTCTATCACCCGGGAAAGGAAAACGTAGTAGCTGATGCGCTAAGCAGGAAAGGAAGGGAGAAGTTGTTTCAGTTGACGACTCAAGAAGAGTTAATAAGGGAGATGGAGAAATTGAAGATAGAAGTAAAGGGACCGGGGAGGTTTGAAGGAAAATTGTTTGCAGTGGAAGCTCGTCCAACCTTGTTGGACAGAGTAAAGAAATCATAAGAGAAGCATGAAGAGTGCGAGAAAATCAGGAAGATGATCACAGAAAATGAAGAAGAGAGATTCAAAGTAGATAAAGATAGTATTTTGAAATTCGAAGGGAGAATGTGGGTACCAGCGATAACCGAGTTAAGGGATGAAATTTTGCATGAGGCACACAATACGACGTATTCCGTTCATCCAGGAGGCACAAAGATGTACCGAGATTTGAGGCAACATTTTTGGTGGCCCAATCTGAAACGAGAAATCTCAGAGTGCGTTAGTAAATGTCTTACTTGCCAATGGATCAAAGCAGAGCACCAGAGGCCGAGTGGTCTACTTCAACCGTTGGAAATACCAGAGTGGAAATTGGAGCACATTATGATGGACTTTGTGGTGGGACTTCCAGTTACGCAGAAAGGTTTTGATGCCACTTGGGTTATCGTAGATCGACTAACGAAGACAACACATTTTTGAAAGTAGTATGAACACAAGCCAATCATGTTTGATGATAAAGCATATACTTTGTTATAATCTTATTCATTTATTAATAAAAAGTTTTAATTTATTAAAGAATTTTCATTATCGACATGATGATGATTTATAATTTATGATAAACATATAGTTTTAAGCAATGCTTTTAGAATAATGATGATGATCATTCTAATGAGATCTAAATTCTTAGAAAGCTTAAAACTAAAATAGTTCCCAATCGTTGGATTACTAAATTGGGGATTAATGAATCTGGATAGATTAGTACATACGTTGCTTGCTCATTAGATGAGGATGATTGATATCATGATCATTTGTGTGGAGACACTAAAGCAAGTATGCAGGTGCTTATTAGAGAATAAGTTCACTGAACGTGGCTCACTAAAGAATACCTAATGGAGTTTTACTTGCCTGTCAATAGGAATTCCTGTAGTGATAGTAGTACAAGTGATCCTTGGACTTGAGATCATCATAGTATCTTGTGTATGATGAGTTATATACTTTGACTTATTCCTTAAGACCCTTAGGGTATATCAAAGGGTATGCTTGAGTATAATAAGTTATACATGGAGATAATGTATGATGCCTGAACCCCTTAGCTTTCTCTCTCCCTTAGAATTCTAAGCTTTTTGGAGAATGATATAAACTTTTAATAGAAATGAAATGAGGGGGTATTTATAGGACTAAAAAGTGAATATATATTGTAGACACTCGAAATTTTACGTTCCTGTTACTAACCTTGCAGGAGGGCAGAATCGTCTTCTAGAGATAACCCTGGAAATCATATCAGTTTTGTGACGAATGAGTGGTTTGAGTTGTGATTCTGGGGACAGAATCCTTGTAAGGAGGGAAGGATGTAACAATCTAAGATTTTATTTGTAATTTAAAATATTTATTAAATTGTTTGAATGTTTTAATAAATATTTTATTGATATAGTTGTTGCTTATAGGTATTTGTGAATTAAATTTATTAGATAATACTCTAATTTAATTTAATAGTTAAAGAGTTGTTAAAGATTACATGAATGGTTATATTGTTGTTTTAAATTAATAATAAAAGTTATATGTTAATTTATTAAATAAAATTATAATGAGATTATAATTCTGTGATATTTGGATTAAGTGAGAAATTTATTTAGTGTGTTGTACTTAGTTTATGTAACTAAGATTTGTTATGAAAATTCAAATACATAATATGTGATTATAAATATTATGTGATTATAAATTATAATCTAAATTGTTTATTAAAATAAATTGAAGTAGTTTTAAATGGATTTACCCAAACAAGGCTTAAAATATTAAGTCTTTATTTTAAGGAGTTTTTGCCAAACAAAGCATTATGACTTTTGAATTTTGAATTTTGAATTTTGAAATTTGAATTTTGAAATTTGAATTTTAATTATAATAAATCAAATAAATCAAATAATAAATAAAATATATTATAACTGATATACGTTTAAGGTTGTAACCGTTATTTTTTTAATATGCGTATTATGGCCCTATCAATTTATTATCTTTACGCATAAGGGTTAGGTTATTTTAGATGAAAAGAGAGTTGGCCTATACTGCAAGACCCCAACTTTTATGAATAAAGATTAATTTTTTTCAAAATATATTTTTGAATATTATGGTGTGGATTTGATATAATGTTATAGTTATGGGTATTATTTACAAATTTTACAAAGTAAGCAAGTGGTTATATAATATTCGATTGGTCAGAGAATATTCGTTTTAACAGGGAATATTCGTAACGACGACACAATTATTGGTGGACCCCACAACGGAAGTATTGTCATAGTTAGAAAACGACAGAATTATCTTTTTATAAAAATAACGACAAAAGTTTTTCGGTTAAACTGTTGAACTACACGGTAGTAAAAGAACAGTAATACGCGTGGTTGCATAGTAGTACACGGTATTGATTATTGATGCTTACGTGAGGAGTCACTCAGTTATACTCAATTATTGCTACAGTAATTATTGCATAATATCTCTCATATTATTGATTCAATTATTGTCACAATATCATCTGCATAATATTTTATATTATTAAATCAATAATTGAGACGACAAAGTTATTCATATTATTATTTGCAATATTGACAATGTCTAGAAAGTTCTGTCAAGGAGAGGTTTGGTCACCTAATTGCGCGGCAATAGGGAGAAATCCTTATCGGAAAGCCCCCTCTTTCCTGAGAATGATCTGGTTGTTAAATATTGTGAGTTATAATATTAATGATGAATACGTTCGTATTGATTAAAGATGAAATTGTTATTTTCATTGTGTTGGGATTATTAGTGTTACTGGAAATCGACATCTATTTCGATAATAATTGATGTCTAGAGTTTATATTGACCAATGGGGTAATTAATTGAATAAATGAGTAATTAATTGCTATTAATTCACATGCTTATAACTATTTGTACATATATATGTACTATTGATTCACATGCATGTACTATTAGGGGAGGTGGTGCAAAATTAATAATACTTGCATGACTAAATTAAAAATAGAGGTATAAATGAAGGTACTATATGTAACTATTTTTTTCACATGTATAAATTATTGATTCACATGAATGTACTATTGATTCACATGAGGTACTATTAGGGGAGGTGGTGCAAGTTTAATAATACTTGCAGGACTAAATTAAATATGAAGGAAAAGATGAAGGTATTATATTGTAATATTTCGAGCCCCAAAACGTGTAATTATTGAAACTATATTTTTCTATAAATAGAAACTCATTCTTCTTTCATTCGCACCAATTCACTAAGACTCACAAGAGTAATTATAGAGAGAGAAGCTATAGAGAGAAAGAAAAAGAGAAGCCTGCTACTTCACTATTCCAGTATCCAGTCTTCTTCTGAGGTAAGGGATATTATTTTGTTCAGTATTCATAGGAATAATATTTTCTTCCATACTCTGTAGTATGTGAGTAATATTACTTCGTCTCGTATTCCTGATTATACCCTCATTTTGTTAAAGTATTGCTTCTATATTCCGTGAAATTAGTAGAATATCCTTAAAATTTGCGTTTCATCTAGTATCATTTCACAAGGATATTTTCTGCACATTCTTGTTAAATTTTAAGCTTTTCATGCCGGAGTACTGTCCATGAGTAGTATTTATTTTTACGGTGCTATTCACAAAGTACTATTCACGGAAAACTATTCACAAAGTACTATTCACGGAAAACTATTCACAAAGTACTATTCACAAAGTACTATTCACGAGTACTATTCATAAAGTACTATTCACGGGATACTATTCTTGAAGTACTATTCATGGGATACTATTCACTTGGGTACTATTCACCCGATGAATTATTCATGATAAAAATTGATTTCTTTATTGTCCAAATCATTTTTGATACAATATTATTCTTGAATTTTACTCCACAAAACAGTATCATGTTGACAATTTGGACATTAGTGAATTCTGGATAAATTAAGTTATAAATATTTAAAAATTTATCATTTGCTTTCTTTTAATTGAATTCTTATATCATTGTCATCATCCTCGTGCTTATATTATGATGAAAGTCATCTTTGGCTTATGTGCATAGATGGACTGTTGATTGGTATGATTATGACCAGGGATTATTCGGTATAATCATGACCGTAATGTTACAAATGATGTAGTAAAAATCCTCATTGGCCTGTAGTGCATTGATGGACAGTTGTTGGTATGATTATGACCAGGGTTTATTCTGTATAATCATGACCATTGATGATTACATGAATATCCTTGGCTCGTAGTGCAGAGATGATTTGATGATGTGGTTTACTTATTAAGCTGAGTCTCAGTAATAAAATTGATGATAAACTTTTTAAATCATAGAAGATAGTAGATATCATGCTCTACTTGACTTCTAATGGATTGCTTGTTCCGCTGCAGTTAAACTTGATGTTTATTATATTTTATCAGTTTAATATTGTTGAAGGCTAAAGATAATTTATTATGTATTATCTTAGTCATAATATTTCTTACTGAGCTAGTTGAGCTCACCCTTTGTTTTCATTGTTCTCTTCAGGAAATGACAATATAGCTGGGACTAGTCAGGAAACAGAGTGACGGTCCAGATGTTTGCCTTAGTAGTCCTTACTATTCAGTGAAATAGTGTAATAATAAATGTAATAAGGACTCCATTTGAGTTTGAATACTGTCTAGAAGACAATATTCATATTAAAACTCTCAGCTTATGTTTTGTCGTATTTTACACGACAGTTTTATAATTAAGTTGTATTTGAATTTTGTACCATATATTTGGCGACTCAGAATGGATGATGTATACCTATTTTGGGGGCGTCACAGTTGGTATCAAAGATTAGGGATATGATCACTGGCTGAGATGTGAGACAAGAACTAGGAGGGGAGAGATGGGTAATTCCTTCTCTAGTATGACCTACCTAAGTTTATTTGGTATTTATTTGGTCGGTCAGAGTATAGGAATAATATGTGACATATCAATTAATCCTTGTTTTGTGGCAGTATTTGTAAATGGCATCCGAAAATGTTGAGATAAGCAATGAACCACATGAGACCGTTGAGTCGCCAACGATCAATAACCAGAATAATGTGCAACAAGAAGACAATAATCCTCAGGTAAACAATAACACCGATCAAATGATGAACGATGGGATGTTCAGGGGCTTTATGAAATTCATGCAACATCAGGCGAGAGCGGCTCCTGTTCAAAATGCAGGTGGAATCACTGGCAACTCTCGGACGGTCACCGCTAAATAGTTCAAGGGGCTAGGACCACCGGAGTTTATTGGAGAGCCAAAACCACTTAAGGCAGAGACGTGGATAAAGCAGATCACCAATATATTTGATATCTTGGGATGGTTCGAGGAGTAAAAGGTTCCCTTTGCCACCTTCATGTTTCAATGAGAGGTATATTACTGGTGAGAATTTGTAAAGCGTACTCAACCTGCCGCACTAAAGATGTCTTGGGAGAAATTCTAAGAACTGTTCAACGACAAGTACTTTCTCGAAAGTATTCGTCACATGAAGGCGATAGAGTTTATCAAGCTGGAGCAAAACAATATGACCATGTCACAGTACGAAGCTAAGTTTGCCGAGTTGTCCCGATTGCGTCCCACTTAATTGATAATGAGGAGAGAATGACACGAATATTTCTAAGAGGTTTGAAACTTGAGATACACCAATACCTAATTTCTCACAAACTATGTTTGTATTCAGATGTTGTAAATAGGGTTCAGTTATTGGAGCGCGATAACGAGTCAACCCAACCAAGAGAGAGCAACTGAAAAAATAATAATATCAGTGGTAGCAGTCATCGAAGTAGTGACAACAAACGTGGAGGGAATCAACATGCCAGAAATGGTAACCACTTCGGTGGAAATCATGGCCAAGATAATAGAAGTGGAAATTTCAAGAAGAGGAGATTCAACAATGATGGAAAGACGTCAGCATCAACACCTGTTGTGGAAGGAGAACGACCATCGGTCGTATGCTATAAATGCGGAGGGGAGGGACACATCCGTCCAAACTGTACGCAGCAGTCCAAGGCATGTTGTAATTATGGAAGAGAAGGTCACCTAGCCCGATTTTATCGTGCACCGAAGTCAAGTCCAGCTGGGATAGAGGCATCAAAGGCCGCCCTAGACAAAACAAAACTAGTAGTTCAAGGGAGAGAGTTTGTCGTAACCTCCCAAAAAGCGAGGAATCCGAACGAGATGATCACGGGTAAGCTAATCATAAACTCTAGCAAAGTATATACCTTATTTGATACCGATTCTATCCATTCTTTTATTTCTCCTACTTGTGCTCAACGTTTAAATTTGACTCCGGAGAAATTAGACTTTGACTTATCTGTTAAAACTCCGTTGGGAGAAACCTTCATTACATTCACTATTTATAAGTCTTGTTTGATTCAAATCAGTAACCGCACGTTACCTATCGATCTTATCTTTTTGAAAATACTTACATTTGATGTGATTTTAAGGATTGATTGGTTAACTACTCATCATGCTAAAATCGATTATTTTAGTAAGGTTGTTAGCTTTCATATTCCTAACCAACCTATTATGCGAATTCAAGCAACCAAACTACTAAAGTCAATCACTGTCATATCAAACCATAAAGCTATTCGTTTATTAAAAAATGGATGTCAATCTTTCTTATCACATGTCACAGATTTAAACAAAAATACGTCAGATTTGAATGATATTTCTATTGTTAATAAATTTCCTGATGTATTCCCTAAAGAACTTCCTGGCCTACCCCAGAGCGTGAAATTGAATTTTGTATCGACCTTGAATTCGGTATAAAACTCATTTCCAAAGTCCCATATCGAATGGCTCCTATTGAACTTTAGGAGTTAAAAATCCAACTACAGGAATTGTTAGACATTGGTTTCATTCGTCCTAGTACATCTCCTTGGGGTGCTCATGTTCTATTCGCGAAGAAGAAAGATGGAAGTATGTGACTTTGTATTGATTATCGGGAGTTGAATCATGTCACCATCAAAAATAGGTACCCGTTACCTCGTATTGATGATATGTTTTACTAGTTGCAAGGCGCCAAATTCTTTTCAAAGATCGATCTTCATTCAGGATATTATCAATTAAAGATTAAAACTGATGACATTCCAAAGACTATTTTTAGAACTCAGTACAGGCATTACAAATTCTTAGTCATGTCTTTTGAATTGACTAATGCTCCTACTGCCTTCATGGATATGATGAATCGAGTATTTAAAGAATATTTGGATCACTTTGTGGTCGTCTTTATTGATGACATCCTCATATATTCTAAAAGCCGTGAAGATCATGAACAACACTTGAGGCTGATACTCCAAAAGCTTCGTGAAAACAAGCTTTATGCCAAGTTGAAGAAATGCGAGTTCTGGCTTGAGGAAGTAGCATTCCTTGGGCACGTGATATCAAATCATGGAATATCTGTTTACCCGGCAAAGATTGAAGCAATTCAAAGCTGGGAGCAACCTAAGTCAGTGACCGAAGTACGTAGCTTTCTCGGCTTAGCTAGTTTTTACCGGAGATTCGTAGAAGGGTTTTCTCAAATCGCTACTCCATTAACTCAGCTTGTAAGACCCCAACTTTTATGAATAAAGATGAATTTTTTATAAATATCATTTTTGAATATTATGGAGTGAATTTCATATAATGTTATATTTGTGGGTAATATTTATAAATTTTGCAAAGTACGCAAGTTGTTATATAATATTCGATTAGTCGGGGAATATTCGTTTTAACAGGGAATATTCGTACGACGGCACAATCACTGGTGGACCCCACAACAGAATTATTGTCAGATTGAGAAAATGACAAAAATATCTTTTTATAAAATAATGGCGAAATTTTTACCGTTAACTATTAGAATACCTGGTGGTTAAAATATAGTAATACGCGGGGTTGCACAGTAGCACACAGTATTGCACAATATTTTTGAATTATTAATTCTTACGTAAGAAGGTACTACTTAATAGTTGTTACAGTAATTACTGTTTAATATTTTATTTTATTTATTCAATAATTATTGCGTTGATATTTTATATTATTGTTGTTTCAATAATTGTCACTGCACAATATTTCCCATTATCAAATCAATAATTCATATTATTTGAATAATATTATTAGATAGCATTATTGACAATGTCTAGAAAGTTATGTCAATGAGAGGTTTGGTCACCTAATTGCACGCCAGTAAGGAGAAATCCTTATCGGAAAGCCCCCTCTTTCCTGGGAACGACTTGGTTGTCATTATTGTGATTCTGTAATATTATTTGTGAATAATTAATTATTGATTTATATGACAATGAAATATTTATTTTATGTGGACATAAATGATGGACAGGAATATATTTATTTCATGTGGTTATAAATGAATGAATTAATGTTGAGGTGTTTTATCAGTATTTTGTCGGATCGGAAGTATTAAAAAATTAAATCGGTGTTCTTAAAGCTCTATTGCTTGAGTTATAATTTTAATCCGACCGTTGAATTTTTGGATATGTTATACATATATAAGTTGGGGTCTTATAGTTGTGATTTTTGGATATGTTATACATATATAAGTTTGGTATATGTCCACAAATTTTGAACCGTTAAAAATTAACGTATGATTTGTTATGAATTTTATGTGGTATTGAAAATCATCCGTTTGTGGATTTCAGATATTTTTTGTCTGGAATTTAGAAAAACTTAAACTAACAAAGTTGTAGAGAATTTAATTTCCTATGGAATAGACATGAGATTCGAATTTTTCTGATAAAAGAGCTATTTATTATGAATTGTTGAAGTTTCAGAAATTAAATATTTTTATTAAAATTAAGGGTGGGATCCACTTTTGTTTTTTGTGAAAATATGTGCTGATTTTGGGTGGGCCCCATTGTGGTGGCTGAAGTTTTTTCAAAAGTGGCATGTGTAGAAGATTGAAAAACAATAATATTATTTTATTATTTAATCTCCTATGGCGTTCTAGTATTTTCCTATAAATAGGCGCTTAAGTTAGAATTGAAAATCACACTAAAATCAGAGAATTCTTCTTCTATAATCTTGAGCGTATTTCTTTAGAGTTTTAGAAAGTTTTGAGCGTAGAAAATAGTGAAAGTTTTCTTCAAGAATATCCACGCTATACCAGTTGGAATACTCTTCTTTTCAAGGTAAGGGATGTTATTTTTGTTCAATATTCGCTTAAAGTAATATTTTCATCCATACTCTGTAGTATGTAAGTAATATTATTTAGTTTCATATTTCGAATTCTATGCTCGTTTTGTTAAAGTTTTGACTTCTAAACTCCATTAAATTAGTTGAATATCCTTGATATTTGCGCTTCATCTAGTATCTTTTCATAGAAATATTATTCTGAGCATTCTTGATAAGTTTTAACTTTTTCATGTCGGAGTACTATTCACGGGATTACTATTCTTGAAGTACTATTCACGGGATATTATTTGTAAGACCCCAACTTTTATAAATAAAGATGAATTTTCTATAAATATTATTTTTGAATATTATGGAGTTAATTTGATATAATGTTATAGTTGTGGGAAATATTTATAAATTTTCCAAAGTACGCAAGTTGTTATATAATATTCGATTGGTCGGGGAATATTCGTTTTAACAGGGAATATTCGTACAACGGCATAATCATTGGTGGACCCCACAACGGAATTATTGTCGGATTGAGAAAACGACAAAAATATTTTATTAAAAATAACGGCGGAAGTTTTACCATTGTTACTGTTGAACTACTCGGTAGTAAAAGTACAGTAATATGTGTGGTTGCATAGTAGCACACGGTATTGATTATTAATGCTTATGTGAGAAGTCACTCAGTTTGATTCAATTATTGTCAGTTAATAATATGAATTATTTAGCGATAATGACGTTTTGTTTTATTCGTATTATTAACGTAATAAAACAGAAACATCTTTTTATATAAAACAAAATACTTTATTAAAGTTATTCTATAAATAGAATATATTATATTTTATTTAAAAGATTTTTCTTTAAATATGGACCGTCAGATTAAAGTAATCAATCTGGACCGTTCATGGATTAGTTACTATGCATTCTATTTTTCTATAAATAGCAGCTCATTCCTTCATTATTTCTTACGAATTCACTGAACTCTAGAGAGAGAAACTATAGAGAGAGAGAAGAAGAGTATTCTGCTACTTAACTACTTCCTTATTTCAGCTATTCTTTAAAACGGTAAGGGGTGTTATTCTTTCTTATTCATGAAGAGAACTGTTGTTATTCCATTTCTTATTATTCTGTTGGAATAACCTGTATACGCAGTCTACCCTATACTCGGTGACATTCTTCTATTATTCTGTTGGAACATCCTGTCTGTGTGTTTTACACCGGACCTAGTTCCGTTTTTATTATTATTCTGTTGGAACATCCTGTCCGTGTGTTTTACACCGGACCTGGTTCCGTCTTTATTATTATTCTGTTGGAACATCCTGTCTGTGTGTTTTACACCGAACATGGTTCCGTCTTTATTATTATTCTGTTGGAACATCCTGTCTGTGTGTTTTACACCGGACCTAGTTTCGTCTTTATTATTATTATGTTGGAATATCCTGTCTGTGCGTTTTACGCCGGTCCTGGTTCCATTATTTATTATTCTGTGGGAATAACCTGTCTGTGCGGTCTATCGCATGCATGGTGATTTCTTTTGTTATTTCATTCTTTATTATACTCAGTTGGTTAAGTTTTGACTTCTATACTCCATGAAATTTGTGGAATATCCTTGATAATTGCGTTTCATCCAATATCTTTTCATGAAAATATTCTTCTAAGCATTCTTGAATTTTACTCCACAAAGCAGTATCATGTTGACAATTTGGACGTTGTTAATTCTTGGATAAATTAATTCTTGAACTTGTTTTATTGAATTCTTATATCATTGTCATCATCCTCATGTTTATAAAATGTTAAAAGTCATCTGTGGTCTGTAGTGCATAGATGGACTTGGTATGATTATAACCAGGGATTATTCGGTATAATCATGACCGTAATGTTACAAATGATGTGGTAAAAGTCCTCATTGGCCCGTAGTGCGTTGATGGACAGTTGTTGGCATGATCATGACCATTAATGAATACACGAATATCCTTGGCCGTAGTGCAGGGGTGATTCGATGATGTGGATTATTTTATTAAGCTGAGTCCCAGCGATAACAGTGTTGAAAAACCTTTTAAATCATAAAAGATAGTAGAGTTTATTTTCTACTTGACTCTTTTAATGGATTGCTTGTTCCGCTGCAGTTAAACTTAATGTCTATTATATTTTATCAGTTTAACATTGTTGAAGGCTAATGATAATTTATTCTGCATTATCTTAGTCATAATATTTCTTACTGGGCTAGTTGAGCTCACCCTTTCTTTCACTGTTCTCTTCAGGAAATGAGAACGTAGCTGGGGCAAGTCGGGGAACGGAGTGATGGTTCGAATGATAGTATTAGTTAGTAGTCATCACTATTCTATGTAATAGTGTGTTAATAAATGTAATGAGGACTCCTTTTGAGTATGAATACTCTCTAGAAGATAATATTTGTATTCAAACTCACAGTTTATGTTTTGTCATCTTGTACACGACAGTTGTATTAGTAAGTTGTATTTGTATTCTGTACTTCGTATCTGACGACCCAAGATGGGTGATGTATACCTAATTTTTGGGGCGTCACAGTTGGTATCAGAGCTTAGGGATATGATCCCTGGCTAAGATGTGAGAATAGAACTAGGAGGGGAGAGATGGGGAATTCCTTCGCTAGTATGACCTACCTAAGTTTATTTGCATGGTATTTAATTGGTCGATCATAATATAAGGATAATATATGACATATCAATTAACTTTTATTTTGTGGCAGTATCTGAAAATGGCATCTGAGAATGTTGAGAATAGCAATGGAGCACATGCGACTGTTGATTCATCACATATCAATAATCAGGATAATGTGCATCAGGAAGGTGACAATCCTCATGCAAACAACAACACTGACCAGATGATGAATGATGGAATGTTCAGAAACTTTATGCAGTTCATGCAATAGCAGGCGAGAGCGGTTCCTTTCCAAAATATAGGTGGAAACACTGAAAACTCTCGGACGGTCACCGCTAAACAGTTCAAAGAGCTGGGACCACCAGAGTTTAAGGGAGAGCCAAAACCACTTATAGCGGAAACATGGATAAAGCAGATTACCAAGATATTTGATGTCTTGGAATGCTCCGAGGAGCAAAAGGTTCCCTTTGCCGCCTTTATGTTGCGAGGAGAGGCAGATTACTGGTGGGAATCGATTAAGCGTACTCAACCTACCGCACTAAAGATGTCTTGGGAGAAGTTCCAAGAGCTGTTCAATGACAAATACTTTCCCGAAAGTGTTCGTCACATGAAGGAGGTGGAGTTCATCAAATTGGAGCAGAATAATATGACTGTGTCGCAGTATGAAGCTAAATTTGCTGAGTTATCCCGGTTTGCGTCCCACTTGATGGATAATGAAGAGCGAATGACGCGAATGTTTTTGCGAGGTTTGAAACCTGAGATACGTCAACATCTTATTTCTCATAAACTGTGTTTGTATTCAGATGTTGTGAATAGGGCTCAGTTAGTGGAGCGCGATAACGAGTCAACGCAACCAAAAGAGAGCAGTCGACAAAATGATAATACCAGTGAGAGCAGTCATCGAAGCGGTGACAACAAGCGAGGAGGGAATCAACAGGCCAGAAATGGTAACCACTTCGGTGGTAATCAGGGCCAAAACAATAAGAATGGTCATTTCAAGAAGAGGAGATTCAACAATGATGGAAAGACGTCAGCACCAGCACCCGTTGTTAAGGAAGGAGAACGACCACCTATCATATATTTTAAATGCGGAGGGGAGGGGCACATCAGTCCAAACTGCGCGATACCGTCTAAAGCATGTTATAATTATGGAAGAGAAAGTCATTTAGCTCGATTTTATCGTTTACCAAAAACAAGTTCAGCCAAGATGGAGACACCAAAGGTCGTCCCAGAAAAGTCAAAACCGGTAGTGCAAGGGAGAGCGTTTGTTGTGACCTCCCAGAAAGCAAGGAACCCGAATGAGGTCATCACGGGTAAGCTTATCATAAACTCTAACGAAGTCTATACTTCATTTGATACCGGTTCTACCCATTCTTTTATTTCTCCTACTTGCGCTCATCGATTAAATTTGATTCCGGAGAAATTAGACTTTGACTTATCTGTTGAAACTCCATTGGGAGAAACCTTCATTACATCCACGGTTTATAAGTCTTATTTGGTTCAATTTGGTACCCACACATTACCTGTCGATCTTATTTCATTAAAAATACTTGCATTTGACGTGATTCTAGGGATTGATTGGTTAACTACTCATCATGCAAAAATTGATTGTTTTCGTAAGGTTGTTAGCTTTCATATTCCTAATCGACCTATTATGCGAATTCAAGCAACCAAACCATTAAAATCAATCGCTGTCATCTCAAGCCATAAAGCTATTCGTTTATTGAAAAACGGATGTCAAGCTTTCTTAGCTCATGTCACGGATCTAAACAAAAATACGTCAGTTTTGAATGATATTTCTATTGTTAATAAATTCCCTGACGTATTCCCTGAAGAACTTCCTGGCCTACCCCCAGAGCGTGAAATTGAATTTTGTATCGACCTTGAACCCGGTACAAAACCCATTTCCAAAGCCCCATATCGAATGGCTCCTATTGAACTTCAGGAGTTAAAGATCCAACTGCAGAAATTGTTAGACATTGGCTTTATTCGTCCTAGTACTTCTCCTTGGGGTGCTCCTGTTCTATTCGTGAAGAAGAAAGATGGAAGTATGCGACTTTGTATTGATTATCGGGAGTTGAATCATGTCACCATCAAAAACAGGTACCCATTGCCACGTATTGATGACCTGTTTGACCAGTTGCAAGGAGCACAATTCTTTTCAAAGATCGATCTTCGTTCTGGATATCATCAGCTGAAGGTTAGAACTGAGGATATTCCAAAGACGGCTTTTAGAACTCGGTACGGGCATTATGAATTCTAGTCATGTCCTTTGGATTGACTAATGCTCCTGCTGCCTTCATGGATATGATGAACCGGGTATTCAAGGAATATTTGGATCACTTTGTGGTCGTCTTTATTGATGACATCCTTATTTATTCCAAAAGCCGTGAAGATCATGAGCAACACTTGAGGCTGGTACTCCAAAAGCTTCGTGAATACAAGCTTTATGCCAAGTTGAAGAAATGCGAGTTCTGGCTGGAGGAGGTAGCATTCCTTGGGCACGTAGTATCAAGTCGTGGAATATCGGTTGACCCGGCAAAGATTGAAGCTATTCAAAGCTGGGAGCAACCTAAATCAGTGACCGAAGTACGTAGCTTTCTTGGTTTAGCTGGTTATTATCGGAGATTCGTGGAAGGATTTTCTCGAATCGCTACTCCATTAACTCAGCTGACTCGGAAAGATACAAAGTTCGGTTGGAGCGAAGAATGTGAGCAGAGTTTTCAAGAACTCAAGAGGAGACTCATTTCAGCACCTGTTCTAACAATACCATCTGGCTCGGAGGGATTTGTCATCTACAGTGATGCTTCGAGCAAAGGGTTGGGATGCGTTCTCATGCAACATGGAAAAGTCATAGCCTATGCATCAAGACAACTCAAGGAATATGAGAGGAATTATCCTACTCATGATCTAGAGTTGGCAGCTGTTGTCTTTGCACTTAAAATTTGGAGGCATTACTTGTATGGGGAGAAGGTGGAGATCTTTACGGATCATAAAAGCCTAAATATTTTTTCACTCAAAAGGAACTCAACATGCGACAACGACGTTGGCTTGAACTGTTGAAAGATTATGATCATACCATTCAATACCATCTGGAAAAGCGAACGTGGTAGCTGACGCATTGAGTAGAAGATCATATGCAAGTACGAGTGCGATATTGTCAACACAAAGGCCCATTTTGTGTGATTTACAAAGGATGGAGATAGAGTTAAAGACTCCAGGGACCCATGTGATGATGGCGAATATACGAGTAGAACCGACTTTAATCGATAAAGTTAAAGCTGCTCAAGCTACAGACCTGGAGCTGATGCGTATGAGGAAGAAAGTGCAAGAAGGTGCTATGCCGGAAGCAAGAATCGATGAAGAAGGAATACTTCGAGTCAACTCCAGACTTTGTGTTCCTAACAACCCTGATTTAAAGTATGAAATCATGATGGAGGCGCACAACACACCATTTGCAATCCATCCTGGAAGTACCAAAATGTATCATGATCTTCGTCATACATTTTGGTGGAGCAATATGAAGAGAGAGATAGCGTTGTTTATCTCAAGGTGTCTAACTTGTCAACGAGTCAAAGCGGAGCATCAAGTACCAAAAGGTCCATTGCAACCACTTGAAATTCCAGAATGGAAGTGGGAGCACATTACCATGGATTTCGTTACCGGTCTTCCTAGGGTTTCTCAAGGTATTGATGCGATTTGGGTCATTGTTGATAGATTGACCAAGTCTGCTCATTTCTTACCGATACGAGAAACTTATACACTTGAACGTCTTGCTCGTATGTACATAAACGAGATTGTAAGACTGCATGGTATGCCAGTATCCATAGTTTCTGACCGAGACCCAAGATTCACTTCACGATTTTGGGTTAGTTTACAAAAAGCTATGGGCACGGAGTTACGATTTAGTTCAGCATATCATCCTCAGACGGACGGACAATCAGAGAGGACTATTCAAACTCTTGAAGATCTATTAAGACTCTGTGTCTTTGACTTCAAGGGAAGTTGGGACAAGTTCTTACCATTGGTGGAGTTTTCTACAACAACAGTTATCAAGCAAGTATTGGCATGGCTCCATTCGAAGCATTGTATGGAAAAAAATGTCGTTCTCCAGTATGCTGGGATGAGGTGGGTGAAGCAACGTTGTTGGGACCGGAGTTGGTACGTATGACTACAGAAAAGATTCAAACGATCCGACAACGTATAAAAACCTCACAAGATCGACAAAAGAGTTATGCTGATCTTCATCGAAAGGACGTGGAATTTGATGTAGGAGATCATGTGTTCTTACGTGTTGCTCCATGGAAAGGAGTTACGAGATTTGAAAAGAGAGGAAAGCTCAATCCTCGATTCATCGGTCCATTTTTAATCCTCGATCGAGTAGGAACTGTGGCTTATAGACTCGCTTTACCGCCAAGTATGTCTCGTGTTCATAACGTTTTTCACATATCCATGTTACGCAAATATGTGGAAGACCCGAACCACATTATTGAGTTAGAACAGGACGAAATAGCGGAGGATTTGACGTATGAAGAAGTTCCTGTTCAAATCTTGGATAAGAAGGAACATATTCTACGCTCCAAGGTTATACCTCAAGTCAAAGTTTTGTGGAGAAACCACGATGTTGAGGAAATGACTTGGGAGTTAGAATCTGAAATGAAATCAAGGTATCCTTACCTCTTCGACATACCAGGTACGTACCCTAATTTTGAGGGCGAAATTTCATAAGAAGGGGAGGTTGTAAGACCCCAACTTTTATAAATAAAGATGAATTTTTTATAAATATCATTTTTGAATATTATGGAGTTAATTTGATATAATGTTATAGTTGTGGGTAATATTTATAAATTTTGCAAAGTACGCAAGTTGTTATATAATATTCGATTGGTCGGGGAATATTCGTTTTAACAGGGAATATTCGTACAACGACACAATCATTGGTGGACCCCACAACGGAATTATTGTCGGATTGAGAAAACGACAAAAATATTTTATTAAAAATAACGACGAAAGTTTTACCATTGTTACTGTTGAACTACTCGGTAGTAAAAGTACAGTAATACGTGTGGTTGCATAGTAGCACACGGTATTGATTATTAATGCTTATGTGAGAAGTCACTCAGTTTGATTCAATTATTGTCAGTTAATAATATGAATTATTTAGCGATAATGACGTTTTGTTTTATTCGTATTATTAACGTAATAAAACAGAAACATCTTTTTATATAAAACAGAATACTTTATTAAAGTTATTCTATAAATAGAATATATTATATTTTATTTAAAAGATTTTTCTTTAAATATGGACCGTCAGATTAAAGTAATCAATCTGGACCGTTCATGGATTAGTTACTATGCATTCTATTTTTCTATAAATAGCAGCTCATTCCTTCATTATTTCTTACAAATTCACTAAACTCTAGAGAGTGAAACTATAGAGAGAGAGAAGAAGAGTATTCTGCTACTTAACTACTTCCTTATTTCAGCTATTCTTTAAAACGGTAAGGGGTGTTATTCTTTCTTATTCATGAAGAGAACTGTTGTTATTCCATTTCTATTATTCTGTTGGAATAACCTGTATACGCGATCCACCCTATACTCGGTGACATTCTTCTATTATTCTGTTGGAACATCATGTCTGTGTGTTTTACACCGGACCTAGTTCCGTTTTTATTATTATTCTGTTGGAACATCCTGTCTGTGTGTTTTACACCGGACCTGGTTCCGTCTTTATTATTATTCTGTTGGAACATCCTGTCTGTGTGTTTTACACCGGACCTGGTTCCGTCTTTATTATTATTCTGTTGGAATATCCTGTCTGTGCGTTTTACGCCGGTCCTGGTTCCATTATTTATTATTCTGTGGGAATAACCTGTCTGTGCGGTCTATCGCATGCATGGTGATTTCTTTTGTTATTTCATTCTTTATTATACTCAGTTGGCTATGTTTTGACTTCTATACTCCATGAAATTTGTGGAATATCCATGAAAATATTCTTCTAAGCATTCTTGAATTTTACTCCACAAAGCAGTATCATGTTGACAATTTGGACGTTGTTAATTCTTAGATAAATTAATTCTTGAACTTGTTTTATTGAATTCTTATATCATTGTCATCATCCTCATGTTTATAAAATGTTAAAAGTCATCTGTGGTCTGTAGTGCATAGATGGACTTGGTATGATTATAACCAGGGATTATTCGGTATAATCATGACCGTAATGTTACAAATGATGTGGTAAAAGTCCTCATTGGCCCGTAGTGCGTTGATGGACAGTTGTTGGCATGATCATGACCATTAATGAATACACGAATATCCTTGGCCGTAGTGCAGGGGTGATTCGATGATGTGGATTATTTTATTAAGCTGAGTCCCAGCGATAACAGTGTTGAAAAACCTTTTAAATCATAAAAGATAGTAGAGTTTATTTTCTACTTGACTCTTTTAATGGATTACTTGTTCCGCTGCAGTTAAACTTGATGTCTATTATATTTTATCAGTTTAACATTGTTGAAGGCTAATGATAATTTATTCTGTATTATCTTAGTCATAATATTTCTTACTGGGCTAGTTGAGCTCACCCTTTCTTTCACTGTTCTCTTCAGGAAATGAGAACGTAGCTGGGGCAAGTCGGGGAACGGAGTGATGGTTCGAATGATAGTATTAGTTAGTAGTCCTCACTATTCTATGTAATAGTGTGTTAATAAATGTAATGAGGACTCCTTTTGAGTATGAATACTCTCTAGAAGATAATATTTGTATTCAAACTCACAGTTTATGTTTTGTCATCTTGTACACGACAGTTGTATTAGTAAGTTGTATTTGTATTCTGTACTTCGTATCTGACGACCCAAGATGGGTGATGTATACCTAATTTTGGGGGCGTCACATTATTCACTCGAGTACTATTCACCTGGAGTACTATTCATGATAAAAATTGATTCATTTTTGGTTTAAATTATTTTTGGTACAATATTATTCTTGAATTTTACTCCACAAATAGTATCATGTTGACAATTTGGACGTTATTGATTTCTGAATAAATTAAATTATAAATCTTTAAAAATTTATCCTTGAACTTATTTTATTGAATTCTTATATCATTGTCATCATCCTCATGTTTATATTATGTTGAAAGTCATCTGTGGCCTATAGTGTACAGATGGACTTGGTATGATTATGACCAGGTATTATTCGGTATAATCATGACCGTAATGTTACAAATAATGTGGTAAAAGTCCTCATTGGCCCGTAGTGCATTGATGGACAGTTGTTGGCATGATCATGACCATTGATGAATACACGAATATTCTTGGCCCGTAGTGCATGGATAATTTGTGGTCGTGATACTAATGAATATCCTTGGCCGTAGTGCAGGGATGATGTGGATTATTTATTAAGCTGAGTCTCAGCGATAAAAGTGATGAAAAACCTTTTAAATCATAGAAGATAGTAGATTTTATTCTCTACTTGACTCTTCTAATGGATTGCTTGTTCCGCTACAGTTAAACTTGATGTTTATTATATTTTTTCAGTTTAACACTGTTGAAGGCTAACGATAAATTGTTCTGCATTATCTTAGTCATAATATTTCTTACTGGGCTAGTTAAGCTCACCCCTTTTGGTTTCATTGTTCTCTTCAAGAAATGAGAACGTAGCCGGGACTAGTCGGGGAAAGAAGTGACGGTCCAGATGATAGCATTAGTAGTCATCACTATTTTATGAAATAGTGTGATAATAATTGTATTGAGGACTCCATTTGAGTTGAATACTGTCTAGAAGACAATATTCGTTTTAAAACTCTCAGTTTATGTTTTGTCGTATTTTACACGACAGTTGTATTTGAATTGTGTACCATGTATTTGGCGACTCAAAATGGGTGATGTATACCTAATTTGGGGGCGTCACACAGCTGACTCGAAAAGATACAAAATTCGGTTGGAGCGAGGAATGTGAGAAGAGTTTTCAAGAACTCAAGAGGTGACTCATTTCAGCACCTGTTCTGACAATACCAGCTGGTTCAGAGGGATTTGTCATATATAACGATGCTTTAGGCAAAGGTTTAGGATGTGTTCTCACGCAGCATAGAAAAATCATAGCCTATGCCTCACGCCAACTCAAAGAATATGAGAGAAATTATCCTACTCATGATCTAGAGTTGGCAGCTATTGTTTTTGCGCTTAAGATTTGGAGGCATTACCTATATGGAGAGAAGGTGGAGATCTATATGGATCATAAAAGCCTAAAATATTTCCTCACTCAAAAGGAACTCAACATGTGGCAACGACGATGGCTTGAGCTATTGAAAGATTGTGATCATACCATTCAACACCATCCTGGAAAAGCGAACGTAGTAGCTGACACATTTAGTAGAAGATCATATGCGCGTACGAGTGTGATATTGTCAACGCAAAGGCTCATTTTGTATGACTTATAAAGGATGGAGATAGAGTTAAAGAGTCCAGAGACCCATGTAATGATGACAAATATACGAGTAGAACCGACTTTAATCGATAAAGTTATAGCTGCTCAAGCTACAGACCTGGAGCTAATGCATATGAGGAAGAAAGTGTAAGAAGGTGCTATTCCAGAAGCAAGAATCGATGAAGAAGGAATACTTTGAGTTAACTCTAGACTTTGTGTTCCTAACGATTCTGACTTAAAGTATAAAATCATGATGGAGGCGCACAACACACCGTTTGCAATCCATCTTGGGAGTACCAAAATGTATTGTGATCTTCGACATACATTTTGGTGGAGCAATATGAAAAGAGAGGTAGCGGAGTTTATCTCAAGGTGTCTAACTTGTCAACGAGTCAAGGCGGAGCATCAAGTGCCAAAAGGTCCATTGCAATCACTTGAAATTCCAAAATAGAAGTGGGAGCACATTACCATGGATTTCACTACTGGTCTTCCCAAGGTTTCTCAAAGCATAGATGCGATTTGGGTCATTGTTAATAGATTGACCAAGTCTGCTCATTTCTTACCGATATGAGAAACTTATACTCTTGAACGTCTTGTTCGTATGTACATAAACGAGATTGTAAGATTGCATGGTATGCCAGTATCCATAGTTTCTGATCGAGACCCAAGATTCACTTCACGATTTTGGGTTAGTTTGCAAAAAGCTATGGGCACGAATTTATGATTTAGTTCAGCATATCATCCTCAAACGGACGGGCAGTCGGAGAGGACTATTCAAACTCTTGAAGATTTATTAAGACTCTGTGTCCTTGACTTCAAAGGAAGTTGGGACAAGTTGTTACCATTGGTTGAATTTTCCTACAACAACAGTTATCAAATAAGTATTGGCATGGCTCCATTTGAGGCGTTGTATAGAAGAAAGTGTCGTTCTCCAGTATGTTGGGATGAGGTTGGTGAAGCAAAGTTGTTGGGATCGGAGTTGGTACGTATGACTACGAAAAAGATTTAAACGATCCGATAACGTATAAAAACCTCACAAGATCGACAAAAGAGTTATGCTGATCTTCATTGAAAGGACGTGGAATTTAATATTAGAGATCATGTGTTGTTACGTGTTGCTCTATGGAAAGGAGTTACGAGATTTGAAAAGAGAAGAAAACTCAATCCTTGATTCATTGGTCCATTTTTAATCCTCGATCGAGTAGGAACTGTGGCCTATAGACTCGCCTTACCGCCAAGTATGTCTCGTATTCATAACGATTTTCACATATCTATGTTACGTTAATATGTGAAAGACTCGAACCACATTATTGAATTAGAACCGGATGAGATAACGGAAGATTTAACGTATGAGGAGGTACATGTTAAAATCTTGGATAAGAAGGATCATATTCTACGCTCCAAGGTTATACCTCAAGTCAAAGTTTTGTGGAGAAACCACAATGTTGAGAAAATGACCTGGGAGTTAGAATCTGAAATGAAGTCAAGATATCCTCACCTCTTCGACATATCAGGTACGCACCCTAATTTCGAGGACGAAATTTCATAAGAAGGGGAGGTTGTAAGACCCCAACTTTTATGAATAAAGATTAATTTTTCTCGAAATATATTTTTGAATATTATGTTGTTAATTTGATATAATATTATAGTTGTGGGTATTATTTACAAATTTTGCAAAGTAAGCAAGTGGTTATATAATATTCGATTGGTTGGAGAATATTCATTTTAACAGGGAATATTCGTACGACGACACTATTATTGGTGGACCCCACAACGAAAGTATTGTCGTAGTTAAAAAATGACAGAATTATCTTTTCATAAAAATAACGGCAAAAGTTTTACCGTTAAACTGTTGAACTACGCGGTGGTAAAAGAACAGTAATACGCGTGGTTGTATAGTATCACACGATATTGATTATTGATGCTTACGTGAGAAGTCACTCAGTTATACTCAATTATTGCTACAGTAATTATTGCATAATATATCTCATATTATTGATTCAATTATTGTCACAATATCATCTACATAATATTTTATATTATTAAATCAATAATTGAGACGACAAAGTTATTCATATTATTATTTACAATATTGACAATGTCTAAAAAGTTTTGTCAATGAGAGGTTTGGTTACCTAATTGCGCGCCAATAGGGAGAAATACTTATCGGAAAGCCCCCTCTTTCCTGAGAATGATCTGCTTGTTAAATATTGTGAGTTATAATATTAATGATGAATAAGTTTGTATTGATTAAAGATGAAATTGATATTTTCATTGTGTTGGGATTATTAGTGTTAATGGAAATCGACATCTATTTTGATAATAATTGATGTATAGAGGTTATATTAACCAATCGGGTAATTAATCGGATAAATGAGCAATTAATTGCTATTAATTCATATGCTTATAACTATTTATTTACATGTATGTACTATTGATTCACATGCATGTACTATTAGGGGAGGTGGTGCAAGATTGATAATACTTGCATGACTAAATTAAAAATAGAGGTATAAATGAATGTACTATGCCGTAACTATTTTTTTCACATGTATAAACTATTGATTCACATAAATGTACTACTAATTCACATGAGGTACTATTAGAGGAGGTGGTGCAAGTTTGATAATGTAAGACCCCAACTTTTATGAATAAAGATGAATTTTCTATAAATATCATTTTTGAATATTATGTAGTGAATTTGATATAATGTTATAGTTGTGGGTAATATTTATAAATTTTGCAAAATAAGCAAGTGGTTATAAAATATTCATGTTATCGGGGAATATTCGTTTGGTCATGGAATATTCTTTCTGTCAAAAAATATTCGTACGACGGCGCAACCATTTGTGGGCCCCATAACGGAAAACGGTCGGATGAAGAAAACGACAAGTTTGAGTTTTCATAAATAATAACGTAATTGTTACCGTTATCTGTTAGAATACCTGGTGGTTAAAATATAGTAATACGCGGGGTTGCACAGTAGCACACAGTATTGCACAGTATTTTTAACTTATTAATTCTTATGTAAGAAGGCACTACTTAATAATTGTTACAGTAATTACTGCTCAATATTTTATTTTATTGATTCAATAATTGTTGCGTTTATATTTTATATTATTGTTATTTCAATAATTGTCACTGTACAGTATTTTCCATTATCAAATCAATAATTTATATTATTTGAATAATATTATTAGATAGCATTATTGGCAATGTCTAGAAAGTTCTGTCAAGGAGAGGTTTAGTCACCTAATTACGCACCAGTAAGGAGAAATTCTTATCGAAAAGCCCCATCTTTCCTGAGAACGGCCTGGTTGTCATTATTGTGATTCTGTAATATTATTTGTGAATAATTAATTATTGATTTATATGATAATAAAATATTTATTTTATGTGGACATAAATGATGGATAGGAAAATATTTATTTTATGTGGTTATAAATGAAGGAATTAATGTTGATGTGTTTTATTAGTATTTTGTCGGATTGGAAGTATTAAAAAATCAAATCGGTGTTCTTAAAGCTCTATTGCGTGAGTTATAATTTTAATCCGACCGTTGAATCGTTGTGATTTTTGGATATGTTATACATATATAAGTTGAGTATATGTCCACAAATTTTGAACCGTTAAAAATTAACGTATGATTTGTTATGAATTTTATGAGGTATTAAAAATTATCCGTTTGTGGATTTCGGATATTTTCTGTCTGGAATTTGAAAAAACTTAAACTTACAAAGTTGTAGAGACTTTAATTTCCTACGGAATAGACATAAGATTTGAATTTTTCTGATAAAAGAGCTATTTATTATGAATTGTTGAAGTTTCAGAAATTAATTATTTTTATTAAAATTAAGGGTGGAGTTGGACCCACTTTTGTTTTTTGTGAAAACATGTGCTTATTTTGGGTGGGCCCCACTGTGGTGGCTGAAGTTTTTTCAAAAGTGGCATGCGTAGAAGATTGAAAAATAATAATATTATTTTATTATTTAATCTCCTATGGCGTTCTAGCATTTTCCTATAAATAGGCGCTTAAGTTAGAATTGAAAATCACACCAGAATCAGAGAATTCTTCTTCTATAATCTTGAGCGTATTTCTTTAGAGTTTTAGAAAGTTTTAAGCGTAGAAAATAGTGAAAGTTTTCTTCAAGAATATCCCCGCTATACCAGTTGGAATACTCTTCTTTTCAAGGTAAGGGATATTATTTTTGTTCAATATTCGCTTCAAATAATATTTTCTTACATACTCTGTAGTATGTAAGTAATATTATTTGGTTTCAGATTTCGAATTTCATACTCGTTTTGTTAAAATTTTGGCTTCTATACTCCATGAAATTAGTAGAATATCCTTGATATTTGTGCTTCATCCAGTATCTTTTCATAGAAATATTATTCTGAGCATTCATGATAAGTTTTTAACTTTTTCATGCCATAGTACTATTCACAGGGTTACTATTCTTGAAGTACTATTCACGGGATACTATTCACCCGGGGTACTATTCATGATAAAAATTGATTTATTTTCGGTCAAAATTATTTTTTGTACAATAATATTCTTGAATTTTACTCCGTAAAGTAGTATCATGTTGACAATTTGGACGTTATTGATTTCTGGATAAATTAAATTATAAATCTTTAAAAATTTATCCTTGAACTTGATTTATTGAATTCTTATATCATTGTCATCATCCTCATGTTTATATTCTGTTGAAAGTGATCTGTGGCCTGTAGTGCATAGATGGACTTGGTATGATTATGACTAGGAATTATTCGGTATAATCATGACCGTAATATTATAAATGATGTGGCAAAAGTCCTCATTGGCCCGTAGTGCATTGATGGACAGTTGTTGGCATGATCATGACCATTGATGAATACACGAATATCCTTGGCCCGTAGTGCATGAATAATTTGTGGTCGTGATACTAATGAATATCCTTGGTCGTAGTGCAGGGATGATGTAGATTATTTATTAAGCTGAGTCTCAGCGATAAAAGTGATAAATAACCTTTTAAATCATAGAAGATGGTAGATTTTATTCTCTACTTCACTCTTCTAATGGATTGCTTGTTCCGCTACAGTTAAACTTGATGTTTGTTATATTTTATCAGTTTAACACTGTTGAAGGCTAACGATAAATTATTCTGCATTATATCAGTTTAACACTGTTGAAGGCTAACGATAAATTATTCTGCATTATCTTAGTCATAATATTTCTTACTGGACTAGTTGAGCTCACCCCTTTTGCTTTCATTGTTCTCTTTAGGAAATAAGAACGTAGCCGGGACTAGTCAGAGAACGGAGTGATGGTCCAGATGATAGGATTAGTAGTCTTCACTATTCTATAAAATAGTGTGATAATAAATGTATTGAGGACTCCATTTGAGTTGAATACTATCTATAAGACAATATTCATATTAAAACTCTCAGTTCATATTTTGTCGCATTTTATACGACAGTCGTATTATTAAGTTGTATTTGAATTTTGTACCATGTATTTGGCGACTCAAGATGGGTGATGTATACCTATTTTGGGGGCGTCACAGATAATACTTGCAAGACTAAATTAAAAATGAAGAAAAAGATGAAGGTATTATACTGTAATATTTTGAGCCCCAAAACGTGCAATTATTGAAACTATATTTTTCTATAAATAGAAGCTCATTCTTCTTTTATTCTCACCAGTTCACTAAGACTCACAAGTGCAATTATAGAGAGAGAAGATATAGAGAGAAAGAAGAAGAGAAGTCTGCTACTTCATTATTCCAGTATCCAGTTTTCTTCTGAGGTAAGGGATATTATTTTGTTCAGTATTCATAGGAATAATATTTTCTTCCATAATCTGTAGTATGTGAGTAATATTATTTCGTCTCGTATTCCTGATTACACCCTTATTTTGTTAAAGTATTGCCTCTATACTCCGTGAAATTAGTAGAATATCCTTGTTGCGCTTCATCTAGTATCGTTTCACAAGGATATTTTCTGTACATTTTTGTTAAATTTTAAGCTTTTCATGCCGAAGTACTGTCCATGAGTAATATTCATTTTTACGGTACTATTCACAAAAAACTATTCATGGGGTACTATTTACAAAATACTATTCACAGGTACTATTTAAAAAGTACTATTCATGAGTGCTATTCACTGGGTACTATTCCTAAAGTACTATTCACGAGATACTATTCACTCGGGTACTATTCACCCGGAGAATTATTCATGACAAAAATTGATTTCTTTGCTATCCAAATTATTTTTGATACAATATTATTCTTGAATTTTACTCCACAAAGCAGTATCATGTTGACAATTTGGATATTAGTAAATTCTAGATAAATTAAGTTATAAATCTTTAAAAATTTATCATTTGCTTTCTTTTAATTGAATTCTTATATCATTGTCATTATCCTCATGCTTATATTGTGATGAAAGTCATCTTTGGCTTACGTCCATAGATGGACTGTTGATTGGTATGATTATGACAAGAGATTATTCGGTATAATCATGACCATAATGTTACAAATGATATGGTAAACATCCTCATTGGCCTGTAGTGCATTGATGGACAGTTGTTGGTATGATTATGACCAGGGATTATTCGGTATAATCATGACCATTGATGATTTTATGAATATCCTTGGCACATAATGCAGGGATAATTTGATGATGTGGTTTATTTATTAGGCTGAGTCTCAGCGATAAAATTGATGATAAACTTTTTAAATCATAGAAGATAGTAGATATCATGCTCTACTTGACTCTTCTAATGGATTACTTGTTCCGCTGCAGTTAAACTTGATGTTTATTATATTTTATCAGTTTAACACTGTTGAAGGCTAACGATAATTTATTATGCATTATCTTAGTCATAATATTTTTTACTGGGCTAGTTGAGCTCACCCTTTATTTTCATTGTTCTCTTCAGGACATGAGAATATAGTTGGGACTAGTCGGGGAACAGAGTGATGGTTCAGATGTTTGCATTAGTAGTCCTCACTATTCTGTGAAATAGTGTGATAATAAATGTTATAAGGACTCCATTTGAGTTTGAATACTGTCTGGAAGATAATATTCGTATTAAAACTCTCAGCTTATGTTTTGTCGTATTATACACGATAGTTGTATAATTAAGTTATATTTGAATTTTGTATCATGTATTTGGCGACTTATAATGGGTGATGTATACCTATTTTGGGGGCGTCACAGTGATTCCTTAGGATTAGCTTGAAATCTAGCATATATGCATGTTGCAAACATTATGTCTGGTCTACTGGCAGTTAGTTATAGAAGAGAGCCTATCATACCTCTGTATTAAGTTATATCAATACTTTTACCTTTTTCATCTTTGTCAAGCTTGGTTGCTGGAGCAATTGGGGTTTTCAAGGGAGAGGATGATTCCATGCCATACTTCTTAAGTAAGTCTTTAATGTACTTGGCTTGGTTTATGAAAATTCCTTCATCAGCCTGCTTTACTTGCAGTCCAAGGAAGAAGTTCAGCTCACCTATCATGCTCATTTCAAACTTGCTCTGCATAAGCTTGGCAAATCTCTTGCATAATTTTTCATCAGTAGATCCAAAAATAATGTCATCAACATATATTTGAACTAATAAGACTTTGTCTTTATACTTTCTGAGAAATAATGTGGTATCTACTCTACCTCTAGTGAGCCCATTTTCAATAAAAAAAGTTAGTTAGTGTTTCATACCATGCTCTAGGTGCTTGTTTAAGACCATATAAGGCTTTGTATAATCTATAGACATAATTAGAAAGAGATGGATTGACGAAATCTGGAGGTTGCTCTACATATACTTCTTCTTGAAGTTCACCATTTAGGAATGCACTTTTAACATCCATCTGAAAGACTTTGAAGTTCATATGAGCAGCAAAGGAAAGGAATATTCTGATGGCTTCTAGTCTAGCAACAGGTGCAAATGTCTCATCGTAGTCAATGCCTTCTTCCTGAGAGTAACCCTTGGCCACTATTCTTGCCTTATTCCTAGTTATTATTCCATCTTCATCCATCTTATTTCTAAAGACCCACTTGGTTCCAATGACAGGATGACTTTTTGGTCTTGGAACCAATCTCCATACTTTGCTCCTTTCGAACTAATTTAGCTCTTCCTGCATGGCTTCTATCTAGCTGGAGTCTTCCATAGCATCTTTGATCTTCTTGGGTTCCATTTGTGACAGAAAGCTTAGATAGAAACATTCATTTTAGGTGGCAGCTCTTGTTTGACTCTTGCACTTGGATCTCCTATGATTAAGTCCTGCGTATGATCTCGTGTAAGACCCCAACTTTTATGAATAAAGATGAATTTTCTATAAATATCATTTTTGAATATTAAGGAGTGAATTTGATATAATGTTATAGTTGTGGGCAATATTTATAAATTTTGCAAAGTACGCAAGTTGTTATATTATATTCGATTGGTCGGAGAATATTCGTTTTAACAGGGAATATTCGTACGACGGCACAATCATTGGTGGACCCCACAACGGAATTATTGTCGGAATGAGAAAACGACAGAAATATCTTTTTATGAAAATAACGGCGAAAGTTTTACCGTTAACAGTTGAAATACCTGGTGATAAAAGTACAGTAATACGCGTGGTTGCATAGTAGCACACGATATTGATTATTGATGCTTACGTGAGAAGTCACTCAGTTTTGTTCAATTATTGCTACAGTAATTACTTCATAGTATCTCACGTTATTTTATTAATTTATTGTCGATATTTTATATGTTATTAAATCAATAATTGAGACGATACAGTTATTCATATTATTATTTATAATATTGATGATGTCTAGAAAGTTCTGTCGAGAAGAGGTTTGGTCACCTAATTGCGTGCCAATAGGGAGAAATCCTTATCGGAAAGTCCTCTTTTTTCTGGGAACGATCTGGTTATTAAATGTTTCAAATAATAATAGTGATGAGTAAATGCTGTTAAAAATATTGAGGGGATTTTTATGAAGTATTTGATGTAAATTTTGCTTATTTTATGGACCCCCCATTTACTCATTTTTTAAAATAATCGGTAGATGATTATTTAATATAATAAAAGTGGGGGCCATATGTAGGGGTCACATGTGGGGTCCACGAATGAAATAAATGGGATGGTTCACGGGAAAGTTGGAATGGCAGGTAATGGAAGGATATATATATATATATATATATATATATATATATATATATATATATAATATTTTATTAGTTTTATTTTTTATGAAAAATATAATATATTATATTTTATTATGCATAGTATTTGCATAGTGCCTGCATAGTGTCTGCATAGTGAATTCAGAAATTTTTTTCTTCTGACGATTCTTGCCCGTGAACTCCTACTGTGCACACGTGATTTTTTAAATTCAAAAAGAATCCTTTCCATTCTCCTATAATTAGGATGCTTAGTTAGAATTGAAAATCACACTAGAATCAGAGAATTCTTCTTCTATAATATTGAGCGTATTTCTTTCGAGTTTTAGAAAGCTTTGAGCGTAGAAAACAGTAAAACTTTTCTTCAAGAATATTCCCGCCCTACCGGTCGGAATACTCTTCTTTATAAGGTAAGGGATATTATTTTTGTTCAGTATTCATGTGAAATAATATTTTCTTCCATACTCTATAGTATATAAGTAATATTATTTTGTTTCAGATTTTGAATTCTACACTCATTTTGTTAAAGTTTTGGATTCTATACACCATGAAATTAGTAGAATATCCTTGATATTTGCGCTTCATCCAGTATCTTTTCATAAAAATATTATTCTAAGCATTCTTGATAAGTTTTAACTTTTTTATACCGGAGTACTATTCACGGGGTTATTATTCCTGAAGTACTATTCACAGGACACTATTCACTCAGTTACTATTCAGCCGGGGTACTATTCGTGATTAAAAAAAATTGATTTCTTTTCGGTCCAAATCATTTTTGATACAATATTATTCTTGAATTTTACTCCACAAAGTAGTATCATGTTGACAATTTAGACTTTATTGAATTCTGAATAAATTAAATTAAAAATCTTTAAAAAGTTATCATTTGCTTTCTCTTAATTGAATTCTTATATCATTGTCATTATCCTCATGCTTATATTGTTATGAAAGTCATCTTTAGCCGTAGTGCATAGATGGACTTGGTATGATTATGACCAGGGATTATTCAGTATAATCATGACCGTAATGTTACAAATGATGTTGTAAAAGTCCTCATTGGTCCGTAATGCATTGATGGACAGTTGTTGGCATGATCATGACCATTGATGAAAACACGCATGATCATGACCATTGATGAAAACACGAATATCCTTGGCCCGTAGTGCATGGATAATTTGTGGTCGTGATACTAATGAATATCCTTGGCTGTAATACATGGATGATGTTGATTATTTATTAAGCTGAGTCTCAACGATAAAATTGATGATAAATTCTTTTAAATTATAGAAGATAGTAGATATCATGCTCTACATGACTCTTCTAATGGATTGCTTGTTCCGCTGCAGTTAAACTTGATGTCTATTGTATTTTATCAGTTTAACACTGTTGAAGGCTAACGATAATTTATTTTGCATTATCTTAGTCATAATATTTCTTACTGGGCTAGTTGAGCTCGCCCCTTTTTTCATTGTTATCTTCAGGAAATGAGAATATAGTTGAGACTAGTCGAGAAATGGAGTGGTGGTCCAGATGTTTGTATTAGTAGTCCTCACTATTCTGTGAAATAGTGTGATAATAAATGTATTAAGGACTTTTTTTAAGTTTGAATACTCTCTAGAAGATAATATTTGTATTAAAACTCACAGCTCATGTTGTATATTTAAGTTTGTATTTGTATTCTGTACCATGTTTTCGGCGACTCAGAATGGGTGATGTATACCTCTTTTGGCGGCGTCACATCTTGCCCATCTGTTTCCTGTTGGAACATCTGTCCTGATGCCTTCTTGTCTGAGATCTTCAAGATCAATTTCTGCTTCTTGATGAGGAGGTTCGTTGTCTTGCGTAGATCTCTCTACGATCTCATTTCCTTGCTCAACGATTTCACTGTCTGGAACTACGATCGTGGTGTTAATGTAATACCCGAGAATTTCCACGTATTTATGAAATTAATATATTATGGAAATACTATTTATGTGAAAATAAGTGTTATTATTTTATGAGTTGGTTAATGCAATTGATTCGTATTATATCAATGAGTATTAAGAGGTGTGGTTTGATAGTGAGGATTGTGAAATGCCTTGTGTGGCATATTGTGAAACGAGTAAATTCACTAAGCGTATTAAAACGAGAATTAAGAAAATTAATCGTGTTGATCATGTGATTTCGTATAAGTTAATGAATACACTCGTAGACTTGTAGTAACACTTTTGTGGACATCAATTCATGTCATATAAAGCGAGTTTAACGATAAAAATTGGCACGTATTGAAGCTAAACCAGTCTTGGCACGGCGCAGCTGCGCCGTCCCAGCAGTACAAACTGGTGCAGCTGCGCCAGTGGTCAGTTGGAGAAAACTAATTTTTCACTTTGGAAATTAATTGGGACATTAATGTTATATGTGCAACAGGGATGAAACCATATGATAAGAATATATTGCAATGAAAGTATGTTATGTCCTACAACAGAATTCTTAAACCATTAATTAATATTAATTAATTGTGGTAGAATATTGATTTCCTTGTAATTAAATAATAATATATGATAATTATTTGTAATATAGTTATAAATATAATAAGAATATTATCGATAATCAATGGTTATGAAAATCCGTACTTTCATCGATAAGAAATGAATTAAATTATATTTGTGGTAATTAATCAAGGGAAGGAATAAATTATTTATTTAACATAAATAAATAAGTTATTAATATAATAAGGTTATAATATGATTAAATGAGTGGTAGAGATAATTATGGAACTACCAGGTCAATAATATCTGACTGCATTATTTTATTGTGTATATTTAATGTACATGGACTATATCATGTGAGTGTATAATTTATCCCTAAAATTCCTAATATAGTAACAATTGTACATTAAGTTTTCATTGTAGAAAATTAAGTAGACCAAACCAAGCCTAGATATCAAGAATGCTGAGATTTTCTCTCTTGTCCCATAATAAGTTTTACCAAGTACAATGAACAGTAACTTGAAGCTATATTACGTAAACTTTCTAGCTGCTAAATCATAGGAGATCATTGCTAAGCTAAGTGGCTGGTAAGGGTTGTTCAACTACTCTTCATGAACCTATGTGTCTTGCCATTGCACCATGGGCTCCAAAATTGTGTAGAGCCAATGACTAGTCCATGCTTTCTCTATAAATTAAGCTTGAGTTCACATTTTCTGTTTTGCTTAAATTGTCTGATAAATTGCTAAGTAGTAGAGTGAGAGCATTCTAGGACATTGGGAGTCCAATTAGTAGCAAGTTCATTCATTTTGCAGAGGTATAATCCCATCCCTTACTTTCTATTTTCAATTTCTGTTAAACAGAGTTCGTAAGTATTGAAATTTCAATTTCTTGATTTCATGAAAATAGATGTTAATGAGGTTAGGTATGAGTTATATAGATGTTATATGATCATATAAGCATGTTGCAAGTGATACATGAGTGTTTAGGAATGATTTCGTGAGTAAATTCTGTGTTTGGGCTGAACAGTTGCTGAAGCCAACTGTTCCTGGTTTGAACCAGACACGACACAGCTGCGCCGGATTAACACTGAGGTACAGCGCACCTGCGCCGACCTCTGAAATCAGTTTGAGCTTCTGTTTTGCAATATGTTGTAGTACTATGACTTATAATAGCATGCAAGCATGAGTAAAGGGTATATATAGAGATATGAACCTAATGTGAGCATGTTAGACTAGCATTAGCATGATTAACGATAGTATGTAACTTAAAATGAATTTGAGAACGTTAGAAACGAACTTGACAAGTATGAATGACATATTTGTATGCTGACTTTGCGAGCATGTTGGTATGGTTTAGAAATGCATAAATAAATTATTAGCTTGTGTTTATGTGCAAGCATGAGCATGTTGAACTAATTTGTAAACTTTACAAAGGAAAATACGACTTTTGAAGCAAATGTTAATGCACTACTTTGGAAGTTAGAATTTGACAATTGTGATCATGTTTGATGACACTCTTAGACTCACTCATGTAGTATAAACATATATATACCATGCTTGTGTATCACATTTCAAGAAAAGCATAAACAAAGCCTATTTTCAACCATAGCAGTGCTAATTACACATATGCATTATGAATACTCACAAGCATGCCTAATATGAGTTTTGTGACTATCTTGTATGTTTAGAGAGCAAGCATGACAGACTTTGTGGTTTCATGACCTCGAATGGCCTTAAATTGTTGAAATAATCAATTTAGAATTTATTATGAAAGAAGTAACCTAGATTGATTTGTGAAGCATGATAAGACCCTTAACATGATAAACATATCATGTATGATTATTTTGGTCTAGCCGGGCAGAAACCACAAGGCAGCAGCTGAGTCTTGGCATAGCTAGAGGACAGCGCAACTGCGCCGGTCCTAGGCTTAGCCATGGCGCAGCTGCGCCGTGCAGCAGTCATGATTAAGTTTTTTTTTTGGTCTGATGTTTGAAGCATGCCTATATGATGTCTTTAACTTGTAATATATGATCAAAATGCTAGGTAATGTGTTAAGGAGCATGCCATATGATAGAAATAATGGTTGTTCATAACTTTCGAATAATAAGACCAAAAGGATGTTTCCATAATATCAAACCATGATACGTGGGTTGAACTTGTGATGATATAAACTGATTTTGTACTATATGTGCTTACTTGTATCATGTCAAGCTTGATTAAAGACTGTGTTAGCTAATGAACATCTTGATCATATAATAGGCTATAAATAGGATTCGAAAGTGTTGAATTCTTAAACAAGGATAAACTACGCTTAAGGAAAGTTTCCTAAACTTACTCCAATTATTGTTAAGCAAGTTCTCTAACCTTACTCAAATCTATATTGAGTAAGTATTCGAAATATCCTTTTTTTTGTGCAAGTATTTTACTCTTGCGTACTTTAGTCGACGAATATCGTAAGCTTATCTCATTGAATGAGCTATTGTGTTAAACTCTTGAGAAAACTGTTATTCATGTGGACTTGGTATAGTTCTTGAATATTGTGAAAGTGTTTATGCCATTTGATTCGGCTAGACTATATGCATGTTTATAAAATTGTTTCAAACCAATTGATTGGTGCAAAAATCTTGAAAACTGAGTTGAACAACCCTTATGGTAAGGGGACTGTATGTTGTTGGAAACTTCAACACATGAGTATATTATTATTGTGGTGTTATGCATAACTTGGAGTATTATAGACTGATCATCTATAGTACTTAATTCTTTTGGGTTATCAGTTTAATACTGGTAATTCTAGTAGATGTTCAATAGTCCTTAATGACTGCTCAGTATAAATTATTTGTCCAGTTGGATACAGTGATAGTCTTTGAATTCATATATATTGGTTAATTTATATTGAATTATTGTTCTTATTCCAAGAATTGTTGATATTCATTATTCATGATATTATTCTGAAACTCTGAACTATCTTAGAGATGATACTTCGATATCCCAAACTTGTGTTATAAAACTCTTTACCCTTGTTGTATATTACTTGCTGGGTAATTTGTGCTCATTCTTGCTTATTAAAACCTTTCAGTTAAGGCCAAATAGGGAGGTGTCTCTAGAAAAGACAAGGGCAAGGGCAAAGCTACCGACTAGGTTGTCCCTTTTATGTTTAAATTTATTATGATGTATTAAGACTATTTCCAGACTATGTTTAAACTTAAGTAGAATTATGTAATAAGTCTTTATTCGATATTATTATGTAATCTATTAAGTACTGTAGGTTGCGAGACTTGGGGGAATAATTATAATAAATCATTGTATATTATTCTAAATTAGATATTTCGTTGTGAATGTATGATTTTAGTTATTATGGTATTACCATGAGAACATGATGAACCAAATTCGGGTGACCAAGTGGCGGTCAGAATTTGGGGGCGTCACAGTTAAGCTCAATAACCTCGTTCGTAGTGTCTGGACTGTCATTTGTAGTGTCTTGAGACACTGTTTTGTTCATGTCTGTTTCATCGAAGATGATGTGAATTGAGACTTCTACACTTAGCGTTTTTTGTTGAACACTCTATAGACTTTACTGTCTATGGCATATCCAAGAAAGATTCATTCGTCTGACTTGGGTTGGAACTTTGTCAAATACTACTTCTCATTGTTGAGAATGTAACATGCACAGCCGAATACATGGAAGTAGCTGACGTTTGGCTTTTTTCCTTTCCACAGTTCGTATGGAGTCTTCTTAATAGTAGAGTGTATCAGTGATCTGTTCTGAGTGTAGCATGCAGTGTTGACAGCTTCCAGCCTCTATCAACATTTTGTCCTTTCTCTCAGCTACCCCATTTTGTTGAGGAGTTCGTGAAGATAAGAGGTTATGACTGATGCCATTGTCTGTGCAAAACTGGTCCATTTCAGAGAGGTCGAACTCTCTGCCATGATCACTCCTTATAGCCTTGATTTTCTCCCCTTTCTCGTTCATCACTAGTCTGAACATCTTGATCAGTTGGGAGCTTGTTTCATCTTTCGAGGTTAGAAAGAATACCCATGTGAATCTGGTGTAATCGTCCACTACGACTATTGAGTATCTCTTCCCTCCAAGGCTCATTGTTGGAATTGGCCCAAATAGATCCATGTGAACCAGCTGCAGGGGCTTGTCAATTGAGTTGGCAGTTTTGCTTTTGAAAGGGCTTCTGGTCTGCTTTCTAAGCTGACAGGCATTGCACGACCTTTCTTTGACGAAGCTGAACTTGGGTAAGCCTGTAACTAGATCTTTTGAGGCGAATTTGGACATGCTCTTGAAGTTGAGATGAGACAGTCTTCTATGCCATAGCCAACTCATTTCTTAAGATTCTTTAGCCAGAAAGCATATTGTCTCGTCTGAGCTTAGTTGTCCAAGATTTACTGTGTAGACATTTCCTTCTCTTGTACCGGTTAGCTTTATAGCAGATGTCTTCAAATCTCTGACTTGACATTGATTGTTAAGGGATGTTACTTGATGACCCTTGTCGTAGAGTTGGCTTATGCTCAGAAGATTGTGTTGTAGTCCTTCCACATAAGCCACTTTACTGAAGGACACTGTACCATTCCCAGCTGAGCCATATCCTCTTATCTTGCCAGAGCCATTATCTCCTTCTCTATGTAGTAAGACAGAAGGGCTTTGTTCCTAGTCATGTGCCTTGAGCATCCACTGTCCAGATACTAGGTTGTGATCGTGGAGCTCAGTTCCTGTGGTGACATTAAACTTTCATTTTGGTACCCATACTTACATGGGTCCTACTTTGTTAGTACCCTTGGGAACCCAAATCTGCTTGATTTTGGGTCTCACATGCATAGGATTATAATAGCATATTGCAACCTTGTGACCAACCTTATTGCACACAAAATATCTAATATGATGCATGCTTATGTGTGTATGAGGATTCTTTCTCCATTTGTACTTTTGTGGGTTCTCAGCCATCCTTCTGTTAAACTGATTCACCTTATTCCATGTGTCCTTGTGTTTTATGATTTGTGAAGAGTGTACATTACCTTTACTGTTCCTTCCCAGTTGGTTCGTAGAGTTGATTTTACTCGACTCTACGATCCTTCGAGGTTGGAAAGTAGTGGCTGGGTTACTCTTCTCTTTTCTGAAGCCCAGGCCAGTATGAGATCCTTTATTCCTTGGAATATGGATTGAATCAGAAGAGCAGGGTTGGATTGGTTCTTCCTTCTGTGAGGATTTCACAAATATAATTCCTCTACTAAAACTTGGAGCATTACTGATGCTAGTTTCCTTTACCTTTTTCGCACATGGCTCTGAGGTGGATTCCCTAAAGCCTAAGCCTAAGTCATGCTCTACTTGACTCTTCTAATGGATTGCTTATTCCGCTGCAGTTAAACTTGATGTTTATTATATTTTATCAATTTAACACTGTTGAAGGCTAACGATAATTTATTCTGCATTATCTTAGTCATAATATTTCTTACTGGGCTAGTTGAGCTCACCCTTTGTTTTCACTGCTCTCTTCAGGAAATGAGAATATAGCTGGGACTAGTCGAAGAACGGAGTAACGGTCCAGATGTTTGCCCTAGTAGTCCTTACTATTCAGTGAAATAGTGTGATAATAAATGTAATAAGGACTCCATTTGAGTTTGAATATTATCTAGAAAATAATATTCGCATTAAAACACTCAGCTTATGTTTTGTTTTATTTTACACGACAATTATATAATTAAGTTGTATTTGAATTTTGTACCATGTATTTGGCGACTCAGAATAGGCGATGTATACCTATTTTGGGGGTGTCACATATACTGATACTAAGAAGAGAAAAGAACAGAGAATTTGAGAGAGAGATTAGAATGGGTTTGAGAGATAAGTCTGAGAATTACAAAGAATTTCTTGGTGTTTAGCAAGGATTATTCAAAGCAAGAAAAGGTATTTTCCATAACTTTGGTATTGTATACATATGTATGTTTTACGTCATGTATTTCTATTCTCTGTGAATCTAATTTCTCTTGAATTGTTGTTATAAACTGAATTATTGCATTTGAGAGTAATTGTGATGTTGGAATTTGCATTTAGACAAGAATTACTATGCTAATTACATTTAAAAAGGAAGAAAAGTATTTACAGTACATGTTTTTACATATGGCTTATGAAAGTACCAAATTTGATAGTTAATTTGTAAACTAATCTGTAAATTGAGCATTGAATATGTTAATTCGGTAAGAAACGAATAGAACGTAGTTTGAATGAATTAATTTGGTGTATTGTGGAGGTCGCAGTGTTAATTTTTGTCAAGAATGTCAAAAATGGAGTTTTTAGTTTAAAACATGAAATTTAAGGATTTAAATTAGTTGAAGTTATTGTTTAATTGTTCTAAGTTAATATATATGCGAGGCATCATGTATATGTGAGTTCTATAGTATTTGGGTGTGATTAATTTACTATTTTGTGGATGAAATTCGTGTATGTTGGGCTAAAACAGAGCTGTTATAGTAGTCTGCGAAGTTTCTGTCTGCGCACCAGCGTAGCTGCGCTGGTGTTAAGGCCAGAAACGGCGTAGCTGCGCTGGTCCCAAGCTTAAGTATGGTGCAGCTGCACCATACCCTGAACTGAGGCAGTGGTGTCTGCTACTGCTGCAGACTTTTGACACCCATTGTAATTTGGTCTAATGTTATGTTAATGTGAGAAACATGTAATGAAAAGGTTAAAACAGATTTGTATCATGTAGTTGGTAATTCTAAAGTGTAAAATTAGTAAGTTGTGAAAATGATATGTTATGATTTAAGAAACTTAATGAATAGTGAATAAGTGTTGTGAAATAAACACTTATGATTCTGAAATGTATATGGCAAAGTAGGACTTGTACTAAAATAACAAGTTTAACTAGAAGTGAGTGTTATTTTGAAAAGTGGATATTTGTATATCTAATAGATATTGTGATTCTAATAAAATGTGTAGGTGAACGTGAGTTTAATTTATAGCTTACGCACGAGGCAAGTTTCTAAACCTTACCTCTTTACATTGAGCAAGTTTCTTACCCTAAACTTTTATTGAGCAAGTTCTTTGTTCCTAAATTTATTTGAGTAAGCTTTAACCCTAACTTTATTCGAGCAATTTTTGAATTCTAATCATTGTTGATCTGCTCTAACTTGTTTATAGTTAAGCAAGTTTCTTAAGTTTCATTCATTTATAATGAATTCTTAAACTCTAGTCTCTAATATTGAGCTGTCTTATTTTAAATTACTTTGCACAAGTTATTATCATGTTGAGCAATTTTTTGTTTTCAGCTTGCTATCAGTTAATGTATGTTCAGTAATTCCATTTCTTATTTAACAAGATCATAGCCTTAGCTTAATATTGTTCAAGCAAGGTTTATTGCTTTATTCAATACTTATGCTTTTTAGGTAATTCTAAACATGAGTTTAATATATAGTTAGTTCACCTATGATTATTCATTGTTCCATATTATGTTATTATTGATCAACCGTAGTGTTATCAAATCTTGTTGATTCAACTAATCCTTTAGTTGATGATCGTTAAACTTTAAATTACCCTTGAAGGTTATCCAAATCAAATTTTCTTTGGTGCGGACTTGTACTCTAAAAATGAGAAAAACCATCCTATTATAGGGGATACACGATGCGTTTAGATGTTTGTGCACAATATATGGTACGAAGGGCTGATCCCCCTAAGTACGTGGTGTCCTTACAGTATAACTATTTAGGTTAAAGTTGAAAGATTACTTGTAACCTTGGACATAGTTCGTGGTCCTATGACCCTCAGATATATATTTCATATTTTTGATTCCAGTTTTTGGTTATCATTGATAGAGTATTATTCAGTTCTGATGAGCCTATTGATTGGCAGTTATTACTCTCTTGTTCTTTATTGCTATATCTAGTGAGCATTTATTTTGCTCACTCCTGCATAAATATAATTATTGCAGCTAAGGTTGAGAAGGTCAATGAACCTACCACAAACAAAAGAAAAGAAAAAATGTACAAGAGATAAAGACTTGCAATTTATTGGCTTTTATGTTAATAGACTTTATTTAAATGATGTGATGTAACTATTTTAATTCCGCACTTGATTTATGTTAAAGGTTAGATAACCTAGGAGGCTTTTTGAATTAATGATGTAACCCTTTTAATGGGAGGATTTATGGTTTAAATTCTATTATATTTGGGTAGTTAGAATGAATGTATGGAAAGTGAACACCAAGTCTTGTGGGAATAAAGTACCCAGATTTGGGGGTGTCACAGGTTGGTATCAAAGTTTTAGGTTATGAACCTTAGGTGTGGGAAAAGCCTTAGGAAGTAACCTTTGAAAAGATAGTGGTGATAAACTCTTATCGAGTTTTAAGGAAAGAAGTAATAAAACACTTATGTGCTTATGTGGTTGTAACCTATGTGCTCGTGAGTGTTGAGTAGTAATGATTAGTAATTAATACTTAGAATTTTGTTGTCAGGATGGCTAATGTAGGAAAATCCAGTTAGGCTAGGGAGGAAGGATCTCAGATGCCTAGAGAGGAGGAGCCTCGAGATATTCAGGTGGTTTGGGAACAACTACTGCCACGGGAAACATCTCCGTTAGTCACAGTGGTTGAGCAGGAGGGTGTACCTAATGAGGATGATGAGATAGAGATAGACAAGGAGGACCCCGTTGAGCTGCCACAGTTGAATGAGGATGAGGAGAACGAGGAGGAAGAGATCCCACTAAACTCGATAGCAGCCCGTATGTACGACGAAATATACGATCGCAATGTAGAACTTCAGGATATCGTCGAGGAGTTGGAAGAGATAGTAGCTGAACAGCAGACCTCAATGGCGAAGAAGGACAACAAGATCCAGGATCTAGATGAACGTCTGAGTAATGTCGAAGGGAAACTGATCCACACTGAAGGAGCGAATGAGCAAATGACAGAGGAGATCGCAGAACTGAAGAACAAGCTGAAATAAGAGTCTACTAAGAGGGCAAGAGCCAAAGACGCGTACGAGAATGCTTCTAAATGAGCTAGGGTAGCAGAGAGAGACGTACAGGTGAATAAGATCAAGATGGATGAGATGAATAGTGTTTTCAACACCGTGATCAATCGAGCTCAAGATCGGGTCATGTGTTATCCGATTTAGTTCGAGACGCTGCCATCGTACATGTTAGATCGTCGAACAAAGTTCCGTATTATGGAATAGGAGCGTCGTAAGGCTATGCAGTATTTTAGTAGGTCGTCATAAATATAATTACTATGTGATTAGTGAGTAAATAAGATGTAAATCACGGGTATGATATAACCCATGGGATATGATGATGATGAAGTTATCCTGAAACTTTTGTAGTTCAGGAAAGTAATGTAGATAGCAGGAATGCTATCATTATTATGTTTTAAAGATTATGAATAAATAAAAGTTAGTATTTATTCAAGATATTGTGTGTTATGTGATAATTTTGTGATGTGCAAATTAAGTACATAATACCTAGAAGATTGAATAATAATCTAATGAGTGTATTTTAACAGAAAATGCCTCCAAGACGTCAACCATGACAAAGAACCCCTGAGGGATCTACCAATAACAACAATGCTGAGGCTAACCCAGTTCAGCAGTTAGTGGAATTACTGACGGGAGCATTGCAAAATCAGCCACAGAATCAAACTGTGACAATATTTAAGGACTTCAAGGCGGTTGGACCACCGGAATTCTATGGGTTCATGAATCTAATTGAGGCACAGACCTGGATTATGGAGATAGAGAAAGTTTTTGATGTTGCTAGAGTAGGTGAAAATCAGAAGACTGCTTTTGTAACATTTATGTTAAAAGTAGAGGCTAGTTATTGGTGGCAAGCCAATAAAACTCGAGGAGGTCAAGGGGTGATGACTTGGGATAAGTTTAAGGAGATATTTTTTTAGACTTATTTCCTAGATAGTTTGAAGAATCAGATGGAGGTGCAGTTTCTAGAACTGAAGCAGGGATCAATGACGATATCAGAATATGCCACAAAATTTAACGAGTTGGCAAGGTTTGCGCCATATCAAGTCAACACAGATGAGCGTAAGGCTAAGAGGTTTGAGCAGGGACTGAAACCCTGGCTGTATAGTAGGGTCTCCATGTTTCAGCTGAAGACATTTACAACAGTACTGGAGAAGGCAATTCTCGCTGAGGGTGGAGGCGAGGCTGTAACGAAGTTTAATCAAGAACAAAGAAAGAAGAAGAATGAGGGCGAAGTTAAGAACGGTGGTGGTAGCGGTGGAAATGGTAACAATAACCTGAAGAGGAAGTGGAATGCAAATGTGGGAGCTGGAAATCAGCAGGGTAACCAGCAGAAGAAGAAATTTGACGCATGTGCTACATGCAGGAGGTTTCACACGGGTATGTGCTTAAGGGGGAAGCGTGTATGCTTTAACTGTGGCCAAGAGGTTCACATTGCCCCAAATTACAATCAACCGAAGAAGACTGTTTGCTACACCTGCGGGTCAAAGGATCATTTTGCTCGTGAGTGCCCTAAGAAGAAAGATGGAGAGACAACAGGAAGCAAGGGAGGTGGTAGTGGAGGTACATTGGCCATTGCTAGACCAACATCATCAAATAGACCCACAGCCAGAACCTTCAACATGACGGTGCAGGATGCAGTGCAATTAAAAGATGTCGTGTCAGGTATTATCCAAATCAATGATATAAATGCATATGTATTGTTCAATTCGGGTGCTACTTGCTCGTTTATATCTGATGAATTTGATAAGAGTTAGAATTACCTAGTAAAAAATTGAATTTCCCTTTACACATATAAATTGTGAATAGGGAGGTAATTCCTGTTAGGTTCGTATACAAAAATTGTAGGGTGAGTATTAAGGTAAATATTATGGCGGTAGATTTAATCCCAATAAAACTTGGAGAGTTTGATGTTATATTGGGAATGGATTGGTTATTCAATTATGGAGCAATAATTAATTGTCAAAAGAAAAGTGTAAACCTTATGACACCGTCAAAGGTAGTTTTCTATAGTAGCAAATCGCCTTGACAAGTGAGATGTCTGACGATTATGCAGACCAAGAAGTTGTTGAGTCAGGGTTGTGTTGGGTACCTAGCTTACATAGTCAATGGTCAAAAGAAGAAGGGTTTGAAACTAGAAGAGATACCAGTGGTTAGGGATTTTGTGGATGTGTTTCTGGAGGATTTGCCAGGACTTCCGCCTGATAAAAAGATCGAGTTCGTGATCGACTTAGCGCTAAGAACTGCTCCAATATTGAAGGCCCTGTATAGAATGGCTCCAGTAGAGATGAAGGAACTGATGGTACAACTGTAAGAACTGTTAGATAAGAAGTATATTCAGCCAAGTGTATCACCGTGGGGAGCACCGGTGCTATTCATTAAGAAGAAGGATGGGTCAATGCTTCTTTGCATTGATTATAGAGAATTAAACAAAGTCACTATTAAGAATAAATATCTGTTGCCAAGAATAGATGACTTATTTGATCAATTAAAGGGTGCTAGATACTTCTCAAAAATAGATTTGAGAAGTGGGTATCATCAATTGAAAGTAATGAAGGAGGATGTACTGAAGAAGGCATTCAAAACTCGGTATGGACATTACGAGTTTCTGGTAATGTCTTTTAGTTTGACCAACGCCCCTGTTGCATTCATGAATTTAATGAACAGGGTGTTTAAACCATTTTTAGATACATTTGTGGTGGTATTTATCAATGATATTTTGGTGTAATCCAAATCTCAAGAAGAACACGTGGAACATTTACGTTTGATGCTGGAGATACTAAGAAAAGAAAAATTGTATGCGAAATTCTCTAAATGTGATTTTTGGATGGAACGTGTACAATTTCTCGGCCATATAATTGATAAAGATAGGATTTTAGTTGATCCATTAAAAGTCGAAGCTGTGATAAATTGGGAACAACCAAGAACTCCATCAGAAGTAAGAAGTTTCTTGGGATTGGCAGGTTATTATAGATGGTTTATTCAAGATTTTTCCAAGATTTCCACTCTGTTGACAAATTTGACGAGAAAAACTGAAAAATTTGTTTAGACGGAAAAGTATGAGGAGAGTTTTAAGGAATCGAAGAAGAAGCTTAGTGTGGCACCTGTGTTGTCATTACCAGATAATATAGGAAACTTTGTGGTGTATAGTGATGCCTCACATAAAGGATTAGGTTGTGTCCTTATGCAGAACAGTAAAGTCATTGCGTATGCATCAAGGCAATTGAAGGACTAAGAGAAAGGGTATCCGGCTCATGATTTAGAGTTGGCTGCGGTGGTATTTTCTCTGAAGATATGGAGACACTATCTCTATGGAGAGAAATGTGAGATATACACATACCATAAGAGTTTGAAGTATATTTTCACATAGAAGGACCTGAACATGCGTCAAAGGAGATGGATGGAATAAATAAAAGATTATGATTGTGAGATCATTTATCATCCGGACAAAGTAATGTGGTTGCAGATACCTTGAGTAGGAAGGGTCATGAGAAGTTGATGTTGTTAACCAACCAGGAGGAGCTCATTTCAGCAATGGCTAGATTAGAACTGGAAATAAAATTTTCAAAAGAATCCGATGAACGACTATTCCAGATAGAAGCTAGTCCAACATTGGTGGACAAGGTAAAGAATGCTCAACTAGAAGATGAAGATTGCCAAAAAATAAAGAAAAATATGGTCGATGGTAGTGACGTGAAGTATAAGGTCGATATCGAAGGAGTGCTAAGATTCGAGGGACGAATTTGGGTTCCAGCAGTATCGATTATTAAAGAATAAATCTTGACAGAGGCTCATAACTCAAGATATTCGATTCATCCGGGAAGTAAAAAAATGTATCAAGATTTGCGTCAACATTTTTGGTGGCCAAATATGAAAAGAGACGTTGCAGAATGTGTTGCGAAATGCTTGACATGTCAGAGAGTAAAGGCAGAACATCAGAGGCCAAGCGGATTACTTCAACTGTTGGAAATATCGGAATGGAAGTGGGAGCGTATCATAATGGATTTTGTGGTAGGTCTTCCAACGACTCAGAAAGGTTACAATACGATTTGGGTAATAGTGGACAGATTAACGAAATCAGCACACTTTTTGCCAATAAAGATTAGATTTAATCTCAATCAGCTGGCAAAACTGTACATTAAGGAGATCATCTCAGGACATGGAGTTCTAGTGTCGATTGTATCGGACAGAGATCCGAGAATCACATTAAACTTCTGGAAGAGACTACAAGAATGCATGGGAACACAACTGAAGTTGAGTATGGTATACCATCCGCAAACTGATGGTCAAAGCGAATGAACAATCCAGACGTTAGAAGATATGCTTAGAGTATGCATCTTGGATTTCAAAGGGAACTGGGATGATCATTTACCGTTGGTAGAATTTGCATACAACAACAGTTACCACGCAAGGCATGTCGCTATACGAGGCATTATACGGCAGGAAATGCAGAACTCCACTATGTTGGGATGAAGTTGGTAAACGTCAACTGTTAGGACTAGAACTGGTACAACAGACCACTGAAGTTATCAAACTCGTCAGGGCAAGACTGGTAGCTACTCAAGATAAACAGAAGAAGTATGTTGATCAACACAGACATGATCGTAAATTTGACGTAGGAACTTTCGTTTTCCTAAAAGCTTCTCCTTGGAAGGGGAAAATTCATTTTGGCAAGAAGGGAAAGGTAAACCCAAGGTTTATTGGACCTTTTGAGATACTGCGAAGAGTGGGAGAAATGGCTTACGAGGTAGCTTTACCTCCAGAATTAGAACATGTTCACAACGTTTTTCATGTATCGGTGTTGCGACCGTATAAACCCGATTACAAACATGTAATTGAATATGAACCGTTGCAGTTCAGTAAAGATTTGTCTTATGAAGAGGTTCCTATCTAGATAGTTGACACGAAAGAACAAGTGCTCAGGAATAAGGTGATACCTTCTATGAAGGTGATATGGAGAAACCACAACGTCGAAGAGGCTACGTGTGAACTCGAAGATGAAATAATGAAGAACTATCCTGAGTTATTTATTTAATCTTTATCTTCAATTCTGGGGACAAAATCTTTGTAAGGAGGGAAGAATGTGACGAATGAGTGGTTTGAGTTGTGATTCTGGGGACAGAATCCTTGTAAGGAGGGAAGGATGTAACAATCCAAGATTTTATTTGTAATTTAAATATTTATTAAATTGTTTGAATGTTTTAATAAATATTTTGTTGATATAGTTGTTGCTTGTAAGTATTTATGAATTAAATTTATTAGATAATACTCTAATTTAATTTAATAGTTAAAGAGTTGTTAAAGATTACATGAATGGTTATATTGTTGTTTTAATTTAATAATAAAAGTGATATGTTAATTTATTAAATAAAATTAGAATGAGATTATAATTTTGTGATATTTGGATTAAGTGAAAAATTTATTTAGTGTGTTATACTTAGCTTATGTAACTAGGATTTGTTATGAAAATTCAAATACATAATATGTGATTATAAATAATATGTGATTATAAATTATAATCTAAATTGTTTATTAAAATAAATTGAAGTGGTTTTAAATGGATTTACCCAAATAAGGCATAAAATATTAAGTCTTTATTTTAAAACGTTTTTTTCCCAACAAAGCCTTATGGCTTTTGAATTTTGAATTTTGAATTTTAATTATAATAAATAAAATAAATCAAATAATAAATAATATATATTACAACTGATATACGTTTAAGGTTGTAACCGTTATTTTTTTAATATGCGTATTATGACCCTATCAGTTTATTATCTTTACGCGTAAAGGTTAGGTTATTTTACGTGAAAAGAGAGTTGGCCTATACTGATACTAAGAAGAGAAAAGAACATAGAATTTGAGAGAGAGATTAGAGTGGGTTTGAGAGATAAGTCTGAGAATTATAAAGAAATTCTTGGTGTTTATCAAGGATTATTCAAAGCAAGGAAAGGTATTTTCCATAACTTTGGTATTATATACATATGTATGTTTTACGTCATGTATTTATATTCTTTGTGAATACAATTTCTCTTGAATTGTTATTATAAACTGAATTATTGCATTTGAGAGTAATTGTGATGTTGGAATTTGCATTTAGACAAGAATTAGTATGCTAATTACGTTTAAAAAGGAAGAAAAGTATTTACAATACATGTTTTTACATATAGCTTATGAAAGTACCAAATTTGGTAGTTAATTTGTAAACTAATCTGTAAATTGAGCCTTAAATATTTTAATTCGGTAAGAAACGAAGAGCACGTAGTTTGAATGAGTTAATTTGGTGTATTGTGGAGGTTATTTTTGTCAAGAATGTCAAAAATAGAGTTTTCGGTTTAAAACATAAAATTTAAGGATTTAAATTAGTTGAAGTTGTTGTTTAATTGTTCTAAGTTAGTATATATATGAGGAATCATGTATATGTGAGTTCTATAGTATTTGGGTGTGATTAATTTAATGTTTTGTTGATGAAATTCATGTATGTTGGGCTAAAACAGAGTTGTTACAGTAGTCTGCGAAGTTTCTGTCTATGCACCAGCGCAGCTACGCTGGTGTCAAGGCCAGAAACGGCGCAGCTACGCTGGTCCCATGCTTAAGTATGACGCAACATAACGTAGCTGCGCCATACCCTAAACTGAGACAGTGGTGTCTGCTACTGCTGTACACTTTGGACACCCATTGTAACTTGGTCTAATGTTATGTTAATGTGAGAAACATGTAATGAAAAGGTTAAAACAAATTTGTATTATATAGTTGTTAATTCTAAAGTGTAAAATTAGTTAGTTGTGAAAATGATATGTTATGATTTAAGAAACTTAATGAATAGTGAATAAATGTCGTTAAATTAACACTTATGATTCTGAAATGTATATGGTAAAGTAGGACTTGTACTAAAATAACAAGTTTAACTAGAAGTGAGTGTTATTTTGGAAAGTGGATGTTGGTATATCTAATAGATATTGTGATTCTAATAAAATGTGTAGGTGAACGTGAGTTGTAATTTATAGCTTACGCACAAGGCAAGTTTCTAAACCTTACCTCTTTACATTGAGCAAGTTTCTTACCCTAAACTTTTATTGAGCAAGTTCTTTGTTCCTAAATTTTATTTGAGTAAGCTTTAACCCTAACTTTATTCGAGTAAGTTTTGAATTCTAATCATTGTTGATCTACTCTAACTTGTTTATAGTTAAGCAAGTTTCTTAAGTTTCATTCTTTTATAATGAATGCAACTTCTTGAACTCTAGTCTCTAATATTGAGTTGTCTTATTTTTAATTACTTTGCACAAGTTATTATCATGTTGAGCAAGTTTTTGTTTTCAGCTTGCTATCAGTTAATGCATGTTCAGTAATTCCATTTCTTATTTAACAAGATCATAGCCTTAGCTTAATATTGTTCAACCAAGGTTTATTGTTTTATTCAATACTTATGCTTTTTAGTTAATTCTAAACATGCGTTTAATATATAGTTAGTTCACCTATGATTATTCATTGTTTTATATTATGTTATTATTGATCAACTGTAGTGTTATCAAACCTTATTGATTCAACTAATCCTTTAGTTGATAATCGTTAAACTCTAAATTACCCTTGAAGCTTATCCAAACCAAACTTTCTTTGGTGCGGACTTGTACTCTAAAATTGAGAAGAACAACCCTATTATAGGGGATACGCGATGCGTTTAGATGTTTGTGCACAATACATGGTGCGAAGGACTGATCCCCCTAAGTATATGGAGTCTGTTGGGTAAAATCTAGTTACGCACAATAAGCTAGTATACGTGGTCAACAAGTAATAAATTGGTAAGTAGAGTATCGTTCCCTCAGAGACTGTAATAAGAAATTAACTCTCACAATTACCAATTTTCTATTAACCCTAATTTTATTAAACTAATCAATTTTCAGTTTGTAACTAAAAGTAGTAAAAATATTAAAATCACCAAACAATCAACAAACCCTAAAAACTGAATTTCCAAACAAATATTGGAGAATTAGGCTTTCGACTTCACTGTAAACATCAATCTGATTATAACACCTTTATTCTAGTTTAACTCACTATCCCAGTTTATTAATCAAGAACACGTATGTAGAACTAGCCACCTCTCGATGTACTAATACCGTATTAACTCAAATCCACAAATTAGATAGAATCAAGCTAAACACCTCAATCAACTAACTCACTATATCTCTATGTGAATTACAATTAAAGAAGGTTTAAGTGCAAGTTCTTTATCTGATTACATGCGATGTCAAGCATATCTCTACCCTAACATTCATCAAGATTCTGCTCATTCACAAAATTTAAGAACACATGCTATACTAACTAAGTCTAGACTCGTATTTCATCTCTCGAGTTCATACAAGTCCACAAAGAATTGTTGATTAGGCAATTCATAAATTCAAGCTCAAATTAATATAGATAAACTGGATAATAGCTTATTAAACTGAAAATCAAAGTTGCATAATCATCGTTCCACTTAAAGATCCGTCTTAAGCCTAAAAAGTACTTAGTTCATCATAAATGAAAGAATAACTGAATAAATTAAAGATATCATCTTTTCCATTACAAATACAAAACTAAAGAAGAAGAATAATGCAGAACACCCTTCACTTTAGCCTTAATCCACAATCGATATGAAAGTTCTTCAAAATCTTCACTCCGATGCTCGCTATGAAAATGTATCCTTAATCTCTATTAACTGCTTTGCATGATGATGATCTTGTTGTTCGTTGCTCAATATATATCCAACACATGAATTCTGGTCAAAATCCCATGTCATTTAGAATCCAAACGCTTTCCAAGCACTAAAATCCACATTCCAGCAGAGTTTAAAACAAGCCAGGACTGTCAGGTTTCGGGACCCCCCGCCCCGGCGAGGGTATATGCTTATAAATGGCCCGCCCCGATGGGCTAGGCTCCTGTAATCTGGTGTTGAAGACCCCCCACCCCGACGGGAGTGTAAAGCCAAAACATGCCCGCCCCAGTGGGCTAGGCTGCTGTCCACTGACTTTGTTTTTACTCTTATTTCTCCATTCCTTTCCACAATTCCACCTTTATTTTGATCATATGCCATGCCACCACACCTACACACAAATTAACAAATAACAAGTAAAAACAAATATTAAAACAAGGAATTAACACCGATTAAGCTTGAATTAGGCACCGATTAGCAGGTATAAAACCCACATATTAGAGTCCTTACAGCATAACTGTTTAGGTTAAAGTTGAAAGATTACTTGTAACCTTGGACATAGTACGTGGTCATATGACCCTTAGATATATATTTCATATTTTTCATTCCAGTTTTTGGTTATCATTGATAGAGTATTATTCAGTTCTGATGAGCCTATTCATTGGCAGTTATTACTCTCTTGTTCTTTATTGCTATATCTAGTGAGCATTTGTTTTGCTCACTCTTGCATAAATATAATTATTGCAGCTAAGGTTGAGAAGGTCAATGAACCTACCACAAACAAAATAAAAGGAAAAATGTACAAGTGATGAAGACTTATAATTTATTGGCTTTTATGTTAATAGACTTTATTTAAATGATGTGATGTAACTTTTTTAATTCCACACTTGATTTATGTTAAAGGTTAGATAACCTGAGATACTTTTTGATTTAATAATGTAACCCTTTTAATGGGAGGATTTATGGTTTAAATTCTATTATATTTGGGTAGTTAGAATGGATGTATGGAAAGTAAATACCAAGTCTTGTAAAAATGAAGTACCCAGATTTGGGGGTGTCACAGGTTGGTATCAAAGTTTTAGGTTATGAACCTTAGGTGTGGGAAAAGCCTTAGGAAGTAACCTTTGAAAAGATAATGGTGATAAACTTATATCGAGTTTTAAAAAAAGAAGTAATAAAACACTTATGTGCTTATGTGGTTGTAACTTATGTGCTCGTGTGTGTTGAGTAGTAATGATTAGCAATTGAAACTTAAAATTTTGTTGTCAAGATGGCTAATGTAGGAGAATCCAGTCAGGCTAGGGAGGAAGGATCTCAGGTGCCTAGAGAGGAGGAGCCTCAAGATATTCAGTTGGTTTGGAAACAACTACTACCACGGGAAATATCTCCGTTGGTCATAGTGGTTGAGCAGGAGGGTGTACCTGATGAGGATGATGAGATAGAGATGGACAAGGAGGACCCCGTTGAGCTGCCATAGTTGAATGAGGATGAGGAGGACGAGGAGGAAGAGATCCCACTAAACTCGATCGCAGCCCGTATGTACGACGAAGTATAGGATCGTAATATGGAACTTCAGGATAGCGTCGAGGAGTTGGAAAAGATAGTAACTAAACAACAGACCTTAATGGCGCAGAAGGACAACGAGATCCAGGATCTAGATGAATGTCTGAGTAATGTCGAAGGGAAGCTGATCCACACTGAAGGAGTGAATGATCAAATGACAGAGGAGATCGCAGAACTGAAGAACAAGCTGAAAGAAGAGTTTACTAAGAGGCAAGAGCCGAAGATGCGTACGAGGAAGCTTCTAAACGAGCCGGGGTAGCAGAGAGAGACGTACATGTGAAGAAGATTAAGATGGATGAGATGAATAGTGTTTTCAACATCGTGATCAATTGAGCTCAAGATTGGATCATGCATTATCTAATTCAGTTCGAGACGCTGCCATCGTACATGTTAGATCGTCGAACAATGTTCCGTATTATGGAAGAGGAGCGTCGTAAGGCTATGCAGTATTATGGGTATGCCCGGATCGTCGATCTATGGCTTTTTATTTCTATATATATATATATATATATATATATATATATATATATATATATATATATATATATATATATATATATATATTTACCGCTTTTATACAAATATCTTCTTTAACTGCTTTCATAATGTAGATATTTAATCTTTCAGCCTACGGGCTAGATTTGCCTAAATCTGGCTATTTCTAACTTTGACCGATTCAAAAGTGACTAAACTAGAATCGTTGAAGCTAGAATGGTTTAGATTTATTCAAATCTAGTTCTTTTTCTAGCTTTTGTACATATTACTCTCTCATGTGAGCATAGGAATCATGTGATCAAAGATTCACTCTCTGAATCTAGATTTAGTTCCAGAGATGGACATTTTCAGCTGCAGCCAGCTTGTAAATTATTTATGGTCTCTGGATATCCTTAGACGGCTCTCATGCCCACAAGGAGTTCAGCACTGCTATGTATCTTATTTTCTCGAAGATGCCTCGCATCTCAAAAATTAAAGCAATCAAGTCGAACACATAATAAAATAGCAGTATAAAAGGCCTCAATTACTATTAAGCATAAAAGTTTGAAAAACCTGTTTTCTAAAACTTCACTTGCATATCTTTATTAAAATTAAATTTTTATACAAAATTCAAACCCTTTGTATATAGGTGCAAACGAGGTATAAAACTACTTCTAGACAATTGCACATAGGCCCAACACACACACACATACGCAGATAAAAGTTAATGAAAAGTGGCGATAACCGTGTTATCACAGAAGTCGAGGGTGCATAACACCTTCCCTCCGCTTAACCAAGACTCGGACCCTAACGAATCTCGATTTCCAAGACCAGTTAAATAGTGTCAAACCATTGAGTCTTTGTGCAAACCTTTTATCGGTTGAGTTGGTGCAACCATTTAAAAATATCAACTGGCGACTCTAACAGTCAAATCATCGACATATACATGTCGAACCTTTTTAAACTTATTTTTTCAAACAAAACTCACCTAAAATGAAAACACCAAAAAAGAAGAACAGAAATGGACAAATAAAAATTCCGACATCGACTTATATAACTTGTATATATACATTCATATTTTCCAATATCTCTCCCAAAATCTTCCCATATCTCCCAAAATCTTTCCATATCTCCCAAAATCTATTCATATCTTAGGTTATAGATTTCTTTTATTTAGGCTAGGTGAGTGAGTGGACTAGGTTTTGAAAAAATAAAATAATCATGTGCTATTTTCTTTCCCTACACCACTCATCCACTTTCCTGCTTTACTTTCTCCATTTTGTGATTTTTATTTAATATTTTATTTGCACATTAAATCTTCTAAAATTCCTATTTTATTTAGGCTAGGGTTTTGGGTCAAAGTTTGGGCTAATCCATTAATTCTTTGGGCTTCCTAATTTAAATCGTGTGGGATATGTCTCATAAATTTCACATTACCCTAATTATTTAATTAGGATTTATAGTCCACTTATTCTAGACTTTAAATAATTACATACATAGATTTAATTATATAACCCAATTAGACTTACTTTAATTAGGTTTAAAATAATTAAAAAATTGAGATAATAAAATAAATCTCTTAGATTATGTCACTAGTATATAATTTAATACTAGGACTATTAAATAAATATAACCCTTTAGGTTATTTAATTCTCATACCTAATATATAATTAGGTCATAACGCTTTTCCTTTCCATAGCTCACATATATAATAATTCAATATGTTAGTTCCCAGAGACACAATAATTATCTAGAAGAGGGGGGTTGAATAGATATTTTAAAATTTTTCTTTTTCAAAATACTTGTCAGATTTGTTAATAATTTAACCACAGTGGAATATATGACTTGTTTGTTCCCCTTTAAGATAAACCAATTTTATAGGTGATAGGCAGTTATGACAGATATAGTAGTTATAGCAAGTATATAGAAGACATAGTGATTTTAAATGGTGCAGAGCACTCAAGGCTCGTAGTCCACTCTTCTACTCCTCGAGTAGGAAATCCACTAAGGATATCTTTACAATCTTTGAATCACATAGATTCTTTTAAGACCAGCAGTCTTGGAACTTTTTAGTTCACTTAGAACTCTTTAAGTCCAGTAGACTTGGATTACACTTGATGAGAGTTGAGTTCTTGGGTTGTGTTACTCAGTGGCAGTTAAGCATACGTTCGGAAGAACTGAGTAGCAAAGCAAGCTTTTCTTTCTAGATCGTAGATTTTGAACGTTGAGTGTTCTTGAGCTTTTGTTGTGTACTTACTTGATTGTTGCATCTATGTCTGATTTCCTTATAAAGGAGCCTTTGAAATATGTCCGTTGAAGGCATCTGTAGTAGCATTAAATACATCAGACATTTCTTAGCACCGATGTTGACTTCCTAGAAATCTGTTGTTTAGCCGTCTGACCCTCTGATACAGCAGACTGCTATCTCACCTAACACCTGAAAAGGTGTTTTCAGCAGGCACGGAGTCCTTTTCTTAGCTTCTTCGATACATACTAAGGATGAGTGTTGGATCATTGGGATTCTCAAAATCTCAACGTCTATAAGCCATTCTTCATTTGTTGTACGTCATCCTTCAACAAAATGGACGAGGCTCGGTGTTTCTGATGCTGTCAGGAGAGACACCATGATCGTTGTGTCTTGACATGATCGTGCTTGATTCAGCCTTGATCGAAGAGAACACTACGATTTCTCTTAAGCTCGGATAGACTATGATCTCTACTTGCTTATTTTTCAAACTCCACGATTTCGAGAGCTGACTGTGATTCTTGACTTGGCTTGGTAGACGCTCGGACTATCTTCACGATTCTGAGTATGGCTTCTGTAAGACCCCAACTTTTATAAATAAAGATGAATTTTTTATAAATATTATTTTTGAATATTATGGAGTTAATTTGATATAATGTTATAGTTGTGGGTAATATTTATAAATTTTGCAAAGTACGCAAGTTGTTATATAATATTCGATTGGTCGGGGAATATTCGTTTTAACAGGGAATATTCGTACAATGACACAATCATTGGTGGACCCCACAACGGAATTATTGTCGGATTGAGAAAATGACAAAAATATTTTATTAAAAAACGACGAAAGTTTTACCATTGTTACTGTTGAACTACTCGGTAGTAAAAGTACAGTAATACGTATGGTTGCATAGTAGCACACGGTATTGATTATTAATGCTTATGTGAGAAGTCACTCAGTTTGATTTAATTATTGTCAGTTAATAATATGAATTATTTAGCGATAATGACGTTTTGTTTTATTCGTATTATTAACGTAATAAAACAGAAACATCTTTTTATATAAAACAGAATACTTTATTAAAGTTATTCTATAAATAGAATATATTTTATTTTATTTAAAAGATTTTTCTTTAAATATGGACCGTCAGATTAAAGTAATCAATCTGGACCGTCCATGGATTAGTTACTATGCATTCTATTTTTCTATAAATAGCAGCTCATTCCTTCATTATTTCTTACGAATTCACTGAACTCTAGAGAGAGAAACTATAGAGAGAGAGAGAAGAAGAGTATTCTGCTACTTAACTACTTCCTTATTTCAGCTCTTCTTTAAAACGGTAAGGGATATTATTCTTTTGTATTCAAGAAGAGAACTTCTGTTATTCCATTTCTTTATTATTCTGTTGGAATAACCTGTATACGCGGTCTACCCTATACTTGGTGACATTCTTCTATTATTCTGTTGGAACATCCTGTCTGTGTGTTTTACACCGGACCTGGTTCCGTCTTGTTATTATTCTGTTGGAACATCCTGTCTGTGTGTTTTACACCGGACCTGGTTCCATTATTTATTATTCTGTCAGAATATCCTGTCTGTGCGTTTACGCCGGACCTGGTTCCATTATTTATTATTCTGTCAGAATATCCTGTCTGTGCGTTTACGCCGGACCTGGTTCCATTATTTATTATTCTGTCAGAATATCCTGTCTGTGCGTTTATGCCGGACCTGGTTCCATTATTTATTATTCTGTTGGAATAACCTGTTTGTGCGGTCTATCGCATGCATGGTGATTTCTTTTGTTATTCCATTCTTTATTGTACTCAGTTGGTTAAGTTTTGACTTCTATACTCCATGAAATTTGTGGAATATCCTTGATAATTGCGTTTCATCCAGTATCTTTTCATGAAAATATTCTTCTAAGCATTCTTGAATTTTACTCCACAAAGCAGTATCATGTTGACAATTTGGACGTTATTAATTCCTGGATAAACTAATTCTTGAACTTGTTTTATTGAATTCTTATATCATTATCATCATCCTCATGTTCATAAAATATTGAAAGTCATATGTGGCCTGTAGTACATAGATGGACTTGGTATGATTATGACCAGGGATTATTCGGTATAATCATGACCGTAATGTTACAAATGATGTGGTAAAAGTCCTCATTGGCCCGTAGTGCATTGATGGACAGTTGTTGGCATGATCATGACCATTAATGAATACACGAATATCCTTGGCCGTAGTGCAGGGGTGATTCGATGACGTGGATTATTTTATTAAGCCAAGTCACAGCGATAACAGTGTTGAAAAACCTTTTAAATCATAAAAGATAGTAGAGTTTATTTTCTACTTGACTCTTTTAATGGATTGCTTGTTCCACTGCAGTTAAACTTGATGTCTATTATATTTTATCAGTTTAACATTGTTGAAGGCTAATGATAATTTATTCTGCATTATCTTAGTCATAATATTTCTTACTGGGCTAGTTGAGTTCACCCTTTCTTTCACTGTTCTCTTCAGGAAATGAGAATGTAGCTGGGACAAGTCGGGGAACGGAGTGATGGTTCGAATGATAGTATTAGTTAGTAGTCCTCACTATTCTATGTAATAGTGTGTTAATAAATGTAATGAGGACTCCTTTTGAGTATGAATACTCTCTAGAAGATAATATTTGTATTCAAACTCACAGTTTATGTTTTGTCGTATTGTACACGACAGTTGTATTAGTAAGTTGTATTTGTATTCTGTACTATGTATCTGACGACCCAAGATGGGTGATGTATACCTAATTTTGGGGGCATCACAGCTTCTAAAGAAGACTACGATTCTGAAGCAACTTTCTCGATACTCCACAATTCTGCCTTGGCTCCTGCAATCTCTCTGCTGTCTTGACAGACTACGATTATGTTGAGGCCTATCTATTACACTTCAAAATATATCATCCTAACATCTTTGATCTTTCTTCTATACATTCATTTACAAAATGATAAATATTAAGCACAGATCAACCTAAAATTTTTGATCTACCATCTAAGTCCTTGTACATATGTTCTTTGAAGGACTTTACATATAAGCATATTTATTTACTTTCAAAATAAATTTTTAATATGCAATTTCCAACAATCTTCCCCTATTTGATGTTGACATAACCAAGGAGATTTGAATCAAAATATCAATTTCTAAATACAAGATGCTAGAAAGTAAATATGACTTAGTGTTTCAGTGAGCAACTGAAATCTCTAGAGAATAAGCATGAATTTATTGATGTTTTTAGAAAGATATTACATTTTAGCATAGTCACATCAATAAGAAAAAAAAATTCAACTTATCTCTATCTCCTCTGCCTTTTGCTCCTAGGAGGATTGTCATGCTCTGCAGCTCTCCTTCTCTTGCTGGCTTGATCTCTCCATGCAATATCTTCCAGCTCACTTTGACTTAGCCTTTCTCCATGATCATGTATGTTCATAAAGTTAGGATCTCCAATTGGCATGTTAAAGCCAGTAGTAGTTACTCCTTGTGAGCTAGGAGATGAACCTTGAATCCTTAGCAGTTGCACCATGAGAATTGGCTGGCGCTGCTGCTGTTCAGTTCGTGGAGTCTGATAGCGAGGCTGTCTTGAGAGAGGACTTCTTGAAGATTGAGCAATTTGTTTTCCTTTGCCTCTTCCTTTGCCTCTCCCTTTACCTTTCTCTCCTTCCTCTTTATTCTCCCCCTTTATGTCAGCATTCAAGGTTCGAATGTAGTCTGACAGACGATTTATGCCTTGAAAAAGTTCATGGATTTGATTCCTTGACTGAGCAATGTCTTCACGATTTTCTTAAACCAGAGAATTAGTTTGTGATGTGTGTTTTTTGCAGAATGGCCAAGACATTGTCTGTTTGTTTCATTTGATTCATAGAATAAGCTTGGAATTCAGTCATAGAAGATCGTAGGCTAGAGAGACTTTCCATAAGAATTTTATTTTGAGCCTCCTGATTCTGCTGAAGAAGGATAACTTCTTCCTTATGCTTCTGGGTAGATTGGAAGTGAATTTGATCCCTTTTATTTATATTGTTGATCATTTCCTTGATGATCTCCCAGAGCTTCTTTGTGAGTTCAGAACTTAGGTTGCTAGGAAGAGTGTTGGCAGCATCGATCAAGTGGTTTAACCGTTGATGAATGAGCAGAGAATGAGTTTCCAGATCTTCTTAAATTTTTATGGTAACTTTTTATGATGCGTGAGACAACTCAGATTTGGTGGGAAGAACTGAGAGAAACTCAAGAAATTTCTGAGTGTCCGTAGAAGAGGCTCTTATATTTTGGTCTTGTAGATTTGAGAGAGCAAGAGAAAGATAAAAAATATTGGTGTTTGATGAAGAAGGAATGTTTGAATGAGGTGTAGGAATAGAGGTTTGAGTTATGGTAAAAGAGGTTGTTGAAGCTGGTAGAGTCTGTGACTCCATGATTTGAGTAGGATCGAGGTTCTTGGAGTTAAAAGTGGTTGAAGATTGTACTAACATGAAGTGAGGTGTATTTGGTTCATCCGTTACAGAATGCTGGGATTCTATAGCTGGAAATTGATTTAAGGGGTGAAGAACCACTTTCAACCATCTTGTCAGCTTATAAAATTAATTAAAGTTTGATGGAGGGCAGTGGTTAACTATTAGAGAGATGGGAATAGATTGTACCTCAAGCTTAGTCTCTGAAGAAGAATAATTTGTGATCAGCTTCTGAGCAAAATTTAGGCTGTTTGGGAATCCATGAACTAGTACTGAAATTGCTAGATAAGCTTTGTAGGTCTAGAACATGTGATCCCAGGAGTTAAGAATTAGGGCTTTGCGATAAGACATCATTGGCATGTAGGAGAACAACTGATTATAGTTGGCTCTCCTATATCTATCCAGCCTACTACAATAATCTCAACTTCTTTATCCTCTTATTCTTCCTTGTCTCCATTATCTTCATTTGAGATTTCCACCACATCAATCATCTCCTCATTTCTTCTTTGTTCTTCAGCCCTCTCCACCTCTATAGCTTCAACACTTTCCATTTCTACAGCCTCAAAGACTACGATTTCTTGAGGGGCTGAGGGGGGCTTCATGAGCATCTTCTTGCAGCTCCCCCTCAGCTATAACATTCTTTGGCTCAAGGACTTCGAAAAGCTCCCCTTCAATGTGATCATCTATCTGATTAGCATTCTCTTGTTGATCCTCTTCAATGTTCACACATGTTTTCATTTCCTCCTCTTTAATCTTTAGCATAGCTTTTTGCAACTCAAGGTCAGCCTTCTTGATTAACCTTCTCTTCGATCTTCTCAACTCCGAATTTGTGAATCCTTCAGCACGCTGTTCATCCTCAATAATATTTACTTGTTTATGTTGAGTCGTAGTCTCAATGTCTGCTTCACTTTGACTAGCAACCCTTAACTCTACAATTGGTATCCTCGATTTCTCTACGATCGTGGTCAAGGATACTTTAGACAAGAGCCTGCTGCATTTTCCCTTCTTAAGCTGCTGAGAGATGGTGGATCTATCTTCACCTTCTTCTTAAGTCTGCTTCTTCTTCTTCTTTATTTCCTTCAGAATTACTCCTGGTGATTCGGTCACTTCTAGGGTGAGTTCCTTTTGTGTGAACAGACCTTGAATCTCTTTGCCCAAACCTTCTTGGGGAGCATCAGTGGTTGAGCCTGAGGCTCTTCTGTTATTTGAACATTTAATTTCCTCTTACCCTTACTCTTTCTGATAAAAGCTATGGGTTCCTCTTGATTTACCTCTTCTTCCTCAACTTCCTTCACAACTGATATATTTCCCAGCAGACTTGATTTCTTCACTTCACCAGTCCTTCCACTAGATTCAGACATCATCTTCACATTTTTTGCATGGTTTCTTTTCCAATTTTGAAATAATTGTTGATTCATCCTTCTGTTGGGGTTGATGGGTTCTCCTTCCTTGTCTCCGATTTTGTTTCCCAGAGCAGTTTGCAGAATTATGCTGATTAATCTCCCATAGAGCATTTTTCCAGAGCTTTTCGTCTTCTTTGGGCTGAGCATCCACTTCGCAATCCATTCTATGAATAAGGCTCCATAGTTGAGTTGAATTTTAAAGTAGATTGCTGTCATAAGCTTCAGTTGTACCTCATTCACAGAGTCGTGGCTAGAGCTTTTGTAGCATATGCATTTCCCAACAATATCAGTCAAAAATTCATACTTCTAGGGAAATTCTTTCTTCTTGTAGCCCTTGACACTCTGAGACTTCTTGTGGTGCATCTTTTTCAGACCTTCATGAAAGTCGATGACACTCATAGATAAGAGTCCCTTTGATTTAAAACCTAGGGCTAGGTTTATATCTTCATCTTTGAGTCAAATCTGCTCCCCCTTGACCTTTGTAGTGATGATGTCATTTTTGAGGACTCCATTGCAGTAGAATTCTTTCACCAGCTTCGGGTAAATCCTTGTGCTGGTGCTCAGAGCTTCTTCGAGACCAGCTTTCTTCAGAAGGGTCAAAACTTTATGAAACTATGGGTCAGCTATCTTGAATTCGTCGAAGCATAGTTGGTAACCAGATATAACATTGGAAGCAGCCATTGATTGCTATGACTTTTCTGAACCGAATAAAAATTTAGTTGAGTGTTCTGAAAGCTAGGGTTTCTTTTGAGAGAGAAAGAAGGAATGAGCTTTTGAATTTCAAAGGTGAACCGTTAAAGGACATTTTTTAAAATGTATTTGTAACTTCCCTCCTCACGATCTGCAGAGTGGGACACGTGTAGAGTTCTGCAGGGCTCCACGATGTTAAGTGATGTGGAAAGTATTGATTTGCCATTAGCTCCCCCTGAACTAGTAGATACTTTAGGATAACTACGATCGTTGAGGTTGCTCTACGATTGTTGAGTACCTTGCTAAACCTGCTCCACGATCATTGTCTCTTCGGGTTCTTGTGATGCACTCTGAATTAGCATCCCTTCTGGGTTAAGGTAGCTCAGGAAGGGCCAAACTCTTGGTCTAAAACTAAGGGTCAGGTTTTTCCTTGAGGCACTCATCAGAAGGGCTGCTTAGTCTTGATAGAAATATTGTCATCATAGTGTGCTTTCTCTGCTATGTTGAGATTGCTCCACGATCGTGCTTTCTCTTAGTCATCTCTACGATTTTATCATAGCCTTTTTATCTGCATGGTTATCACCAACTAGAGCATATAATTTATGGTTGTAGATTTAGCATACCTAACTCACTTATCAATTTATTAAATATGGATTTATCTAAGGGTTTTGTAAAGACGTCAACAAGTTGATTTTCAATAGGGATGTATTGTAAAGATATAGTTCCATTTTGTACATGATCCCTAATAAAATGATATCTTATTTCTATATGTTTAGTCCTAGAATGCACGACAGGATTATGTGTTATTGCTATAACACTAGTGTTATCATAGTGAACATGTATAGACTTGAAGTCAAACCCATAATCTGCTAGCTGGTTCTTCATCCATAAGATTTGAGCACAACAACTGCCTGTAGCAATGTATTCAACTTCTGTTGTTGAGATAGATACTGAATTTTTCTTCTTGCTAAACCAGAACACAAGTCTATTTCCTACAAGTTGACAAGTGTCATTGGTACTTTTCCTATCAATTTTACATCCTGCAAAATCAGCATCTGAATATCCTGTCAGTTCAAAAGAGGACTCCTTGGGATACCACAGTCCCAAGTGAGGTGTGCCTTTGAGATACCTAAAAATTCTTTTTACAGCAGTTAAGTGTGATTCCTTAGGATTAGCTTAAAATCTAGCACATATACATGTTGTAAACATTATGTCTGGTCTGCTGGCAGTTAGATATAGAAGAGAGCCTATCATACCTATGTATTGAGTAATGTCAATACATTTAGCTTTCTCATCTTTGTCAAGCTTAGTTGCTGGAGCAATTGGTGTTTTCATGGGAGATGCTAATTCCATGCCATACTTCTTAAGTAAGTCTTTAATGTACTTGACTTGGTTAATGAAGATACCATCATCAGTCTACTTCACTTGCAGTCCAAGGAAGAAATTCAGCTCACCCATCATACTTATTTTGAACTTGCTCTTCATAAGCTTGGCAAATCTCTTGCACAGATTTTCATCAGTAGAACCGAAGATAATATCATCTACATATATTTGAACTAGTAAGACTTTATTTTTGTTCTTCCTAAGAAATAATGTGGTATCTACTCTACCTCTAGTGAAACCATTTTCAATAAGAAAGTTAGTTAGTGTTTCATACCATGATCTAGGTTCTTGTTTAAGTCCATATAAGGCTTTGTCTAATCTATAGACATAATTAGAGAGAGTTGGATTGACGAAACCTGGAGGCTGCTCCACATATACTTCTTCTTGAAGTTCACCATTCAGAAATGCACTCTTGACATCCATCTGGAAAACATCAAACTTCATGTGGGCAGCAAAGGCAAGGAATATCATGATAGCTTCTAGTCTGGCAACAGGTGTGAAGGTCTCGTCGTAGTCGATGCCTTCTTCTTGGGAATAACCTTTGGTCACTAGTCTTGCTTTGTTCCTTGTGATTACCCCATCTTCATCCATTTTATTTCTGAAGACCTATTTGGTGCCAATAACTGGGTGACTTCTTGGTCTAGGGAGTAATATCCAGACTTTGCTTCTTTCAAACTAATTCAGTTCCTCTTGCATAGCTTCTATCTAACTCGAATCTTCCATAGCATTTTTTATCTTCTTGGGTTCCATTTGGGATAGAAGGCTCAGATAGAAACACTCATTCTAGGTGGCAGATCTCGTCTTGACTCTTGCATTTGGGTCTCTAATTATCAAGTCTTGAGTGTGATCTCTTGCCCATCTGTTCTGTAAGACCCCAACTTTTTATAAATAAAATTGAATTTTCTCTAATTATTATTTTGAATAAGAAGGTGTTAATTTGATATAATGTTTTGGTTATGGGTGAAATGTGCAAAATTATAAAGTAAGCAAGTGGTTATAAAATATTCATTGTTATCGGGGAATATTCGTTTGGTCTTGGAATATTCATGTTATCGAAGAATATTCGTACGATGGCGCAACCATTTATGGGCCCCACAACGGAAAACTATCGGATGAAGAAAATGACAAGTATGAGTTTTTTTATAAATAACGGCATAGTTGTTACCGTTAATACTGTTGTAATACCCGGTGGTTAAAATACAGTAATACGTGTGGTTTCACAGTAGCACACGGTATTGCACAGTATTTTTGAATTATTGATTCTTACGTAAGAAGGCACTACTAAATAATTGTTACAGTAACTACTGTTCAATATTTTATTTTATTGATTCAGTAATTGCTACGTTGATGTTTTATATTATTGTTGTTTCAATAATTGCCACTGCACAGTTTTTTCCATTAACAGATCAATAATTCATATTATTTGAATAATATTACTAGATAGCATTATTAAAAATGTCTAAGGAAGTTCTATCTAGGAAAGGGGTTTGGTCACCTAATTGCGCGTCAGGAAGGAGAAATCCTTATCGGAAAGCCCCCTCTTTCCTAGGAACGACCTGGTTGTCATTATTGTGATTCTGTAATATTATTTGTGAATAATTAATTATTGATTTTTATGATAAAGAAATATTTATTTTATGTGGATATAAATGAAGGATTTATCATCTGTATGTGGATTTCGGTTATTTTCTGTTTAGAATTTGGAAAAACTTTCTTCTACAAAGTTGTAGAGAATTAAATTTCCTATGGAATAGACATAAAATTCATTTTTTTTGATAAAGGAGTTATTTATTATGAATTATTGAAATTTCAGAAATAAATATTTTTTATTAAAAACATTGGTGGGCCCCATTTTTGGTTATTGTGGAATTTGTTGAATTTGGTGGGCCCCATTTGTGGAATGCTGATGAATTGGTCAAGGAGGTGTGCGTAGAAAACTTTTTTAATATATTAATATTTTATTAAATAGTCTGCTTTGGCGTTCCTAGCATTTTTCTATAAATAGGGTGCTAAGGTTAGAATTAAAAATCACACCAGAAACTAAAGTTTTCTCTCTCTATAATATCAAGTGGGTTTTTGTGAGTATTTAAATATCTTGAGTGTTGTTATCCAGTGCAAGTTTTCTTCAATGTTATATCCGATATTCTGTCAGAAGTACTATACTTTTGAGGTAAGGGATGTTATTTTCTTCGTAAATGATGTTATTTCGTTCAATATCATTATGTCGAAATATTGGTATGAATTTTATTATAAAATTTTTACCTTTTTATGTCGAAGTTACTTTTCACGTATATGGCACTATTCACGTATACGACACTATTCTCAAATACGGCACTATTCACAAGTACTATTCACGAAGTATGATTTTTTTTGTGAAATTTTTACCTTTTGTGTCGGGGTTACTATTCACGTATACGGTACTATTTACGTATACGACACTATTCACAGAAAAATTAAAAATTTCATTTCAGTGTCCAAGTTGTCTGTTATGGTTACTATCTTTGATTGTATCCATGTTTTGATCTTCATTTTTGAATTTTACTCCACAAATGATTATTATGGAGTATTTTTAAACTTAGATAAACCAAAGTACGAATCCCTAATCTTTGTCCATTAATCTCACTGGATTCGTCTCTTTAATATCTTTTTCATCATCCTTAGTCTTAAACGGTGATACTTGATGAATATCTTTGGCCTGTAATGTAAAGATGAATGATTACCTGATGAATATCTTTGGTCCATAGTGCAAAGATGGACAGGTGTTGATATGAATGTAAGACCCCAACTTTTATAAATAAAGATGAATTTTCTATAAATATCATTTTTGAATATTATGGAGTTAATTTGATATAATATTATAGTTGTGGGTAATATTTATAAATTTTGCAAAGTACGCAAGTTGTTATATAATATTCGATTGGTCGGGGAATATTCTTTTTAACAGAGAATATCCGTACAACGGCACAATCATTGGTGGACCCCACAACGAAATTATTGTTGGATTGAGAAAACGACAAAAATATTTTATTAAAAATAACGGCGGAAGTTTTACCATCGATACTGTTGAACTACTCGGTAGTAAAAGTACAGTAATACGTGTGGTTGCATAGTAGCACACGGTATTGATTATTAATGCTTATGTGAGAAGTCACTCAGTTTGATTCAATTATTGTCAGTTAATAATATGAATTATTTAGCGATAATGACGTTTTGTTTTATTCGTATTATTAACGTAATAAAACAGAAACATCTTTTTATATAAAACAGAATACTTTATTAAAGTTATTCTATAAATAGAATATATTTTATTTTATTTAAAAGATTTTTCTTTAAATATGGACCGTCAGATTAAAGTAATCAATCTGGACCGTTCATGGATTAGTTACTATGCATTCTATTTTTCTATAAATAGCAGCTCATTCCTTCATTATTTCTTACGAATTCACTGAACTCTAGAGAGAGAAACTATAGAAAGAAACTATAGAGAGAGAGAGAAGAAAAGTATTCTGCTACTTAACTACTTCCTTATTTCAGTTCTTCTTTAAAACGGTAAGGGGTGTTATTCTTTCTTATTCATGAAGAGAATTGTTGTTATTCTATTTCTTATTATTCTGTTAGAATAACCTTTATACGCGATCTACCCTATACTTGGTGACATTCTTCTGTTATTCTGTTGGAACATCCTGTCTGTGTGTTTTACGCCGGACCTGGTTCCGTCTTGTTATTATTCTGTTGGAACATCCTGTCTGTGTGTTTTACACCGGACCTGGTTCCATTATTTATTATTCTGTCAGAATATCCTGTCTGTGCGTTTACACCGGACCTGGTTCCATTATTTATTATTCTGTCGGAATATCCTGTCTGTGCGTTTATGCCGGACCTGGTTCCATTATTTATTATTCTGTTGGAATAACATGTCTATGCGGTCTATCGCATGCCGGGTGATTTCTTTTATTATTTCATTCTTTATTATACTAAGTTGGTTAAGTTTTAACTTCTATACTCCTTGAAATTAGTGGAATATCCTTGATAATTGCGGTTTATCTAGTATCTTTTTATGAAAATATTCTTCCAAGCATTCTTGAATTTTACTCCACAAAGCAGTATTATGTTGACAATTTGGACGTTGTTAATTCTTGGATAAATTAATTCTTGAACTTGTTTTATTGAATTCTTATATCATTGTCATCATCCTCATGTTTATAAAATGTTAAAAGTCATCTGTGGCCTGTAGTGCATAGATGGACTTGGTATGATTATGACCAGGGATTATTCGGCATAATCATGATCGTAATGTTACAAACGATGTGGTAAAAGTCCTCATTGGCCCGTAGTGCATGTAAGACCCCGAATTTTATGAAATAAAAGTATTCAATGTTTCTTATAATTATTATTCAGTAAATGGTTAAATTGATAAAAGTTTAAAGTTATGAGTGAAATATGATTTTTTTTCAAAATAAGCAAGTGGTTATAAAATAATCATTGTTGTCGAGGAATATTCGTTTGGTCGTAGAATATTATTTCTGTCGGGGAATATTCGTACGACGGCGCAGCCATTTGTGGGCCCCATAACAGAATAACTGTCGGGTGAAGAAAACGACAAATTTGAGTTTTTACAAATAACGGCGTAGTTGTTACCGTTAACACTGTTGGAATACCCGGTGGTTAAAATACAGTAATACGCGTTATTGCACAGTAGCACACGGTATTGCACAGTATTTTTGAAATTATTGATTCTTACGTAAGAAGGCACTACTCAATAATTGTTACAGTAATTACTGTTCAATATTTTATTTTATTGATTCAATAATTGCTGCGTTGATATTTTATATTATTGTTGTTTCAATAATTGTTGCTGCACAGTATTTTCTATTATCAGATCAATAATTCATATTATTTGAATAATATTATTAGATAACATTATTGGCAATGTCTAGAAAGTTCTGTCTAAGGAGAGATTTGGTCATCTAATTGCGCGCTAGTAAGGAGAAATCCTTATTGGAAAGCCCCCTCTTTCCTGGGAACGGCCTGGTTGTCATAAATGTGATTCTGTAATATTATTTGTGAATAATTAATTATTGATTTATATGATAAGGAAATATTTATTTTATGTGGATATAAACGAGGGATATATTTTTGTGGTTAAAAATGAAGGAGTTAATGTTGAGGTTTTTATCCGTATTTTTGTCGGAATGAAGGTATTAAAAATCAGGGTTTTTGAGATATTTTGCGGGGGTTATAATTTTTAATCCGACCGTTGGATCGTGGTAATTTTTGGATATGTTATACATATATAAGTTGAGTATATGTCCACAAATTTTGAACCGTTAAAAATGAACGTATGATTTATTATGAATTTTACGAGATGACTAGCTCAGAAATTGTTGAATTTTCGGAGTTTATCATTTTGGTGGAAAATTCTAGAATTGGTGGGCCCCACTTGTGGTTGGTGAAGAAATGTGCTGAATTATATTTCAAATGTGGTGGGTGGGAATAGTAGCAGGTAAAGCCATCAGGTTGCAGGTCAAACCTACCAAAATTTTCCTATAAATAGAGGGCTAAGTTAGAATTGAAAATCACACCAGAAACATAAGTTTTCTCTCTTTCTCTCTCTATATTATGAAGCATATTTTGTGAGTATTTAGATACTTTGAGAGTTACTATTCAGTGCAAGTTTCCTTCAGCATCATATCTGATATCCAGCCAGAAGTACTGCTCTTTTGAGGTAAGGGATAGTAAGGGATAGTAAGGGATATTAAGGGATTTTAAGGGTTGTTATTATTTTCAGTTTCGTAATTTTTCTGATCTTCAAAAATTCTGGAAAAATTTGAAATGATATTTTGATGAGTTTTCTTGATTGTGTCCAAAAATGGTGATTTTTGGATGTATAGATTGAGAGTTATGAATTTTATGAGAAAAGACTATTTTAAAAGTAACAGCTTATAATTCCTTGTGGTTAACTCCAAAATTGATGAAATTTTTATTGGGAGTACATGTATATGATAGAAGTATACTCTGTAAATTTCAGAATTTTTGGACAAAAGTATAATTTTTGATAAATGTCTAAATATTCGGTGGTTTTGGCCATATGAAAAATAGTAAATGAGTTTTAAAAATTCTGAGAAAAATATATGTTCAATATTGGACTATATTATGCTAAATCCCAGAAAAGAAATATTTTTGGAACTGATTTGATATTTTTCATGAAAATGGACTAGTTATGAGTAAATGAATTAAATATGTTATGTGAAGTAAGAAAATTGGAAAATAGAATTTTATGGCTTGAGAATCCTATATGAGGTATATGCAGATTTTTGATGAGGGTTTTGATTATTGGTGATAAAATCTTATGAGTTTGGTATTTTAGAATGATTAAATGCATTATTTAGTAAAGTGTAAACAATTTAAATAAATTGTTTATAAGCTTAAGAAATATTATTCTTTCAATATTATTATACCGAAATACTGGTATGGATTTTATTGTGGAATTTCTACCTTTTTGTGTCGAGTTTACTATTTATGAGTTACTATTCACGAGTTACTATTCATGAGTTACTATTCACGAGTTACTATTCACGATAAAAATTGGTTTCTTTTTAGTTGAGTTATGAATATTACTCTTGAGATTAAAACTAGATGTTGATCATATTATTTTTATTATTATATATAACGTTTTTATAACCCTAATGATGATATTTCTCTTTGACTTGAGTGTAAAGATGGGTAGATTTTTGGTATGATCATGACTATGGGTTATCTTTGGCCAGTAGTGCAAAGTTGAATCGTTGATTGGTATGATCATGACCATTAAATTTATAAATGAATATCTTTAGCTTAAGTGCAAAGATGAATTGATCAACATGGTTATAATTATTGTTTATAGAAATTCTGAAATGATTATATATTTCTTTGAGATATTAATATCTTTGGCCTGTAGTGCAAAGATGAAATATTGATGAATATCTTTGGCCTGTAGTGCAAAGATGAATTGTTGATGAATATCTTTGGGCCGTAGTGCAAAGATGACATGTTGTTGAATATCTTTGGCCAGTAGTGCAAAGATGAACAGATGTTGAGATAAACATGACCAACTGGTGATACAAATGAATATCTTTGGCCGTAGTGCAAAGATGAAGTTATTAGTATGATTATGAACAGGAAATGTGATTTGGTGTAACCATGATCTTTGATATTTCAGGTAAAGATAGGTGATGAAAATTATCTTCGTCCTGGATGAGAAGAGGAATTTAGAACTACAGTTATGATTATGAGTTATTCATATGATTGTGGACCAGAATTGTTGATTGATGCTACAGGGATAAAACATTATTGGTGGATTTTTAACATGGAGAAGATAATAGACTTTATAGTCTATTTGACTCTTCTAATGGATTGCTCGTTCTGCTGCAACTATGGTTGAAATTTTTATCATTTACCATATGTTCTAAATCTCTGATTTATTGTTGATGAAGGCTATTGATAATTGAATTATCTTTAGTCATGATATTCTTTACTGAGCTAGTTGTGCTCACCCTTTTGCTTCACAATTCCTTTCAGGTAATAAGAGTGTAACTGGGTCGAGCGGGGGTAACAAGGGAATAGAACGGTGGTCATCATTTAGTAGTTATATTTGGTGAAAAAAATAGGGTGAGGCGAACCCAACGTTGGAAGGGTGTTTTGTCACTATCATACAAGATGTCTAATGACATACAACCTCGTGTCATCATAAGACAGGGTTGTGCTCATCCACTTGCTGAGTATATCTATGGGCATTACCTATATAATCTTGGTGTTTGTTTGAAGTATAATTCTCAATTAGAGACAGTGGAGATAATGATAAGTCAAGAGAAGACTCACCATTGGGAAGAATATGATAGTAATCTTCTCGTTTTTCTTTGGGGTCTATTGGGTCAACCAAGGATAATTCTGTGGCCATATGATATCTATCATAACCTAGATGCGTGGCCTCCCATGTACGAAGGTTTCCTTGAGCACTTCCCAAAGATTCTAATTTCTAAAACAATTTTTGACTATACCTTTATGTAAGGTGTTATTGTGAGGTGATGTCCACGGTTGGAACATGAGTCACATTTGGTATATATTTGTATCCAAACTCACAGCATATGTGTTGTTGTATTTTGCACGACAATTGTTGTAATAAAGTTGTAGTTATTTTCTGTACCATGTATTTGGCGACACAGAATAGGTTGGGTGGAATTAACCTATTTTGGGGTTGTCACAGTTGGTATCAGAGCTATAAGTAAAGAGCCCCGAGCCTCTCGCTGGTGACTTCCTGTTGATGGGGGATGCACCGAAGCCAGACTCTCCGTAGGGGACGCCGTTCTGCGGTGGCAAACTGATAGGTATCAATGTAAGGTGCTGACATAGGTTGGTGTCCAGAGTTACATTTGGTATCAGAGCTTAGGGATATGATCTCTGGCGGAGATCGGGGAATACAACTAGGAGGGGAGAGATGAGTAAATCCTTCGCTAGTGTGTCCTACTTAAGCTTATTTGTTGGTCAGTCATAATATCGGGATATTATGTAAATGTTAATTTGTTCAATTAACTCTTGTTTTGAAACTGTATTCTAGAATGATATCTGAAATACAGGAGATGATCAGTGGAGAAATCGTGATGACAGGGAAGATGGAATCTGAAATGAAAGCAAGGTATTCTCAACTCTTTGAAATACCAGGTACGCAAATTTCGTGGACGAAATTTCATAAGGAGGAGAGATTGTAAGACCCCGAATTTTATGAAATAAAAGTATTCAATGTTTCTTATAATTACTATTCAGTAAATGGTTAAATTGATAAAAGTTTAAAGTTATGAGTGAAATATGATTTTTTTTCAAAATAAGCAAGTGGTTATAAAATAATCATTGTTGTCGGGGAATATTCGTTTGGTCGTAGAATATTCTTTCTGTCGGGGAATATTCGTACGACGGCGCAGCCATTTGTGGGCCCCATAACAGAATAACTGTCGGGTGAAGAAAACGACAAATTTGAGTTTTTACAAATAACGGCGTAGTTGTTACCGTTAACACTGTTGGAATACCCGGTGGTTAAAATACAGTAATACGCGTTATTGCACAGTAGCACACGGTATTCCACAGTATTTTTGAAATTATTGATTCTTACGTAAGAAGGCACTACTCAATAATTGTTACAGTAATTACTGTTTAATATTTTATTTTATTGATTCAATAATTGCTGCGTTAATATTTTATATTATTGTTGTTTCAATAATTGTTGCTGCACAGTATTTTCTATTATCAGATCAATAATTCATATTATTTGAATAATATTATTAGATAACATTATTGGCAATGTCTAGAAAGTTCTGTCTAAGGAGAGATTTGGTCATCTAATTGCGCGCTAGTAAGGAGAAATCCTTATTGGAAAGCCCCCTCTTTCCTGGGAACGGCCTGGTTGTCATAAATGTGATTCTGTAATATTATTTGTGAATAATTAATTATTGATTCATATGATAAGGAAATATTTATTTTATGTGGATATAAACGAGGGATATATTTTTGTGGTTAAAAATGAAGGAGTTAATGTTGAGGTTTTTATCCGTATTTTTGTCGGAATGAAGGTATTAAAAATCAGGGTTTTTGAGATATTTTGCGGGGGTTATAATTTTTAATCCGACCGTTGGATCGTGGTAATTTTTGGATATGTTATACATATATAAGTTGAGTATATGTCCACAAATTTTGAACCGTTAAAAATGAACGTATGATTTATTATGAATTTTACGAGATGACTAGCTCAGAAATTGTTGAATTTTCGGAGTTTATCATTTTGGTGGAAAATTCTAGAATTGGTGGGCCCCACTTGTGGTTGGTGAAGAAATGTGCTGAATTATATTTCAAATGTGGTGGGTGGGAATAGTAGCAGGTAAAGCCATCAGGTTGCAGGTCAAACCTACCAAAATTTTCCTATAAATAGAGGGCTAAGTTAGAATTGAAAATCACACCAGAAACATAAGTTTTCTCTCTTTCTCTCTCTATATTATGAAGCATATTTTGTGAGTATTTAGAAGCATATTTCTGTTCTCTTCAGGAAATGAGAATATAGCTGGGACGAGTCGGGGAACGGAGTGATGGACCAGATGATAGTATTAGTAGTCCTCACTATTCTATTAAATAGTGTGATAATAATTGTAATGAGGACTCCTTTTGAGTTTGTATAGTCTCTAGTAGACAATAATTGTATTCAAACTCACAGTTATGTTTTGTCGTATTGTACACGACAGTTGTATTAGTAAGTTGTATTTGTATTCTGTACCATGTATCTGACGACCAAAGATGGGTGATGTATACCTAATTTTGGGGGCGTCACAGTTGGTATCAGAGCTTAGGGATATGATCCTTGGCTAAGATGTGAGAATAGAACTAGGAGGGGAGAGACAGGAAATTCCTTCGCTAGTATGACCTACCTAAGTTTATTTGCATGGTATTTAATTGGTCGGTCATAATATAAGGATAATATATGACATATCAATTAACTTTTGTTTTGTGGCAGTATCTGAAAATGACATCTGAGAATGTTGAGAATAACAATGGAGCATAGGCGACTGTTGATTCACCACATATCAATAATCAGGATAATGTGCATCAGGAAGGTGACAATCCTCATGCAAACAACAACACTGACCAGATGATGAATGATGGAATGTTCGGAAGCTTTATGCAGTTCATGCAACAGCAGGCGAGAGCGGCTCCTGTCCAAAATATAGGTGAAAACACTGAAAACTCTCGAACGGTCACCGCTAAACAGTTCAAGGAGCTGGGACCACCGGAGTTTAAGGGAGAGCCAAAACCACTTATAGCGGAAACATGGATAAATCAGATCACCAAGATATTTGATGTCTTGGGGATGCTCCGAGGAGCAAAAGGTTCCCTTTGCTGCCTTTATGTTGCGAGGAGAGCCAGATTACTGGTGGGAATCGATTAAGCGTACTCAACCTGCCGCACTGAAGATGTCTTGGGAGAAGTTCCAAGAGCTGTTCAATGAAAAATACTTTCCCGAAAGTGTTCGTCACATGAAGGAGGTGGAGTTCATCAAATTGGAGCAGAATAATATGACCGTGTCGCAGTATGAGGCTAAATTTGCTGAGTTATCCCGATTTGCGTCCCACTTGGTGGATAATGAAGAGCGAATGACACAAATATTTTTGCGAGGTTTGAAACCTAAGATACGTCAACATCTTATTTCTCATAAACTGTGTTTGTATTCAGATGATGTGAATAGGGCTTAGTTAGTGGAGCGTGATAACGAGTCAACGCAACCAAAAGAGAGCAGTCGGTAAAATGATAATACCAGTGAGAGCAGTCATCGAAGCGGTGACAACAAGCGTGGAGGGAATCAACAGGCCAGAAATGGCAACCACTTCGGTGATAATCAGGGCCAAAACAATAAGATTGGTCATTTCAAGAAGAGGAGATTCAACAATGATGGAAAGACGTCAGCACCAGCACCCGTTGTTAAGGAAGGAGAACGACCAACTATCATATGTTTCAAATGCGGAAGGGAGGGGCACATCAGTCCAAACTGCGCGATGCCGTCTAAAGCATGTTATAATTGTGGAAGAGAAGGTTATTTAGCTCGATTTTGTCGTTTACCAAAAACAAGTTCAGCCAAGATAGAAACACCAAAGGCCGTCCCAGAAAAGTCAAAACCGGTAGTGCAAGGGAGAGCGGTTGTTGTGACCTCCCAGAAAGTAAGGAACCCGAATGAGGTCATCACGGGTAAGCTTATCATAAACTCTAACGAAGTCTATACTTTATTTGATACCGGTTCTACCCATTCTTTTATTTCTCCTACTTGCGCTCATCGATTAAATTTGACTTTGACTTATCTGTTGAAACTCCAATGGGAGAAACCTTCATTACATCCACGGTTTATAAGTCTTGTTTGGTTCAAGTTGGTACCCACACATTACCTGTCGATCTTACTTCATTAAAAATACTTGCATTTGACGTGATTGTAGGGATTGATTGGTTAACTACTCATCATGCAAAAATTGATTGTTTTCGTAAGGTTGTTAGCTTTCATATTCCTAATCGACCTATTATGTGAATTCAAGCAACCAAGCCATTAAAATTAATCGCTGTCATCTCAAGCCATAAAGCTATTCGTTTATTGAAAAACGGATGTCAAGCTTTCTTAGCTCAGGTCACGGATCTAAACAAAAATACGTCAGTTTTGAATGATATTTCTATTGTTAATAAATTCCATGAAGTATTTCCAGAAGAACTTCCTGGCCTACCCCCAGAGCGTAAAATTGAATTTTGTGTCGACCTTGAACCCGGTACAAAACCCATTTCTAAAGCCCCATATCGAATGGCTCCTATTGAACTTCAGGAGTTAAAGATCCAACTATAGGAATTGTTAGACATTGGGTTTATTCGTCCTAATACTTCTCCTTGGGGTGCTCCTGTGCTATTCGTGAAGAAGAAAGATGGAAGTATGCGACTTTGTATTGATTATCGGGAGTTGAATCATGTCACCATCAAAAACAGGTACCCATTGCCACGTATTGATAACCTGTTTGACCAGTTGCAAGGAGCACAATTCTTTTCAAAGATCGATCTTCGTTCTGGATATCATCAGCTGAAGGTTAGAACTGAGGATATTCTAAAGACGGCATCCATAACTCGGTACAGGCATTATGAATTCCTAGTCATGTCCTTTGGATTGACTAATGCTCCTGCTGCCTTCATGGATATGATGAACCGGGTTTTCAAGGAATATTTGGATCACTTTGTGGTCGTCTTTATTGATGACATCCTTATTTATTCTAAAAGCCGTGAAGATCATGAGCAACACTTGAGGCTGGTACTCTAAAAGTTTCGTGAATACAAGCTTTATGCCAAGTTGAAGAAATACGAGTTCTGGCTGGAGGAGGTATCATTCCTTGGGCACGTAGTATCAAGTCGTAGAATATCGGTTGACCCCGGCAAAGATTGAAGCTATTCAAAGCTGGGAGCAACCTAAATCAGTGACCGAAGTACGTAGCTTTCTTGGTTTAGCAGGTTATTATCGGAGATTCGTGGAAGGATTTTCTCAAATCGCTACTCCATTAACTCAGCTGACTCGGAAAGATACAAAGTTCGGTTGGAGCGAAGAATGTGAGAAGAGTTTTCAAGAACTCAAGAGGAGACTCATTTCAGCACCTGTTCTAACAATACCATCTGGCTCGGAGGGATTTATCATCTACAGTGATGCTTCGAGCAAAGGGTTGGGATGCGTTCTCATGCAACATGAAAAAGTCATAGCCTATGCATCAAGACAACTCAAGGAATATGAGAGGAATTATCCTACTCATGATCTAGAGTTGGCAGCTGTTGTCATTGCACTTAAAATTTGGAGGCATTACTTGTATGGGGAGAAGGTGGAGATTTTTATGGATCATAAAAGCCTCAAATATTTCTTCACTCAAAAGGAACTCAACATGCGATAACGACGTTGGCTTGAACTGTTGAAAGATTATGATCATGCCATTCAATACCATCCTGGAAAAGCGGACGTGGTAGTTGACGCATTGAGTAAAAGATCATATGCAAGTACGAGTGCGATATTGTCAACACAAAGGCCCATTTTGTGTGACTTGCAAAGGATGGAGATAGAGTTAAAGACTCTAGGGACCCATGTGATGATGGCGAATATACGAGTAGAACCAACTTTAATCGATAAAGTCAAAGTTGCTCAAGCTACAGACCTGGAGCTGATGCGTATGAGGAAGAAAGTGCAAGAAGGTGCTATGCCGGAAGCAAGAATCGATGAAGAAGGAATACTTCGAGTCAACTCCAGACTTTGTGTTCCTAACAACCCTGATTTAAAGTATGAAATCATGATGGAGGCACACAACACACCGTTTGCAATCCATCCTGGAAGTACCAAAATGTATCATGATCTTCGTCATACATTTTGGTGGAGCAATATGAAGAGAGAGATAGCGATGTTTATCTCAAGGCGTCTAACTTGTCAACGAGTCAAAGCGGAGCATCAAGTACCAAAAGGTCTATTGCAACCATTGAAATTCCAGAATGAAAGTGGGAGCACATTACCATGGATTTCGTTTCCGATCTTCCTAAGGTTTCTCAAGGTATAGATGCGATTTGGGTCATTGTTGATAGATTGACCAAGTCTGCTCATTTTTTACCGATATGAGAAACTTATACACTTGAACGTCTTGCTCGTATGTACACAAACGAGATTGTAAGACTGCATGGTATGCCAGTATCCATAGTTTCTGATCGAGACCCAAGATTCACTTCACGATTTTGGGTTAGTTTACAAAAAGCTATGGGCACAGATTTACGATATAGTTCGGCATATCATCCACAGACGGACGGACAATCAGAGAGGACTATTCAAACTCTAGAAGATTTATTAAGACTCTGTGTCCTTGATTTCAAGGGAAGTTGGGACAAGTTCTTACCATTGGTGGAGTTTTCCTACAACAATAGTTATCAAGCAAGTATTGGCATGGCTCCATTCGAAGCATTGTATGGAAGAAAATGTCGTTCTCCAGTATGCTGGGATGAGGTGGGTGAAGCAACGTTGTTGGGATCGGAGTTGGTACATATGACTACAGAAAAGATTCAAACGATCCGACAACGTATAAAAACCTCACAAGATCGACAAAAGAGTTATGCTGATCTTCATCGAAAGGACATGGAATTTGATATAGGAGATCATGTGTTCTTACGTGTTGCTCCATGGAAAGGAGTTACGAGATTTGGAAAGAGAAGAAAGCTCAATCCTCGATTCATTGGTCCATTTTTAATCCTCGATCGAGTAGGAACTGTGGCTTATAGACTCGCTTTACTGCCAAGTATGTCTCGTGTTCATAATGTTTTTCACATATCAATGTTACGTAAATATGTGGAAGACCCGAACCACATTATTGAGTTAGAACCGGATGAAATAGCAGAAGATTTGACGTATGAAGAAGTTTCTGTTCAAATCTTGGATAAGAAGGAACATATTCTACGCTCCAAGGTTATACCTCAAGTCAAAGTTTTGTGGAGAAACCACGATATTGAGGAAATGACTTGGGAGTTAGAATCTGAAATGAAATCAAGGTATCCTTACCTCTTCGACATACTAGGTACGTACCCTAATTTCGAGGGAGAAATTTCATAAGAAGGGGAGGTTGTAAGACCCCAACTTTTATAAATAAAGATAAATTTTCTATAAATATCATTTTTGAATATTATGGAGTTAATTTGATATAATATTATAGTTGTGGCTAATATTTATAAATTTTGCAAAGTACGCAAGTTGTTATATAATATTCGATTGGTCGGGGAATATTCGTTTTAACAGGGAATATTTGTACAACGACACAATCATTGGTGGACCCCACAACAGAATTATTGTCGGATTGAAAAAATGACAAAAATATTTTATTAAAAGTAACGGCGAAAGTTTTACCATTGATACTTGATGAGTGAGTTTTATATACATGAATTGGATACATTCGGGCTTAATTCATTGTTGTTCTCAAGTCTTTTAGAATATTTGTGTCCGTTCATGCATGTTTTACATTGTTTTGTAGGAATTGGGACAAAAGTTACTTGGATCGACGTTTGGGGTGGCTAGATTCGCATTTTCGACTTGCCATTTACACAGCAGTCACTTCAGAGCAAATTCGAGTATTACTCGAGACATTAGTTCAGAAAACTCAAAGAATGAAAGTTGTAGATCTACGTCTCCTCTTTCCGAAACATCTTGAATCATCAAAATCGGAGTTCGGACGAAGAAGTTATGGCCATTTTCCCAAAGGACGTCGGAGTAGAAAATTTCCAAAAAAGCACCAGCGCCAGGGCACCCATTTCAAGGCAATTTCTAGCGCTGGGGCTCTATAAGGCAGTGTCTGAGCGTCAATCCCAGCGCTGGGGCGCTGGGGGAAGGGTTTGGTACGGCCTGGATGCGTTTTGGGCGAATTTTGACACCTTTTTTACTCCAAATTGGATTGGGCTTGTTCTGAAGCTCAAAATTAGACTTGTAATCTATAAATACTTGATGTAAGGTATAAAATAAAGGGAGATTACATAGGTTAAATTAGAGATACACTCCATTAGATTAGACATTAATCCTAGTTCATATTAGTTTTGGAGATTGAAACAACTTGGAGATCATTGAAGATCAAGAGCAGGATCAAGAGGGGAGCATCAGATTTGGTGACAACAGATTCTATTATCTTCTCTCATCATACTTTTATCCTTTAATGTCTATTCAATTGTGGATTCTTGGTTTTAATTCATTAATTATGAACTAACTCTTTTATTAAGATTTCAATTGAACTTTTTATGGATATAAATTAGTTATTTGATTTATTCTAATTATTTGTGTTGAAGTGAATTGTTCATCTTGCTTTGAGCTTATTGATTAATTATCTGATCAATAATTACCTTGTTACTCTAGAAGGAATTGGAAAGGAATTCTATGGTTGGAACTGGGCTTGGTGACATGTGACTTAGTTATTTGCACAGTGAATAATTAGGTTTGTGAATAGAATGAGAATATTTATTTGTTGCATGTAACATAAGAGGAATTGGGTTTGTAGCGAGTTTAATTCAATTGTTTTGCATAGAGATATAGCAAAATTAATCTGGGTTAAATAGAAGGCAATTGATTACTCGAGAGAGGGCTTTTGGCATTTGAAAATTCCTGTTAACAATTCAGTAGATATAATAATTGGGATAGTTGAATAATTGTTTTATAATTCATAATTGGGGATATTGGAGTCTTAATTCTTATTTATCTGAATTCCATCAATTCTTAGTTGTTTATTTGCTTTCTTTTAGAATAATCTTTTTGTTTTGTTTAATTTAGTTTTCTTAAATCTAGAAATCACAATTATTGGTTGTTTAAATAAAATTGATTTGGTTAAGAATTAGTATTTGGTGATTTTTATTAAATAATTCTTCGTGGGAACGATACTCTACTTTCACTTTATTACTTGTTAACCGTGTATACATGCACGTATTCATTGATTGCGAAATCAATCAACAAGTTTTTGGCGCCGTTGCCGGGGAATTAATTTAATAATTATTTACCAATATTAATTTCAATCAAATTAGACTTAATTTAAACATTTTTATTTTTTATTTTTATTTCTCATTCTCTTCCTATATTTCTCTCCTTTTAGGTACCATGGATGACTTTGCGTATCAATGGCCATACACGAACATGGCTCAACCACGGGGAGCGGAGATTGACAGACTCAAGAAACTTTCTGTATTGTCAGCACAGATGGAGACACTTTCGAGGATGCTTGAAGCTTTTGAAGCTCAACGTCGTCAAAGTGCGGTAGTTACTTGTGATTATTGTGCTGGAAATCATATGAGTCATCAATGCGCCATCAGTTTTGAGCCGGTACAGTATAGTGGTGATTACCCCAACAGTTATGTCTATCCCAACAACTATCATCAGGATTGGGGGTATCACCCGGATTTTTCATGGAGTAACAATCAAGATCAATTTTATGCTCCACGTCCAACATACCCACCGGATTTCTAGTGTCCACCTCCACTACAACAGGAAGAACATTCAAATTGGGAGGAAGCCTTGGAAAAATTCATTAGAGCTTCTGACAAAAGGAACGAGGAACAAGATAAAAGAATGAATCAAATAGAGCTGCATTTGCAAAGCCAAGGAGCATCGTTAAAGAATCTGGAAAATCAATTGGGGCAGATAGCACATGCGTTGAACAACCGTCCTCAATACACTTGGCTCTATGACATGGATGACGAGACTGATGATGAGCCTGAACCAAATCTGCAATCGGATGTGCCAAATGATATAGATGTTAAAAGAGAGGAAAGACTTGGAGACCAACAAAAAGAGATCGGCAAAGATCTAACTTTGAGTATCAACGAAGATGAACCAATTTTGATAGTGTCCCGTGTACCTTCTCCACCAAAGTTCAAGAATCCGGTTAGATTTGCAAAACCATGTCCGCTAGGTAGTCATGTCGTCGGCAATACTCCTTGTGACGTAAAAGCGAGTACAACTTCGAAGCCATGGTTCAATGAGTTGGAGAAGATAGAAGAAGAGATTGTTGTGTCTGACAAGCCTCAATGCCAGAATCTATTCGCAGGCACAATGAAAAAAACACCTAGATGTTGGACGTTCTTTAATGTGATCTTATCTAAACAAAGCATGCTAGGTGACTTTAATACAATGGCTATCGTAAATGGGAACCTACCAACAACTATATTATTTCTGATGGATAGAGAGTTCCTCAACTTTCGAAGAAGAATTGGATAGAGAATTGAAGAAGTCAGGCTGAGACTATAAAACAAGCGCTTATTGGGAGGCAACCCAAGTTTAATTTTTATTTTTAGTTTTTATTAGGTTTTATATTAGTAGTTTTGAATTTGCATTTATTTAGGATTTAATAAAATTGTTTCTATCATGGTTTATAGGTTAGTCAAGTCACATTCAAGTGGTGCCCAATTTGTTCCATGTGCCTAGCATATTCTCCAAACTTAGTGGACAATGAGGAAGATTGATATATTTTCAGGGAAGTCTTCTTCTTTACTTTTTTATATTTCATCCATTGAGGACATTGTCTAGTTTAAGTTTGGGGGCATTTTAGTGTCGTATTTCATATAGTTAGTTATCTGCATAGTAGTTCATTTTTTTTGTGTTAGCATTTTGTTTTTTTTAGGTTGCATATAGTACATGGTAGTTATTTGCATATTCATATATGTGTTGCATTAGTATGTATTCATGCAGTTTAATTGTATTTATTTTTTATTTTTTAATTTTTTTTATTTTTTTTTATTTTTTTTTGAATGAATCTGTGCGATTAGTTGGTATTAGAGCTTAGGAATATGGTCTCTGGCGGAGATCGGGGAATAGAACTAGGAGGGGAGAGACGAGTAAATCCTTCGCTAGTGTGTCATACCTAAGCTTATTTGTTGTTCGGTCAGAATATAGAGGTATTATGTAGTTTGTCAATTTCTTTAATTAACCCTTATTTTGTGACAGTATTTGAGAATGGCAGTTAAAAATGTCAACAATAGAGTGTATGAGACTATGGAGACACCTTTAATCACCATCCAGGAGAACGTGCAACATGACGGTAATGCTCATCTTGTAAACAACACCATCGATCAAACGATGAATGATGGGATGTTTAGAAATTTTTTGCAATTCATGCAAAATCAGACGAGGGAGACTCGTGTACAAAATACATATGGAAATAATGGTAACGCGCGGCTTGTCACAGCCAAGCAGTTCAAAGAGTTGGGACCACCAGAATTTTTGGGAAAGCCGGATCTGATCAAGGCGGAAACATAGGTTAAGCAAATTACTAAAATATTTGATGTCTTGGGATGCACGGAGGAAAAAAGGGTTCCATTCGCCACCTTTATGTTCCATGGTGAGGCAGATTACTGGTGGGACTCTGTGAAGCGTACCCAGCCTGCCGCACTCAACATGTCTTGGGAAACATTTTAGAAACTGTTCAATGACAAGTACTTTCGTAAAATTGTTCGACATATGAAGGAGATAGAGTTTATTAGACTGGAATAGAACAGCATGATTGTGTCACAGTACGATGCTAAGTTCGTAGAGTTATCCAGGCTTGCACCTCATTTGGTAGAGAATGAGGAATGTATGACGTGGATGTTTCTGAGAGGTCTAAAACTCGAAATTCGGTAATATCTTATTTCTCACAAATTTTCTCTATATTCAGATGTTGTGAACATGGATCAATTATTAGAGTGAGATAATGAGTATGTTCAACCGAGAGACCACAACCTGGGTCATACCGATGGCAGCAGTCATTAGAGCAATGACAATCAGCGGGGAAGAAAATATCCAGACAAAAGCGGTAACCACTCTGGTGGTAATCGTGGCCATGATAGTAGAAGAAGCGAGTCGGGGGGAGATTTCGAAAAGAGAAGGTACAATAATGACAATGTCAAGACATCAGCACCAGCATCAACTACTCCTAGGGGAGGAGAACGATCACCGGTCGTATGTTATAAATACGGGAAAGAGGGACACACCAGTCCAAACTGTCCACAACAATCCAAGGTGTGTTATAACTGTGGAAAGGAAGGTCATATAGCTAGAGATTGTCTTGTAGCGAAACCAAGTCCAGCGGGAATGGTGACTTCAAAGGCTGTCCCAGACAAGTCAAAGTCGGTGGTTCCTGGAAGAGCGTTTGTCGTGACTGTCCAAAATGCAAGGAACCCGAATGAGGTGATCACGGGAAAGCTAATCATAAACTCTTGCGAAGTTTATACCTTACTAGATACCGGTTCTACCCATTCTTTTATCTCTCCTACTTGTGCTCAACGTTTGAATTTGACTCCGAAGAAATTAGACTTTGACTTATCTATTGAGACTCTGTTAGGAGAAACTTTCATTATATCCACTGTTTATAAATCTTGCTTGATTCAATTTGGGACCATCACATTACCTGCCAATCTTATTTCTTTGAAAATACTTGCATTTGATGTGATTTTAGGGATTAATTGGTTAACTACTCATCATGCCAAAATTAATTGTTTTCGTAAGGTTGTTAATTTTCATATTCCTAACCAACCTGTTATGCGAATTCAAGCAACCAAACCACTAAAGTCAATCACTGTCATATCAAGCCATAAAGCCATTCATTTATTGAAAAACAGATGTCAAGCTTTCTTAGCCCATGTCATGGACTTGAACAAAAATACGTCAGATTTGAATAATATTTCTGTTGTTAGTGAATTTCCTGACGTATTTCCTGAAGAACTTTCCGGTCTACCCCTAGAACGTGAAGTTGAATTCTATATTGACCTTGAACCTGGTACAAAATCCATTTCTAAAACCCCATATCGAATGGCTCCTATTGAACTTCAAGAGTTAAAGGTCCAACTATAGGACTTGTTAGACATAGGTTTTATTCATCCTAGTACATCTCCTTGGGGTGCTTTTGTTTAAATTCATCAAGAAGAAAGACAGGAGTATGCGACTTTGTATTGACTACCGGGAATTGAACCATGTCACCATCAAGAATAGGTACCCGTTACCTCGCATTGATGACCTGTTCGACTAGTTGCAAGGAGCACAATTCTTTTCAAAGATCGATTTTCGTTCTAGATATCATCAGCTAAAGATTAAAACTAAGAATATTCCGAAGACAGCCTTCAGAACTCGGTACGGGCATTATGAATTCTTAGTCATGTCTTTTGGATTGACTAATGCTCCTGCTGCTTTCATGGATATGATGAACCGTGTGTTCAAGGAATATTTGGATCAGTTCGTTATTGTCTTTATTGATGACATCCTCATCTATTTCAAAAGCCGTGAAGATCATGAGCACCATTTGAAGCTGGTACTTTAAAGGCTTCGTGAAAATAAGCTATATGCCAAGTTGAAGAAATGTGAGTTCTGGCTTGAGAAAGTAACATTCCTTGAGAACGTGGTGTCAAAACATGGAATATCTATTAACAGGCGAAGATTGAAGCAATACAAAGTTGGGAACAACCGAAGTCGATGACTGAAGTACGTAGCTTTCTGGGCTTAGCTGGTTATTATCGGAGATTCATGGAAGGATTTTCTCGAATCGCTACTCCGCTAACTCAGCTGACTCGAAAAGATACAAAATTCGTATGGAGCGTGGAATGCGAGAAGAGTTTCCAAGAACTCAAGAAGAGACTCATTTCGGCACCTGTTCTGACAATACCATCTGGTTCGGATGGATTTGTTATCTACAACGATGCTTCGGGCAAAGGGTTAGGATGTGTTCTCATGCAACATGGGAAAGTCATAGCCTATACCTCGCGACAACTCAAAGAATATGAGAGGAATTATCCTACTCATGATCTGGAGTTGGCAGCAGTCATTTTCGTGTTGAAGATCTAGAGACACTACCTGTATGGGGAGAAAGTGGAGATCTGTACAAATCATAAAAGCCTTAAATATTTCTTCACCCAAAAGGAACTCAACATTCGGCAATGACGTTGGCTCGAGCTGTTGAAAGATTATGACCATACCATCCAATACCATCCTGGAAAAGTGAACGCCCATTTTGTATGAGTTATAAAGGATGGAGATAGAGTTAAAGGCTCCAAGTACCTATGTGATGATATCAAACATACTAGTATAATCGACTTTAATCGATAAAGTTAAAGTTGCTCAAGCTACGAACCTGGAGCTGATGCATATGAAGAAGAAAGTGCAAGAATGTGCTATTCTATAAGTAAGAATCGATGAAGAAGGAATACTTCGAGTCAACTCTAGACTTTGTGTTCCTAACAATTCTGACTTGAAGCATAGAATCATGATGGAGGCACACAACACACCATTTGCAATCCATCTTGGGAGTACCAAAATGTATCATGATCTTCGACATACATTTTGGTGGAGAAATATAAAGAGAGATCGCGAAGTTTATCTCGAGGTGTTTAACTTGTCAATGTGTAAAGGCAGAGCATCACGTGCCAAAGAGTCCATTGCAACCACTTGAGATTCCAAAATGGAAGTGGAAACACATTACCATGGATTTCGTTACGGGTCTTCCCAAGGTTTCTCAAGGCATAGATGCGATTTGGATTATTATTGATAGATTAACCAAGTCTGCTCATTTCTTGCCGATACGGGAGACTTATTCCCTTAAACGTCTTGCTCATATATACGTGAATGAGAATGTGAGATTGCATGGCATGCCAGTATGCATAGTTTCGGATCGTGACCCAAGATTCACTTCACAATTTTGGTTTAGTTTGCAGAATGCTATGGGCACAGATTTACGATTCAGTTCGGCATACCATCCTCTAATAGACAGGCAATCAGAAAGGACTATTCAAACTCTTGAAGATCTATTAAGACTCTGTGTCCTAGATTTCAAAGGCAATTGGGATAAGTACTTGCCATTGGTGAAATTCTCCTACAATAACAGTTATCAAGCAAGTATAGGCATGACTCTATTCGAAGCGTTGTATGGACGAATGAGTCGCGCTCCAGTATGCTAGGACGAGGTGGGTGAAGTAATGTTATTGGGACCAGAATTGGTACGCATGACTACCGAAAAGATCCAAATGATCCGACAATGTATACAAACGGCACAGGATCGACAAAAGAGTTATGTGGATCTTCATCGAAAGGACGTGAAATTTAATATTGGATCATGTATTGTTACGTGTTGCTCCATGGAAGGGAGTTGCAAGATTCGGGAAGAGAGGAAAACTCAATCCACAATTTGTTGGTCCATTTGAGATTCTTGACCGAGTAGAAAATGTGGCCTATAGACTCACATTACCTCCAAGTATGTCTCGTGTTCATAATATTTTTCATATATCTGTGCTTCGTAAATATGTGAAAGACCCAAATCAAATTATTGAGTTAAAACCAGATGAGATAGCCGAAGATTTAACATACGATGAGGTACCTATCAAGATCTTGGATAGGAAGGAGCATGTCCTACGTACAAAGGATATACCACAAGTCAAAGTTTTGTTGAGGAACCATGTTATTGAGAAAATGACCTGGGAATTAGAATCAGAATCGAAAATGAAAATGAGGTATCCTTACCTTTTCGAAAGACCAGGTACGTACGTCAATTTCAAGGACAAAATTTTATAAGGAGGGGAGGTTGTAAAATCCCAACTTTTTTATAAATAAAATTGAATTTCCTCTAATTATTATTTTGAATAATAAGGTGTTAATTTGATATAATGTTTTGGTTATGGGTGAAATGTGCAAATTTTGTAAAATAAGCAAGTGGTTATAAAATATTCATTGTTGTCGAGGAATATTCATTTGGTTGTAGAATATTCTTACTGTCGGGGAATATTCGTATGATGGCGCAGTCATATATGGGTCCTATAACGGAAAACTGTCGGATGAAGAAAACGACAAGTATGAGTTTTTTTTATAAATAACGGCGTAGTTGTTACTGTTAATACTGTTGGAATATCCGATGGTTAAAATACAGTAATACGTGTGGTTGCACAGTAGCGCACGGTATTGCACAGTATTTTTGAATTATTAATTTTTACGTAAGAAGGCACTACTGAATAATTGTTACATTAATTACTATTTAATATTTTATTTTATTGATTCAATAATTGCTACGTTGATGTTTTATATTATTGTTATTTCAATAATTGCCATTGCACAGTATTTTCCATTATCAGATCAATAATTCATATTATTTGAATAATATTATTAGATAGCATTATTAAAAATGTCTAAGAAAGTTCTGTCTAGAAAAAGGGTTTGGTCATCTAATTATGCGTCAGTAAGGAGAAATCCATATCGGAAAGTCCCCTCTTTCCTAGGAACGACCTGGTTGTCATTATTGTGATTCTGTAATATTATTTGTGAATAATTAATTATTAATTTTTATGATAAGAAAATATTTATTTTATGTGAAAATAAATGAAGGATTTAACGCTGAGGTGTTTTATTAGTATTTTGTCGGAATGGAGGTATTAAAAATCATCTGTATGTGGATTTCAGTTATTTTCTGTTTAGAATTTAGAAAAACTTTCTTCTATAAAGTTGTAGAGAATTAAATTTTCTATGAAATGGACATAAAATTTATATTTTTTTGATAAAAGGGTTATTTATTATGAATTATTGAAATTTCAGAAATAAATATTTTTATTAAAAACATGGGTGGGCCCCATTTTTGGTTGTTGTGGAATTTGCTGAATTTGGTGGGCCCCATTTATGGAATGCTGATGAATTGGTCAAGGAGGTGTGTGTAGAAACTTTTTTAATATATTAATATTTTATTAAATAGTCTGCTTTGGCGTTCCTAGTATTTTCCTATAAATAAGGTGTTTAGGTTAGAATTGAAAATCACACCAGAAATTGAAGTTTTCTCTCTCTATAATATCGAGCGGATTTTTGTGAGTATTTAGATATCTTGAGTGTTGTTATCCAGTGAAAGTTTCCTTCAACGTTATATCGGATATTCAATCAGAAGTACTATACTTTTGAGGTAAGGGATGTTATTTTCTTCGTAAATGATGTTATTTCGTTCAATATCATTATGCCGAAATATTGGTATGAATTTTATTATAAAAATTTTACCTTTTTATGTCGAGGTTACTATTCACGTATACGGTACTATTCACAAATATGGTACTATTCACGAAGTATAATTTTTCTTGTGAAATTTTTATCTTTTTGTGTCGGGTTTACTATTTACGTATACGGCACTATTCACGTATGCGCCACTATTCACAAAAAAATTTAAAAAAAATTCTTTGTCCAAGCTGTCTATTATGGTTACTATCTTTGATTGTATCTATGTTTTTATCTTCATTCTTGAATTTTTCTCCACAATTGATTATTATGGAGTATTTTTGAACTTGAATAAACCAAAGTACGAATCCCTAATATTTGTCCGTTAAGCTCACTGGATTCGTTTCTTTAAGATATTTTTTATCATCCTCAGTCTTAAATGGTGATACTTGATGAATATCTTTGGCCTGTAGTGTAAAGATGAATGATTACCTGATTAATATCTTTGGCCCGTAGTGCAAAGATGGACATGTGTTGAGATGAACATGACCAACTGGTGATACAAATGAATAGCTTTGGCCCGTAAAGCAAAGATAAATATTTGATTCAAGATGTATATTGATTGATGTTACAGGGATAAAATATTGATGATGAACTTTTAAATCATAGAAGATAGTAGATTTCATTATCTACTTAACTCATCTAATGAATTGTTATTTCCACTTTGAATATTGATCTAAAACTTGTTGTCCATTATATTTTATCTGATTTGTTGAAGGCTAACAATAATTTGTTGTTCATTATCTTAGTCATAATATTCTTTAATGGGCTAGTTGAGCTCACCCTTTTCTTTAATGGACTAGTCGGGGTGTGGAGTGATATTTCGGTCAGTCATTTTAGCAGTCCTCATTATTTTTTACAATAGTGTATCAATAATTATAATGATGACTTATTTGTGTTTGAATACTGTGTAGAAGACAATATTTGTATTTAAACTCACAGCATATATGTTGTCGTATTTTGCACGGCAATTGTAATAATGAAGTTGTAGTTATTTTCTGTACCATGTATTTGGCGACTCAGAATGGGTGATATATACCTATTTTGGGGGCATCACATGTTCCCTATAGGAACATCTGTTCTGGTGCCTTCTTGTCTGAATTCTTCAAGATCAACCTCTGTCTCTTGTTGTAGAGGTTCGTCGTTCGGTGTAACTCTCTCTATGATCTCTTCTTCAGGCTCAACGATTTCATCTTCTGGAGCTGCGATCATGGTGTTGGGCTCGACCACCTCATTCATAGTGTCTGAGTCATCGATCGCAGTGTCTTGAGGCATAGATTTATTTTATTATGTTTCATCAAAGATGATATGAATCGAGACTTTAACACTTGCTGTCTTCTTATTGAACACTCTATAGGTCTTACTGTCTGTGGCATATCTAAGAAAGATTAATTCGTCTGACTTGGGTTGGAACTTAGTCAGATATTATTTTCCATTGTTGAGAATGTAGCATGCACAGCTGAACACATGGAAATAACTGACATTTGACTTTTTTCTTCTCCACAACTCGTAGGGAGTCTTCTTTAGTGTAGAGTGAACACGAGACCTGTTCTGAGTGTAGCACGCAGTGTTGATAGCTTATGCCCAGAAGTATTCGGGTAGATGAGCTACTGCTAGTAGAGTCCTTCTAGCTTCAATCAGCGTTCTATTCTTTCTTTCAGCTAATTCGTTTTGTTGTGGAGTTCGTGGAGCTGAGAAGTTGTGACTGATGCTATTGTCTGCGCAAAACTGATCCATCTCAGAGAAGTCAAACTCTCTTCCATGATCACTCCTTATAGCCTTGATCTTTTCTCCTTTATTGTTCATCAATAACTTGAACATCTTGATGAGTTGGGGGCCTGTTTCATCCTTAGAGTTTAGGAAGAACACCCATGTGTATCTGGTGTAGTCATCCACCACGACCAATGAGTATCTCTTTCCTCCAAGGCTTATAGTTGGAATTGGTCCAAAAAGATCCATGTGAAGTAACTGTAGGGGCTTATCAATTTAGCTGATTGTTTTGCCTTTGAATGAACTCCTAGTTGGCTTCCAAGCTGACAGGCATTGCATGGCCTTTCTTTGACGAAGCTGAGCTTGGGTAACCTGCTACTAGATCTTTGGAAGCCAGTTTTGACATACTCTTGAAGTTGAGATGAGACAACCTTTTATGTCATAACGAGCTCATTTCTTCATAGGCTTTTGCAAGAAAGCATATTGTCTCATCAGAACTTAGTTGAGCAAGATTAACAGTTTAAACGTTCCCTTCTCTTGTTCCGGTTAGCTTTATAGAAGAAGTCTTTAGATCTCTGACTTAGCACTGATTGTTGAGGAAAGTAACTTGATAACCCTTGTCGTAGAGTTGGCTAATGCTTAGAATATTATGTTTTATCCCTTCCACATAGGCTACTTTACTGAAGGACACTGCACTATTCTCAGCTGAGCCATATCCTCTTATTTTGCTAGAGTCATTCTCTCCAAAGATGTCTGTTGGCCCCTCCTTTTCTGTGAAGTTAGACATGAGGGCTTTGTTCCCGGTCATGTGCCTTGAGCATCCACTGTCCAGATACCAAGTTGTGGTCGTGAAGTTTTGTTCCTGCAGTAAGGTAAAACTCTCATTTTGGTACCCAGACTTGCATGGGTCCTACCTTGTTAGTACCCTTGGGGACCCAAATCTACTTGAATTTGGGTTTATTATGTAGAGTATTATTGTAACATTCTTCAGCCTTATGACCATATTTATCACATGCAAAGCATCTAGCATGATGCATGCTTGTGTGTGTGTGGATTCTTTCTCCATTTGGACTTTTGTGGATTCTTGGTGGTCTTTCCCGTACACTGATTCTTCTTTTTCCATGCATCCTTGTGATTCATGATTTGTGATGAGTGAAACTTAACTCTACTGTTCCTTCCTAGTTGGTTCGTGGAGTTGGTTTTACTTGACTCCACGATCCTTCGAGGTTAGAGAGTAGTGACTAAGTTACTCTTCTCTTTTCTGAACCCCAGGCCAACATGGGATTCACTATGTCTTGGAACACGGCTTGGATCAGAAGAGCAGGGATGCACCTGTTCTTCCTTCTGTGAGGATTTCACAAATGTAATGCTTCTATTAAAATTTGAAGCACTACTAATGTTAGTTTCCTTTAGCTTTTCCACATGTGGTACTGAGGTAGATTCCCCAAAACCTAAACCTGTTCTGTCAAATGCACTTCTCTGACTGGAGATCAGGGAGTCCATGGATGAAGAAGATCTATTCCATATTAAGATTGTCTTTTCTAATTCCTCAATCTTAGAGGTTAGATTTGACTCTCTTTGTGTGTTAAGTTCATTGGTCTGTCTTAAGAGTTTATTCTCAGCCTCAAATTTAGAGAGAGAGGTAGTACTTAGTAGAGTTATCTCTAGTTCTACTTGAACTTTCTCTTTCTATTTTTGAAGAAGAGAATAATCTTTAGATAGAACTCTGAACCACTTCATGTATTGATGCAGATCAGATGTTATGCCATGTAGTGTAGTTCTTAAATTATCAATATCTACATCAGGAGAGTTAAAGTCGAATACCTCATCGATACTTACTTTATGATGGCCAGTGCTTTTTTTGTCCTTTGCATTTTTGGCCATTAGACACAGATTTGCTACTTGAGGCTCTTCATCATCTCCAGACTCAGGAATTATGTCATTGTCTGAGTCACTCCATGATCCTCCGACCATAATACCTTTGTCTTTCTTCTAGAGCTTTTTGTTGCCTTTGAACTCCTTCTTTGGATATGTTTTCCTCTTCAGCTCTTCTCTAAGAGGTTTGTTACAGTTTGCAATGAAATAGTCAAGCTTCTTGCAGTTGTAGCATAAGTCGTTGATATGCTCCTAGCTGTTGTTGTTGTTGAATCTCTTAGGTCTGTTGCTTCTGCCTTTTCGCATGAATATTTTGAGTCTTCTTACCAGCATTGCAATGTCCTCGTCATCATCTTCCTTAGAGTCAAAATCATTTTCAATATGAGCTTTAGAGATGGCTTATATTGCCTTGAGAGCAACTCCTTTGTCCTTCTTTCTTCCTTCAGATAGAGTCTCTGCTCGTTGGGTCAGCTCTAGTTCGTAGGTAAGAAGGTTGCCATAGAGCTATTGAACAGTAATTTCATGGAGATTCTTTAATTCTCTGATAGCTTTGGTTTTGACATCCCACTTGCTCGGTAAAGCCCTCATGAACTTTATGATAAGATCTTTGTTTGGATAGATCTTTCCAAAAACTCGAAGAGAGTTGAGCAGCACATTGAATCTTTCATAAGTAGAAGTGACATTTTTTCCTGGAACATCGACGAACATCACATACTATTGAGTCAGAAGAGATTACTTATTTTCTTTGACTTCTTCTGTTCCTTCGTGCATAATGAGCAATGCTTCCCAGACTTCCTTGGCAGTTTTGTTACTGACCACATTCTCGAACAAATCATCTTCTAAAGTCTAGAACAAAATATTCTTGGCCTTTTTGTCTAGTTGGACAGCTTTCTTCTCGTTGTCAGTCCATTCTGATTTGATCTTGATTTGAACTCTGTTTGGATCATCTATAGTTGGTGCAAGCTTTGTTGGAACGTAGGGCCCATTCATAACAGTTTTAAATAGCTCTTCATCTATTGAATCCATGTAGGCTTGTATACAAACTTTCCAAATAACAAAATTTGTCTTTGTTGCACATTGGTGGCTTGCTGCCTCCTCCAGTCTTAGACTTGCTTATCAGTTGTGCCATTGGATCTACTCAAGCTTTGTAGGCTGATTGAGAGAACCTGCTTTGATACCAATTATTAGTTCCCAGAGACACAATAATTATCTAGAAGGGGGGGTTGAATAGATATTTTAAAATTTATCTTTTTTAAAATACTTGTCAGATTTGTTAATAATTTAACCACGGTGGAATATATGATTTGTTTTTTCCCCTTTAAGATAAACCAATTTTATAGGTGATAAGTAGTTATGACAGATATAGCAGTTATAGCAAGTATATAGAATACACAGTGATTTTAAGTGGTTCAGAGCACTCAAGGCACATAGTCCACTCTTTTACTCCACGAGTAGGAAATCCACTAAGGAGAACTTTACAATCTTTGAATCACTTAGATTCCTTCAAGACCAGCAGTCTTGGAACTTCTTAGTTCACTTAGAACTCTTCAAGTCCAGCAGACTTGGAATACACTTGATGAGAGTTGAGTTCTTGGGTTGTGCTACTCAGTTGCAGTTAAGCATACGTTCAAAAGAACTGAGTAGCAGAGCAAGCTTTTCTTTCTAGATTGTAGAGTTTGAACGTTGAGTGTTCTTGAGCTTTTGTTGTGTACTTGCTTGATTGTTGCATCTATGTCTGATTTCCTTATAAAGGAGCCTTTGAAATGTGTACGTTGAAGGCATCCGTTGTAGCAATAAATGCATCAGACATTTCTGAGCACCGATGTTGACTTCCTAGAAATCTGATGTTCAGCCGTCTGACCCATTGACACAGCAGACTGCTATCTCACCTAACACCTGAAAAGGTGTTTTCAGCAGGCATGGAGTCCTTTTCTTAGCTTCTTCTATACGCTTCTTCGATGCATACTAAGGATGAGTGTTAGATCATTGGGATTCCTAAAATCTCAACGTCTATAAGCCATTCTTCATTTGTTGTACTTCATCCTTCAGCAAAATGGTCGACGCTTGGTGCTTCTGATGCTAACAGGAGAGACACCACGATCGTTGTATCTTGACATGCTCATGCTTGATTCAACCTTGATCGAAGAGAACACTACGATTTCTCTTAAGCTCTGATAGACTACGATCTCTACTTGCTTATTTTGCAGACTCCACGACTCTGAGAGCTGACTGCGATTCTTTACTTGGCACGCTCGAACTATCTTCACGATTCTGAGTGTGGCATTTAAAGTAGACTATGATTCTGAAGCAACTTTCTCGATACTCCACGATTCTGCCTTGGCTCCTACAATCTCTCGGCTGTCTTGACAGACTACAATTCTGTTGATGCCTATCTAATACACTTCAAAATAGATCATCCTAAGAACTTTGATCTTTCTTCTATACATTCATTTACAGAATGATAAATATTAAGCACATATCAACCTAACAATTTTGATCTACCATCTAAGTCTTTGTACATATGTTCTTTGAAGGACTTTACACATAAGCATATTTATTTACTTTCAACATCAAATTTTAATATGCAATTCCCAACAAAATCATATACATTCTCTACATTAATCACAAAGTATTCACTTTATTAATAAAAAATTAATATTCTCATATTAGGTTTGGCATTTAATTCAACTTCTATTAAAACCTCTTTATACAGTTTGCTATACTCAATAAGCCTTTTTCAAATGGCTTGACATAATGGACTATATTAATCCAACTTTTCAATATCGTTTGTCATATTCTTAAATTTAGAATACCATATTAATAACTCGTGTCATTCTTACAAGTCCTTTTAATAATTTAATATATAGGCTTATTTACTATATTCATATGGCTTGTCATATATATTAATTTTACTCGCCATAATCTTAATCCCTTAGTAATATCTTACGCTTCAACCCTTCTATCGTTCACATTTAATTTCTTTACATTACTAAAAAAAATCAAACCATATAGGTTTTTCTAAAAAAATTTAATCATTCCACTACTTTCAATCCAGGTTTTATTCTTTAACCTTCATTTAATCATTCAAGATTTTATTTATTAATCTTATAAATTTTCAGGATGTCACAGAATCAATTCTACGATTGTTTCTAGGCTTGCTCGTAAGGTTGTCTCCAACCTCTACGACTCTTCTAGACATGGTTGTAGACTTGATTTTACTATGCGGTTTTACAAAACCCAAACCAGTGTGTGACCTATTATCCTTTGGAACAAAAATCTTGTCAGCGGAGATTGGTTGGCAATAAATACTTGGTTCAATGGTCTCTTTGGATTTCACAAACACAATGCTTCTATGGGAGGAAAAAGCACAATTTTTGTTTGTTTCCAGATATTTTTCCATACTTAGATTGGATGAAGACAAACCTTCAAATCCTAATCCTTATCTGTCAGAGGCAACTATCTGACTTGTGATCAATGAGTTCATAGATGAGGAAGATTGCTTCCACATGGAGATTGTCGTTTCCAATTCCTTTATTTTAGAATTAAAAATAGATTCTCTCAGAGTATTTGTCTCAGTTATCTTTCTCAAGTTCTTATTCTCTATTTCAGGCTTAGATAGAGAGGTAGTGCTTTGTAAAGTAGTTTCCAATTCTACCTGCACTTTCTCTTTCTCCTATTGAAGAAGAAAATAATCCTTTGATAGAACCTTGAATAACTTCATGTATCTATGCAATTCAAAAGTGATATTATGTAAGGCAGATCTGAGATCATCTATACTAACATCAAGAGTGTTGAAGTCAAATACCTCACTGATGTCGATTTCTCGACGATCAGTGATTGCGTTGTAGTTTTCCTCTATAGCCATCAGACACAGGTTGGCTACTTGGGGTTCTTCATCATCGCTTGAGTTTGAGATGGTATCATCATCTGAGTATCTCCACGAGCTATCAGCTACTAGACCTCTTTCCTTATTGTGAGGCTTCTTGTAGTCTTTGTGTTCTCTCTTCTTGTTAAAGTTTTGTTTATACATCTTGAGATATTCTCGTAAACGCTTGGTACATTCAGCCATGAAATTACCAGGCTTCTTGCAGTTTTAACACAATTCCTTTTCTTATTCTTTATTTCTTTTTCCTCTCTTATTCTTTATTTCTTATTCCTCTATATAATATTCTTTCTTAGTTTCCAGTTGCTGCTTTTCCTCATGAATTTTCTTTGTCTTTGAGCAAGCAGTGTTATATCATCATCATCATCTGCACCTTCTCGATCATCTTCTCCAGCTTCGACTTGAGCTTTGGAGGTACCTTCAAATAATTTAAGAACAATACCTTTATCTTTCCTCTTATTTTCAGCCAGAGTTCCTGTAAGACCCCAACTTTTATAAATAAAGATTAATTTTTCTTGAAATATATTTTTGAATATTATGGTGTGGATTTGATATAATGATATAGTTGTTGGTAATAATTATAAATTTTGCAAAGTATGCAAGTTGTTATAAAATATTCGATTGGTCGGGGAATATTCGTTTTAATAGGAAATATTCGTACGACAACACAATCATTGGTGGACCCCACAACGGAATTATTGTCGGAGTTAGAAAACGATAGAAATATCTTTTTATAAAAATAACAGCGAAAGTTTTACCGTTAACTGTTGAAATACCCGGTGTTAAAAGTACATTAATACGCATAGTTGCATTGTAGCACACGATATTGATTATTGATGCTTACGTGAGAAGTCACTCAGTTATACTCAATTATTGCTACAGTAATTGTTGCATAGTATCTCACGTTATTTGATTCAATTATTGTCAATATTTTATATATTATTAAATCAATAATTGAGATGACGAGTTATTCATATTATTATCTACATAATTAACAATGTCTAGAAAGTTCTGTCGAGGAAAGGGGTTTGGTCACCTAATTGCGCGCCAATAGGGAGAAATCCTTATCAGAAAGCCCCCTCTTTCCTGGGAACGACCTGGTTGTTAATATTGCAAATTATATTAAAGATAAATAAATGTTGTTAAAAATATTGCGGGGATTTTTATGAATTATTTGTTGTAAATTTTGCTTATTTTATGGACCCCCCACTTATCCATTTTTCAAAATAATCGGTAGAGAGTTATTCTGTATATATAATATGATGGGGCCCACATGTGATAATGAAATGTGGGTCACCGGGGGGGAAATGGGGGGGATGTCACAGGAAATCATAATGGAATGGAATGGCAGGAAAAGTCATGTATTATTATTATTATTATTATAAATTTTATTTTTTATGAAAAATAGAATATATTATATTTTATTATGCATAGTATTTGCATAGTGTCTGCATAGCAACAATTAGAAAATCAGACGATTGTTCGGCGCCCATGAGAAGAAAAAAAAGTACTGTGCAGCCCGTGATTTTTTTTTTCAAATAGTATTCTTCCATTCTCCTATAAATAGGATGCTTAGTTAGAATTGAAAATCACACCAAAATCAGAGAATTCTTCGTCTATAATATTGACCGTATTTCTTTCGAGTTTTAGGAAACTTTGAGTGTAGAAAATAGTGCAAGTTTTCTTCAAGAATATCCCCGCTATACTAGTTGGAATACTATTCCTTTTAAGGTAAGGGATATTATTTTTGTTCAATATTCGTAAGAAATAATATTTTCTTCCATATTCTGTAGTATGTAAGTAATATTCTTTCGTTTCAGATTCCGAATTCTATACTCATTTTGTTAAAGTTTTGGCATCTATACTCCATGAAATTAGTAGAATATCCTTAAAATTTGCGCTTCATCTAGTATCTTTTCATGTAAATATTATTCTAAGCATTCTTGATAAATTTTAAGCTTTTCATGTCGAGATACTATTCACGAGGTACTTTTCTCGAATTACTATTCACGGATTACTATTCACTCGAGTACTATTCATATGGGGTACTATTCATGATAAAAATTTATTTTTTTTCAGTCCAAATCATTTTTGATATAATATTATTCTTGAATTTTACTCCACAAAGCATTATCATGTTGACAATTGGGACGTTTTTAAATTTTGGATAAATTAAATTATAAATCTTTCAAATTTATCATTTGTTTTCATTTAATTGAATTCTTATATCATTGTCATCATCCTCATACTTATATTGTTATGAAAGTTATCTTTGGCCCGTAGTGCATAGATGGACTGTTGATCGATATGATTATGATCAGGGATCATTCGAAATAATCATGACCTATAATGTTATAAATGATGTGGTAAATGTTCTCATTGGCTGTAGTGCATTGATGGATAGTTGTTGGCATGATCATGATCATTGGTAAAAACACGATTATCATTGGCCCGTAGTGCATGGATAATTCGTGGTTGTGATGCTAATGAATATCATTGGCCCGTAGTGCAGGGATGATTCGATAATGTGGATTATTTATTAAGTTGAGTCTCAGCGATAAAATTGATGATAAACTTTTTAAATCATAGAAGTTAGTAGATATCATGCTCTACTTGACTCTTCTAATAGATTGCTTGTTCCGCTGCAGTTAAACTTGATGTTTATTATATTTTATCAGTTTAACACTGTTGAAGGCTAACGATAATTTATTCTGCATTATCTTAGTCATAATATTTCTTACTAGGCTAGTTGAGCTCACCCTTTTGCTTTCATTGTTCTCTTCAGAAAATGAGAACGTAGCCGGTACTAGTCGGGAAATGGAGTGACGGTCCGAGATGGTTGTTTTAGTAGTCATCATTATTTAGTGTGATAATAAATGTAATGAGGATTAATTTGAGTTTGGATATTGTCTAGAAGACAATATTCCTATTAAAACTCTCAGCTACGTTTTGTCGTAGTTTACACGACAGTTGTATAATTAAGTTGTAGTTGAATTCTGTACCATGTATTTGGCGACTCAAGATGGGTGATATGTACCTATTTTGGGGGCGTCACAGTTGGTATCAAAGCTTTGGGATATAATCCCTGGCTAAGATGTGAGACTAGAACTAGGGGGAGAGACGGGAAAATCCTTCGTTATTATGACCTACCTAAGTTTATTTGTTATTTAATTGGTCGGTCAGAACATAGGGATAATATGTGGCGTGTCATTTAAATCTTATTTTGTGGCAGTGTTTGAAACTGACATCAAAAAATTTTGAGATAAGCAATGGAGCACATGAGACCTTTGAGTCACCAACGATTAATACCCAGGATAATGTGCATCAGGTAGGCAATAATCCTCAGGAAAATAATAACACCGACCAAATGATGAACGATGAGATGTTCAGAGGTTTTATGCAATTCATACAACATCAGGCGAGAACAACTCCTATTCAAGATACAGGTGAAAATACTGGCAACTCTCGGATGGTCACCGTTAAGCAGTTTAAGGAGCTTGGACCACCAGTGTTTTTGGAAGAGCCAAAACCACTTAAGGTGGAGACATGGATAAAGCAGATCACCAAGATATTTGATGTCTTGGGATGCTCAGAGGAGCAAAGGGTTCCCTATTGCGGAAGATATAAACATAAATTGTTTATACATTAAATTTACACACTATTCCCCAAGGTCGAGTAACCTTAACTTATACATAATTACATAACTTATTTAACTTACAACAACATTAAGATACATTACTGTTACAAATCTAACTTCACACGTATACTAAAGCTGGAACTGTCTTTAACATTTCCTTGTATCTGACGCGTTCGTCTTAATCTGCAATGTTTTATCATGATATAACAAGGGTGAGCATGAAAGTTGCCTAGCAAGTTTAAGTTCAATAATTTAACGATAGATCATGATTGAAAGAATCTGAATAATAAGCTGGCTATAATTCATCAATATAGTGGTGAATTAGCACGAACAAACTTTTAACTGAACAAGTATTGAATATGAACAAATATATCTGGACCAACTGGTAATGAAGGTGATCAGTCTTTCATACCTGACTTATACATGCAATATGTACAGAGTACAATTCTACAATGGCAATCAGCAATGATTAACCATAAGCATATCTGAATGAAACAACTCTTAGTAGAGTTAAGTAAAACTTGCATGAACCGTTAATTATCGCTATGCAATTTAATAAGCTTTGTCCGAAGACCTAATATATAAATAATATCGATATACAAATTAGAATAATATCATCACAGTTATTTAAAATAGCCTAAACACATAGCACATAACCCTATCAGTCTATAACACACATAAAACTCGGTATCAAGTCAAACTATTGCAGTCTGAGTTGAACCCGACACAAATCTGACATCCCGACGGTCTAGTCGGACTAAATTTTGAGTTTAAGTTCAATCAAACTCTGTCTAAATACTTAACCATTATCTAAGATAATTTATTAACAGTCAAAATATTTTTCGTAAGCTCGTAATAATTTTTAAATAATTATTACTATTTATCATGAATTTTCAATCATTAATAACGAATTTAAATACCACTTAATTCCATTATCATTAATATTGATTTATTATTAAATATTAATAAAATATATGTCATAATATTATAATACATTTATAATATCTCAAAGTATTTTTACAACTTTAAAATCATATTTATATGATTTTTAAACAGTTAAATTCATTATCCGATAATTGCTATTAATATTAAAATATTAATATTTTTATGACAAAATATCAAAAGTTATATTTTATAACTTAAAATATTTTTATAACACTTAAATCATTTTTATATGATTTTTAAATCATTTATTTTATTCGTCCATAATTTATTTAATATATTTATTAAATAAACTAATTATTATTAATATTAATTAATTAATTAATGAAATTTCTCACAAAATAATAAAAGCCACTAAAAATAACTTAAAATATTTTCTTTTACCATAATATAATTTTTCATGATTTTTCATGTATTAAAATTATTTTTAAATAATTTATTTAATATTATAATTAAATAAATTAAATACCATTTATATTCCTAAAATATTAATTATTTATGAAATATACTCAAAATAATTAAAAACTATTTTTCAGACTTTAAAATAATTTTTGGAATTTATTTTATATTTTTAATAATTAAAAACCATTTTTATCTATTTATTAATTAAAAATAATTAATTTCTAAAACTAACTGTCGCTAAAAGGGTCTATAGCGACAGACCCGTCGCTAAAGGTGTTCTTGAGCTGTTCTTCATCAAGCCCAGAACTTCATGTCAATTAGCAAGTGGGCACGTTTGACTAGTCCTAAATCATAGATCTTGATGTAACTGAGTACGGTTTTGGGTTCATGTTATAGTATTGATGCAATACTACAACCTTAAACAAACATCATGGCCATCAAACACCAAATCAGTGAGATACAAGCCTTCGAATTTCATGTCAGACCTGTTTTTCATTTCTGGGTTTTTCAGAAATGAAGAACAGTCCGAGTTGACCACTTTTGATATCAATAACTTTCATCATGAGCTTGATTAGTGTGTTGTAAAGGTTAATACGTATAGTAAACATGTAAGAGAGCAATCATACAACATAATATCAGTATTTTATCAACAAAATCACAAGATTCAGTCCGGTCAAACTAGGGGTCAAGAACTGTTCTTGAAGATTCTGGGTTTTCCAGAATCTTCATCCGAGCAGTCAGTCAACGGTGGTTTGACCACTCATATCTTGTATTCCGTTACGGATCTGGTTGATCTAAATCCTTGGATATGTAGCTTACACAATAGGCTACAAAGATCAAACAACAACATGGACCAAAGATCAGAGGCTTGCAAAAGCTTGTCAGGAATTCTAGGAAAATTTTGGGTATCCCAGAATCAGATTTTGTGCTCGGTCAACGTACTTTGACCGCTTATAACTGGATATCTGGATATGGTATGGATGTGATTCCACTTCCAGTATACTCTCCTCATAGCAAAGAACAAGTTTAGTACATAAAACACACTTAACACTTAACACAGAAAGATCTAGAGGCCCTGACATATGACTGTCAGGCCTTAAAATTAGGGTTCTTGGTCGATTTTTAAAACTTGATTTTCGTGCCTCTAGCTGTTATAGATCCATGATCTAGCAACCCAGATTACTCATAAACACCCTCTAACACAATTCTAACCATCAAATAACAACATCAAACACAAGATCATTGATTTTTGAAATTTTAAGGTTTTATACCTTTTAACTTTGATCTTAGTTTTTTGACTCTTGATTCTGATATTGAGAGGCTAAATCTTGAACATGGCTTATCTTATCTCACTCTCTCACTCTACATTTCGAAGATAATGGAGAGAGAATGACTTGGAGAAAATGAGAATTAAAGTGCCTTTTCTCTCTCTCTCTAATCTATATGCATTATTGATTCAATGCATATGGCTGGCTAGATGGCTGATTGCTGTGATGTGTAGGACAAGGCTAGGGCTAGGAGTGGTTCACCAACTTATTTAGGGTTAGATCTACAAGCAACCTAATAAATAATGCACTAAGGGCAAAAATGTTATTTCGATTTTAATTTAATGGCAATTTGGACAATTGGCCAAACCCTTAGGGTTTAGGGTTTGGATTAGGATTTAGGGTTTGAACCCTTTAGGTTTGTAATTTAGTTTCTAACATTTCTGATTTTCGATTTTCAAAATAGAAACTAATATTTCTAAATTATAATTAGAATTTTCTAATTATATTAAAATTTACTAATCATAATTCAATCTTGCTAATTAGGATTAATATATCCTAATTAAAATTTCTAATTAAGCAATTATGGTCAAAATGGTCATTAGGGTTTATAACCCAGATTTAGGGTTTTTAAATAAAAGAATAATTTTTCTAAATTACAAATTTGGTTTCCTAATTAGATTAGGGTTTCCTAATTACTTATAACTTGAAAATTAGGATTAATGTTTTCTAATTAACATTAAAATTATTAAATTAACAATTAGGTTTTCCCTAATTATAAATTAGGGTTTTTAATCCAAAAATTAGGGTTTTCTAAATTAATTAGGATTATCCCTAATTAGGTTATCATTAACAACGTGTAAACCTTATACTAACATTCGCATTCCCAAACTAGGGTTTCATACACCGAATTAGGGTTTCGAATTCCCAGAACTGAAATTAGGGTTTCCAAAACCGGTTTCTAGGGTTTCTTGTTAATCGTAATAATTTTCTAACCGAACGTTGTCGTTCTTAATATATACCTAGGGTTTGTTACAGATATCGTTTATCTGATTAACCCTTGACCCTTAACCACATATTATACACATATACAACCATATACACAGAACATATACACGTATACACTTAATCCTGAACAATTCACCAAAATCATTCACAAAATTTTGAAATCCTCAAAATTCCTTCCCAAAAATATCAAACGCATACACTTATTTTCTGTCTAGGTTCTAATATTAAACCCCGAATCAATCAATTATGATTTTAAAAAATTTCTAAATTCTCGGTTTATCACATTCACCCCTTCTTCTAAAAATTTCGTCTCCGAAATTTACCTTACACCTTACACTCTACTGCTTACACCATTCATACACATCATCATATGCTACCCAACACACCACTCACGAGAGTAAAAATTTTGAAATTTTGTTGAGGAGTTATATAGTCTATTTGTCTGTCATTTTCGCAAAGGTTATATGAAAATTCATCCGCAAACCGTCATAACTTACGAACATAGTGGGTAATTAATCCAGTATGCCATGTACTTAATAAGTACTGCTGCTCGAATCTGTTTCTCGTCACTGCCATAGGCACAAAATTCTACCTCAGTTGGATTTTGCACCAAAACAATTTGGTTCGGGAAATTTCTTTCAATGAACACTTAGAGTTTTCATAAACATTAGTCTAGCTGAATCGAGTAGCATAGACTCATATCAATAATTCAATTTAATAGAATTATTTAAGTGTAGCCAAACCCCGTTGGCAAATTAAAATTTTTTGAAAATATTTTTGTGAATGACGTCATGATGTCGTACTGTATTAACAGTCTGTTTGAGGATGCCGTCATCATATGACTTTGTCATAACACATCATACAATAGTGGAACAATGATTTTTAGATCGAATTCACACTATGTACTCATGTATTTATAATTCTATCAACTTTTTATCATATCTGCACCAGGTTACATGGTACATGAGTGATAAATAAAATATATTTTGATATTTCAAATCATTTGCGTCTAGCTGAAATAAGTAGCATATACTATACTTTAAACCGTTTCGAAAATGATTACGAGTCTACATTTTTTTTTAAAAGCACATAGTGTGTATTTAGCTTGATGTCAAAATTTCAAAATCTAGCATAGCTAGGAATTTTGGAAAACTTATGTCTCCGTTAATAATCATTTGCTTATACATTCTATCTATTCCTATTATCCTCAATTCTCTATTCTCACAAAACTATACCCAGTTCGTCAAACCACACTCATGAGTTCATGAATTTGCCACAATCATATGAGTTTAAGAACTTATCCTAGTCAGAGTTGTGGCGTCCATTCGTTGAGGGGTTCATAAACACTTCATATAACTATGAGTCAAGCATGTCACATAAGTATGAGTTTTTAGAACTCATACTTAACCTTATATTCTCTACTTATAACCTATCTATTTGTTATACACATGAGAAAGGAATCACCCTCTTAACATGCATATAGCAAATAGCGCGACACAAGCATTTCAATAATTATCATTGCCAGAAACTAAGTGGTATTTTACACCAAGTACAATTCCCCACCCATACAAGGAATCATACAACTCAGCGGCCGACATGAGTCCTCAATTGAATCCCCACCTAATCTTAACTCCCTTCTCAATACGAATTTCATTCAACTCGTATTCATAATCCTTTCCTGAATTTTTACTAATTCATAGTACAACTGACACTCGTCAATCTTGCTGTACACTTTTTAATCATTCATTTGATCCTTCTCCATACTATAACCTTATCCGATCACCGGGTGATCTCATCATATATATTACGATTCATTTCTATGCCTGGATCGTTTTATTTTTCGATCTCCTATCACTGCACTTTTAGTCTTTTAGACTCTATCTATTCACCACTACTGTTCAATCTTTATTATCAGAGTTAGGAAACTCTATATCTTATAACTCGCCGAGATTCGTCTTTAAATCTTACCGACCAACTAACTCTATTTAAATTAGTACTTATCCTAATCACTGCGGTTATTAGTCTCAGGTATTCCTACCTAAGGTTCATAACCTACATCTTTGACACCAACTGTGACGGCCTCAAATCCGGGTACCAAATCACCACAGATCTGATACAATCATTCTATAACTATTGCGGAAGATATAAACATAAATTGTTTATATATTACATTTACACACTATTCTCCAAGGTCGAGTAACCTTAACTTATACACAATTACATAACTTATTTAACTTACAATAACATTAACATACATTACTGTTACAAATCTAACTTCACACGTATACTAAAGGTGGAACTGTCTTTGATCTTTTCTTGTATTCGACGCGTTCGTCTTAATCTGCAATATTTTATCATGATATCGCAAGGGTGAGCATGAAAGTTGCCCAGCAAGTTTAAGTTCAATAATTTAACGATAGATCATGATTGAAAGAATCTGAATAATAAGCTGCATATAATTCATCAATATAGTGGTGAATTAGCACGAACAAACTTTTGATTGAACAAGTATTGAACATGAACAAATATATCTGGACCAACTAGTAATGAAGGTGATCAGCCTTTCATACCTGATTTATACAAGTAATATGTACAGAGTACAATTCTACAATGGCAATCAGCAATGATTAACCATAAGCATATCTGAATGAAACAACTCTTAGTAGAGTTAAGTAAAACTTGTCTGAACCGTTGATTACCGCTATGCAATTTAATAAGCTTTGTCTGAAGACCTAATATATAAATAATATCGATATACAAATTAGAATAATATCATCACATTTATTTAAAATAACCTAAACACATAGCACATAACCCTATCAGTCTATAACACACATAAAACTCGGTATCAAGTCAAACTATTGCAGTCTGAGTTGAACCCGACACACATCTGACATCCCGACAATCTAGTCGGACTAAATTTCGAGTTTAAGTTCAATCAAACTCTGTCTAAATACTTAATCATTATCTAAGATAATTTATTAACAGTCGAAATATTTTTCGTAAGTTCGTAATAAATTTTAAATAATTATTACTATTTATCATGAATTTTCAATCATTAATAACGTATTTGAATAATTTAAATACCACTTAATTCTATTATCATTAATATTTATTTATTATTAAATATTAATGAAATATATATCATAATATTATAATATATTTATAATATCTCAAAGTATTTTTAATACTTTAAAATCATATTTATATGATTTTTAAACAGTTAAATTCTTTATTCGATAATTGCAATTAATATTAAAATATTAATATTTTTATGACAAAATATCAAAAGTTATATTTTATAACTTAAAATATTTTTATAACACTTAAATCATTTTTATATGATTTTTAAATCATTTATTCTATTCTTCCATAATTTATTTAATATATTTATTTAATAAACTAATTACCATTAATATTAATTAATTAATGAAATTTCTCACAAAATATTAATAGTCACTAAAAATAACTTAAAATATTTCTTTTACCATAATATAATTTTTCATGATTTTTAATGTATTAAAATCATTTTTAAATAATTTATTTAATATTATAATTAAATAAATTAAATACCATTTATATTCCAAAAATATTAAATATTTATGAAATATAGTCAAAATAATTAAAAACTGTTTTTCAGACTTTAAACTAATTTTTCGGAATTTATTTTGTATTTTTAATAATTAAAAACTATTTTTATCTATTTTTAATTAAAAATAATTAATTTCTAAAACTAACTGTCGCTAAAGGGGCTTATAGCGATAGACCCGTCACTATAGGTGTTCTTGAGTTGTTCTTCATCAAGCCCAGAACTTCATGTCAGTTAGCAAGTGGGCATGTTTGACCAGTCCTAAATCATAGATCTTGATGTAACTGAGTACGGTTTTGGGTTCATGTTATAGTATTGATGCAATACTACAACCTTAAACAAACATCATGGCCATCAAACACCAAATCAGTGAAATACAAGCCTTCAAATTTCATGTCAGACATGTTTTTGATTTCTGAGTTTTCCAGAAATGAAGAACAGTCCGAGTTGACCACTTTTGATATCAATAACTTTCATCATGAGCTTGATTAGTGTGTTGTAAAGGTTAATACGTATAGTAAACATGTAAGAGAGCAATCATATAACATAATATCAGTATTTTATCAACAAAATCACAAGATTCAGTCCGGTCAAACTAGTGGTCAAGAACTGTTCTTGAAGATTCTGGGTTTTCTAGAATCTTCATCCGAGCAGTCGGTCAACGGTGGTTTGACCACTCATATCTTGTATTTCGTTACGGATCTGGTTGATCTAAAGCCTTGGATATGTAGCTTACACAACAGGCTACAAGGATCAAACAACAACATGGACCAAAGATCAAACGACTGCAAGATCAGAGGCTTGCAAAAGCTTGTCAGGAATTCTGGGAAAATTCTGGGTAACCCAGAAACAGATTTTGTGCTCGGTCAACGTACTTTAACCGCTAATAACTGGAGATCTGGATATGGTATGGATGTGATTCCACTTCCAGTATACTCTCCTCATAGCAAAGAACAAGTTTAGAACATAAAACACACTTAACACTTAACATAGAAAGATCTAGAGTCCCTGACATATGACTGTCTGGCCTTAAAATTAGGGTTCTTGGTCAGTTTTTAAAACTTGATTTTCGTGCCTCTAGATGTTATAGATCCATGATCTAAAAACCCAGATCACTCATAGACACCCTCTAACACATTTCTAACCATCAAATAACAGCATCAAACACAAGATCATTGATTTTCAAAATTTTAGGGTTTTATACCTTTTAGCTTTGATCTTGGTTTTCTGACTCTTGATTCTGATATTGAGAGGATAAATCTTGAACATGGCTTATCTTATCTCACTCTATCACTCTAAATTTCAAAGATGGCGGAGAGAGAATGACTTGGAGAAAATGAGAATTAAAGTGTCTTTTCTCTCTCTCTAATCTATATGCATTATTGATTCAATGCATATGGATGGCTAGATGGCTGATTGCTGTGATGTGTAGCACAAGGCTAGGGCTAGGAGTGGTTCACCAACTTATTTAGGGTTAGATCTACAAGCAACCAAATAAATAATGCACTAAGGGCAAAAATGTCATTTTGATTTTAAATTTAATGGCAATTCGGACAATTGGCCAAACCCTTAAGGTTTAGGGTTTAGGTTAGGAATTAGTGTAAGACCCCGAATTTTATGAAATAAAAGTATTCACTTTTCCTATTCAGTAAATGGTTAAATTGATAAAAGTTAAAGTTAAGGGTGATATATGAATTTTTTTTCAAAATACGCAAGTGGTTATAAAATATTCATTGTTGTCGGGGAATATTCGTTTGGTCGTGGAATATTCTTTTTATCGGGAATGTCCGTACTATGGCGCAGTCATTTGTGGGCCCCATAACAGAATAACTGTCGGATGAAGAAAATGACAAACTTGAGTTTTTATAAATAACGGCGTAGTTGTTACCGTTAACACTGTTAGAATACCCGGTGGTTAAAATACAGTAATACGCGTTATTGCATAGTGTTTTTGAAATTATTGATTCTTACGTAAGAAGGCACTACTGAATAATTGTCACAGTAATTATTGTTCAATATTTTATTTTATTGATTCAATAATTGTTGTGTTGATATTTTATATTATTGTTGTTTCAATAATTGTTGCTACACAGTATTTTTCATTATCAGATCAATAATTCATATTATTTAGAATAATATTATTAATTGACAATATCTAGAAAGTTCTGTCTAAGGAGAGGTTTGGTCATCTAATTGCGCGCCAGTAAGGAGAAATCCTTATCGGAAAGCCCCCTCTTTCCTGGGAACGGCCTGGTTGTCATAAATGTGATTTTGTAATATTATTTGTGAATAATTAATTATTGATTCATATGATAAGGAAATATTTATTTTATGTGGATATAAATGAGGGATATATTTTTATGGTTAAAAATGAAGGAGTTAATGTTGAGGTTTTTATCAGTATTTTTGTCGGAATGTAGGTATTAAAAATCAAGATTTTTGAGATATTTTGCGGGGGTTATAATTTTTAATCCGACCGTTGGATCGTGGTAATTTTTGGATATGTTATACATATATAAGTTGAGTATATGTCCGTAAATTTTGAACCGTTAAAAATGAACGTATGATTTGTTAGGAATTTTAAGAGGTGACTGATTCGAAAATTAGGTTTATAAATGATTTTGGTAGAAAATTCTAGAATTGAGTGGGCCCACTTGTGGTTGGTGAAAAAAATGTGCTGAATTTTATTTCAAATGTGGTGGGTGGCAATAGTAGCAAGTAAAGCCATCAGGTTGCAGGTCAAGCCTGCTTCGGCGCACTAACATTTTCCTATAAATAGAGGGCTAAGTTAGAATTGAAAATCACACCAGAAACAAGTTTTCTCTCTTTCTCTCTCTAGATTATTGAGTATATTTTGTGAGTATTGTGATACTTTGAGAGTTGCTATTCAATGCAAGTTTCCTTCGACTTTGCATTCCAGTCAGAAATACTGCACTTTTGAGGTAAGGGATAGTAAGGAATTTTAAGGGTTATTATATTTTTCAGTTCGTAATTCTTCTGACCTTCAGAAAATTTCAGAAAAATCTGAAATGATATTTTGATGAGTTTTATTGATTGTGTCCAAAAATGGTGATTTTTGGATGTATAGATTAAGAGTTATGAATTTTTCGGGAAAATACTATTTTAAAAGTAACCGCTTATAACTCCTTGTGCTTAACTCCACAATTGATAAAATTTTTATTGGAAGTATATCTATATAATATCAGTATACTCTATGAATTTCAGAATTTTTGGATAAAAGTACAATTTATGATAAATGTCTAAATATTCGGTGGTTTTGGCCATATGAAAAATAGTAAATGAATTTTAAAAATTTTGAGAAAAATATGTGTTCAATATGGGACTATATTCTGATAAATCCCAGAAAAGAAATATTTTTGAAACTGATTTGGTATTTTTAATAAAAATAGACTAGTTATGAATAATTGAATTAAATATGTTATGTGAAGGAAGAAAATTGGAAAATATGATTTTATGGCTTGAGAATCATATATGTGGTATAGGCATATTTTTGTTGAGGGTTTTGGTGATTGGTGATGAAATCTTATGAGTTTGGCATTTTATGATGATTAAATGCATTAATTAGTAAAGTGTAAACAATTTAAATAAATTGTTTATAAGCTTAAGAAATATTATTCTTTCAATATCATTATACCGAAATATTGGTATGGATTTTATTGTAGAATTTCTACCTTTTTTATGTCGGAGTTACTATTCACGAGTTACTATTCCCGAGTTACTATTCATGAGTTACTATTCACGAGTTACTATTCACGACAAAATTGGTTTCTTTTTCTAACCAAATTATAGTTGATTTATGAATAATGCTCTTAAAATTAAATTCATGTTTTGATCATATTATTTTTATTATCATATATAACATTTTTATAACCTTGATGTTGAAATTCTCTTTCGCTTGAGTGTAAAGATGGGTAAATTATTGGTATGATCATGACTATGGGTTCTCTTTGGCCAGTAGTGCAAAGTTGAATTATTCACTGGTATGATCATGACCATTGAATTTATAATTGAATATCTTTAGCTTAACTGCAAAGGTGAAATGATCAACATGGTTATAATTATTGTTTATATAAATTCTGAAATGATTATATATTTCTTTGAGATATTAATATATTTGGCCTGTAGTGCAAATATGAACTGTTGATGAATATATTTGGCCTGTAGTGCAAATATGAACTGTTGAAGAATATCTTTGGCATGTAGTGCAAAGATGAATTGTTGATGAATATCTTTGGCCGTAGTGCAAAGATGAATTATGGATGAAGTGCAAAGATGAACTGTTGATGAATATCTTTGGCCTGTAGTGCAAAGATGATCTGTTGATGAATATCTTTGGCCTGTAGTTAGGGCTGAGCAAGTATCCAAATTGGAACCAAAACCGTACCAAAAATCGCACGAACCGCACCAATTAAAACCGCACCAACGGTTCCGACGTATGTGGCGGTTTTAGGTGGGTTGAATAACCAAATTTACGGTTCCGATTTGGTTACTAGCCAAAACCAAACCGCATAAAACCGAAACCGCACCATGTATGTGTATGTATGTATTATCTCTAGTAAATTCTAAAGTTACTTTTCACTTGAACACGCTCAGAGAAAATCCCAGTCTTGCATTGTCATTTTTTCACCAATTGAAAGAAGATGTTAAAGGTTATAGAGTCAAAAATTAAGCAATTGGATTTTGGAATTTTGAATTTGTTTGATGTGTTATTGGAGGGGCTTATAGTTGAGGGGCTCGAGCACTTGACGCATTGGTTAATGTCAATGCTATAATTGTAATAGTCTAATAGATTATTTTTAGTCCTCCCTGCAATATATTTTATTCTATCTTCAGTATATACTTTTAATTTTTGGGGAACTAGATAAACATTCTTGCTTATTATTGAATAGTCTCCGTTGTTTTATATAGCGCATATTTTAGTTTTAAAGCATGCTTGATATAATTCTCATTGTTGACTTTGTCACTAAGTTAATTGCTCGATGTAAGTTTTATGTTAAATTTTATTAAATGCTTAAACTTTTTTATTGTTTCAATTGGTTTTGAAACCGAAACCGCACCAATTAAAACTGCACCGCACACTTTAAAACTGAACCGCACCAATCACAAGCAGTTTCGGGTGCGGTTTGAAATTTTTCAAACCGCACCTAAGCGGTTTCGGGTGCGGTTTGGACTTCAAACCGCACCAAACTGCACCATGCTCATCCCTACCTGTAGTGCAAAGATGAACTGTTGTTGAATATCTTTGGCCGTAGTGCAAAGATGAATTTATTAGTATGATTATGAACAGGAACTGTGATTTGGTATAACCATGATCTTTCATGTTTCAGGTAAAGACAGGTGATGAAAATATTCTTCGTCCTGGGTGCGAAGAAAAATTTAGAATCACAATTATGATTATGGGTTATTCATATGATTGTGGAAAGGAACTGTTGAGTGATGTTATAGGGATAAAACATTGTTGGTGGATTTTTAACATGGAGAAGATAATTGACTTTATAGTCTATTTGACTCTTCTAATGGATTGCTCGTTCCGCTGCAACTATGGTTGAAATTTTTATCCTCTACCATATGTTCTAAATCTCTGATTATAACTGATGAAGACTATTGATAATTTATTTATCTTTAGTCATGATATTCTTTACTGGGCTAGTTGTGCTCACCCTTTTGTTTTACAATTCCTTTCAGGTAATAAGAGTGTAGCTAGGTCGAGCAGGGGTAACAAGGGAATAGAACGGTGGTCATCATTTAGGAGTTATATTTGGTGAATCATCTAGGGTGAAGCGAACCCAACATTGAAAGGGTGTTTTGCCACTATCATACAAGATGTCTAATGACATACAATCACGTGTCATCATAAGATAGGATTGTGCTCATCCACTTGCTGAGTATATTTATGAGCACTACCTATATAATCTTGGTGTTTGTTTGAAGTATAATTCTCAATTAGAGACAGTGGAGATAATGATAAGTCAAGAGAAGACTCACCATTGTGGAGAATATGATAGTAATCTTCTCGTTTTTCTTTGGGGTATATTGGGTCAACCAAGGATAATTCTATGGCCATATGGTATCTATCACAACCTAGAAGCATGGCCTCCCATGTACAAAGATTTCCTTGAGCACTTCCCAAAGTTTCTCATTTTTAAAATAGTTTTTGACTATACCTTTATGTAAGGTGTCATTGTGAGGTGTTGTCCACGGTTGGGACATGAGTCACATTTGGTATATATTTGTATTCAAACTTACAGCATATGTGTTGTTATATTTTGCATGACAATTGTTGTAATAAAGTTGTAGTTATTTTCTGTACCATGTATTTGACGACTCAAAATAGGTTGGATGGAATGGACACAGTTAGTATCAGAGCTTAGGGATATGGTCTCTGGTGGAGATCGGAAAATATAACTAGGAGGGGAGAGATGAGTAAATCCTTCGCTAGTGTGTCCTACCTAAGCTTCTTTGTTGGTCAGTCATAATATCGGGATATTATGTGATATGTTAATTTGTTCAATTAACCTTTGTTTTGAAGCTGTATTCTAGAATGATATCTAAAATACAGGAGATGAGCAATGGAGAAATCATGATGACAGGGAAGATGAAATCTGAAATGAAAACAAGGTATTCTCAACTCTTTAAATTACCAGGTACGTAAATTTCAGGGACGAAATTTTATAAGGAGGGGAGATTGTAAGACCCCGAATTTTATGAAATAAAAGTATTCAATTTTCCTATTCAGTATATGGTTAAATTGATAAAAGTTAAAGTTAAGGGTGATATATGAATTTTTTTTCAAAATACGCAAGTGGATATAGAATATTCATTGTTGTCGGGGAATATTCGTTTGGTCGTGGAATATTCTTTTTATCGGGAATATCCGTACGACGGCGCAGTCATTTGTGAGCCCCATAACAGAATAACTGTCGGATGAAGAAAACGACAAATTTGAGCTTTTATAAATAACGGCGTAGTTGTTACCGTTAACACTGTTGGAATACCCGATGGTTAAAATACAGTAATACGCGTTATTGCATAGTATTTTTGAAATTATTGATTCTTACGTAAGAAGGCACTACTGAATAATTGTCACAGTAATTATTGTTCAATATTTTATTTTATTGATTCAATAATTGCTGTGTTGATATTTTATATTATTGTTGTTTCAATAATTGTTGCTACACAGTATTTTCTATTATCAGATCAATAATTCATATTATTTAGAATAATATTATTAATTGACAATATCTAGAAAGTTCTGTCTAAGGAGAGGTTTGGTCATCTAATTGCGCGCCAGTAAGGAGAAATCCTTATCGAAAAGCCCCCTCTTTCCTGGGAACGGCCTGGTTGTCATAAATGTGATTTTGTAATATTATTTGTGAATAATTAATTATTGATTCATATGATAAGGAAATATTTATTTTATGTGGATATAAATGAGGGATATATTTTTATGGTTAAAAATGAAGGAGTTAATGTTGAGGTTTTTATCAGTATTTTTGTCGGAATGTAGGTATTAAAAATCAGGATTTTTGAGATATTTTGCGGGGGTTATAATTTTTAATCCGACCGTTGGATCGTGGTAATTTTTGGATATGTTATACATATATAAGTTGAGTATATGTCCGCAAATTTTGAACCGTTAAAAATGAACGTATGATTTGTTAGGAATTTTAAGAGGTGACTGATTCGAAAATTAGGTTTATAAATGATTTTGGTAGAAAATTCTAGAATTGAGTGGGCCCACTTGTGGTTGGTGAAAAAAATGTGCTGAATTTTATTTCAAATGTGGTGGGTGGCAATAGTAGCAAGTAAAGCCATCAGGTTGCAGGTCAAGTCTGCTTCGGCGTACTAACATTTTCCTATAAATAGAGGGCTAAGTTAGAATTGAAAATCACACCAGAAACAAGTTTTCTCTCTTTCTCTCTCTAGATTATTGAGTATATTTTGTGAGTATTGTGATACTTTGAGAGTTGCTATTCAATGCAAGTTTCCTTCGACTTTGCATTCCAGTCAGAAATATTGCACTTTTGAGGTAAGGGATAGTAAGGAATTTTAAGGGTTATTATATTTTTCAGTTCGTAATTCTTCTGACCTTCAGAAAATTTCAGAAAAATCTGAAATGATATTTTGATGAGTTTTATTGATTGTGTCCAAAAATGGTGATTTTTGGATGTATAGATTAAGAGTTATGAATTTTTCGGGAAAATACTATTTTAAAAGTAACCGCTTATAACTCCTTGTGCTTAACTCCACAATTGATGAAATTTTTATTGGAAGTATATCTATATAATATCAGTATACTCTATGAATTTCAGAATTTTTGGATAAAAGTATAATTTATGATAAATGTCTAAATATTCGATGGTTTTGGCCATATGAAAAATAGTAAATGAATTTTAAAAATTTTGAGAAAAATATGTGTTCAATATGGGACTATATTCTGATAAATCCCAGAAAAGAAATATTTTTGAAACTGATTTGGTATTTTTAATAAAAATAGACTAGTTATGAATAATTGAATTAAATATGTTATGTGAAGGAAGAAAATTGGAAAATATGATTTTATGGCTTGAGAATCATATATGTGGTATATGCATATTTTTGTTGAGGGTTTTGGTGATTGGTGATGAAATCTTATGAGTTTGGCATTTTATGATGATTAAATGCATTAATTAGTAAAGTGTAAACAATTTAAATAAATTGTTTATAAGCTTAAGAAATATTATTCTTTCAATATCATTATACCGAAATATTGGTATGGATTTTATTGTAGAATTTCTACCTTTTTTATGTCGGAGTTACTATTCACGAGTTACTATTTCTGAGTTACTATTCATGAGTTACTATTCACGAGTTACTATTCACGACAAAATTGGTTTCTTTTTCTAACCAAATTATAGTTGATTTATGAATATTGCTCTTAAAATTAAATTCATGTTTTGATCATATTATTTTTATTATCATATATAACATTTTTATAACCTTGATGTTGAAATTCTCTTTCGCTTGAGTGTAAAGATGGGTAAATTATTGGTATGATCATGACTATGGGTTCTCTTTGGCCAGTAGTGCAAAGTTGAATTATTGACTGGTATGATCATGACCATTGAATTTATAATTGAATATCTTTAGCTTAACTGCAAAGGTGAAATGATCAACATGGTTATAATTATTGTTTATATAAATTCTGAAATGATTATATATTTCTTTGAGATATTAATATATTTGGCCTGTAGTGCAAATATGAACTGTTGATGAATATATTTGGCCTGTAGTGCAAATATGAACTGTTGAGTAATATCTTTGGCCTGTATTGCAAAGATGAATTGTTGATGAATATCTTTGGCCGTAGTGCAAAGATGAATTATTGATGAATATCTTTGGCCTGTAGTGCAAAGATGAACTGTTGATGAATATCTTTGGCCTGTAGTGTAAAGATGGTCTGTTGATGAATATCTTTGGCCTGTAGTGCAAAGATGAACTGTTGTTGAATATCTTTGGCCATAGTGCAAAGATGGATTTATTAGTATGATTATGAACAGGAACTGTGATTTGGTATAACCATGATCTTTGATGTTTTAGGTAAAGACAGGTGACGAAAATATTCTTCGCATGGGTGCGAAGAAAAATTTAGAATCACAATTACGATTATGGGTTATTTATATGATTGTGGAAAGAAACTGTTGAGTGATGTTACAGGGGTAAAACATTGTTGGTGGATTTTTAACATGGAGAAGATAATTGACTTTATAGTCTATTTGACTCTTCTAATGGATTGCTCGTTCCACTGCAACTATGGTTGAAATTTTTATCATCTACCATATGTTCTAAATCTCTGATTATAACTGATGAAGACTATTGATAATTTATTTATCTTTAGTCATGATATTATTTACTAGGCTAGTTGTGCTCACCCTTTTGTTTCACAATTCCTTTCAGGTAATAAGAGTGTAGCTGGGTCGAGCGGGGGTAACAAGGGAATAGAACGGTGGTCATCATTTATAAGTTATATTTTGTGAATCATCTAGGGTGAAGCGAACCCAACGTTGAAAGGGTGTTTTGCCACTATCATACAAGATGTCTAATGACATACAACCTCGTGTCATCATAAGACAGGATTGTGCTCATCCACTTGTTGAGTATATTTACGAGCACTACCTATATAATCTTGGTATTTGTTTGAAGTATAATTCTCAATTAGAGAAGTGAAGAGAAGACTCACTATTGGGGAGAATATGATAGTAATCTTCTCGTTTTTTTTTTTGGGGTATATTGGGTCAACCAAGGATAATTCTATGGCCATATGGTATCTATCACAACCTAAAAGCATGGCCTCCCATGTACAAAGGTTTCCTTAAGTACTTCCCAAAGTTTCTCATTTCTAAAACAGTTTTTGACTATACCTTTATGTAAGGTGTCATTGTGAGGTGTTGTCCACGGTTGGGACATGAGTCACATTTGGTATATATTTGTATTCAAACTCGCAGCATATGTGTTGTTATATTTTGCACGACAATTGTTGTAATAAAGTTGTAGTTATTTTCTGTACCATGTATTTGACGACTCAAAATAGGTTGGATGGAATGGACCTGTTTTGGGGTTGTCACAATTAGGGTTTAAACCCTTTAGGGTTTAAGGTTTGAACCCTTTAGGTTTGCAATTTAGTTTCTAACATTTCCAAATTTCGGTTTTCAAAATAGAAAATTAATATTTTTAAATTATAATTAGAATTTTCTAATTATATTAAAATTTACTAATCATAATTCAATCTTGCTAATTTGGATTAATATATCCTAATTAAAATTGCTAATTAAGCAATTAGGGTCAAAATGGTCATTAGGGTTTATAACCCATAATTAGGGTTTCTAAATAAAAAAATACTTTTTCTAAATTAGAAATTAGGTTTTCTAATTAGATTATGGTTTCCTAATTACTTATAACTTGAAAATTAGGATTAATGTTTTCTAATTAACATTAAAATTATTAAATTAACAATTAGGTTTTCCCTAATTATAAATTAGGGTTTTTAATTCAAAAATTAAGGTTTTCTAAATTAATTAGGATTATCCCTAATTAGGTTATCATTAACAACGTGTAAACCTTATACTAACATTCGCATTCCCAAACTAGGATTTCATACACCGAATTAGGGTTTCGAATTCCCGAAACTGAAATTAGAATTTCCAGAACCGGTTTCTAGGGTTTCTTGTTATTCGTAAGAATTTTATAACCGAGCGTTGTCGTTCTTAATATATACCTAGGGTTTGTAGCAGATATCGTTTATCTGGTCAACCATTGACCCTTAACCACATACTATACAACCATATACACAGAACATATACACGTATACACTTAATCCTGAACAATTCATCAAAATCCTTCACAAAATTTTGAAATTCTCAAAATTCCTTCCCAAAAATATCAAACGCATACACTTATTTTCTGTCTAGGTTCTAATATTGAACCCTAAATCAATCAATTATGATTTTAAAATTTTTCTAAATTCTCGGGTTGTCACACTTCATGTTGTGAGGAGAGGCAGATTACTGGTGGAAGTATGTAAAACTTACTCAGCCTGCCGCACTAAAGATGTCTTGGGAGAAGTTCCAAGAACTGTTAAATGACAAGTACTTTTCCGAAAGTATTCGTCACATGAATGAGGTATAGTTCATCAAGCTGGAGCAAAACTATATGGCAATGTCGCAGTACGAAGCTAAGTTTGCCGAGTTGTCCCGGTTTGAGTCCCACTTGGTTGATAATGAGGAGAGAATGACGTGAATGTTTCTGCGAGGTTTGAAACCTGAAATACGTCAATATCTCATTTCTCACAAACTGTGTTTGTATTCAAATGTTGTAAATAGGGCTCAATTATTGGAGCGTATGTTGGTTTGATTTAGCTATTGCCCAATTGTGCGCTAGCATACGCGATCCACAACTAATATATGAAAGTATAGTGTCAAACCCACGAGGACAAAGTCTTAAGAGAATACAAATACTAAGGTAAAGTCGTTACTTATCTTATCTAAACAAGTGAAATAAGATTGTTGGTTAAGCTATATGATTAAGACTATAAGAATAAGAGAAGTGGTTGTGCTAGGAAGTCGAGACAGGATTACAAATCCCCTAATACATCGCCTAATCTCCTAACTCTCCAAATTACAAATGAATCAAGGAATGGTCAACCGAGAACAGTAAATATACATAAGCTTCTGTCGAAGGCCAAATTCACATCCCTAGCCAGATAAATCACAATATGTCTATTGGTGAAATTAGCTAAGCCAAGGTCATTAAGCTAAGTCTCAAGGTCGCACAAGGAAAATAGATATATGTCTATCCTATTAGCAGTTTATGCACACATTCGATTGGCATGGTCATAACAGGTGTTGTGGTATTTAAAGATAGATAATAACATCCATTTTTCAATCTCTGTTAAAGTCAATACTCATTACTCTATCAAACAAATAGTCATCAAATACGAAATACAACAACCCATTCCAAAATGATTCATTATATAAAATAGGAGAGAAAGTTAATTAGGCTTAACAAAAGGTTACATTGCAATCCTAAAAATGGAGTTAGTTCATAACTATGGTACTAACACACATTTGTAATACATTCCACATTATCAAAAATACACAAATAAATGGGAGATTTAAAATAAGAAAACCCCTATTTTGGAATGTTCTTGGTCTAAATCTTCTTTCACTGTATAACTCCTGAGATCTGTCGGATGCAATAACTCTATTTCCCTTAAAGCACAGCTCATTTCTCTTCTAAAAAATAAATGATGTAATAACTATCTATGCTAAATGTCTGAAATTGCTATCGCAGGCGGCTGATATTCCGTATATACTTCCCTATCTCCTTTAGGTCATTTAAATCACTTTACTGTCTAGAGACCGGACCTCGCGCTACGGCGCAAGCCTTTGCTTAGCAATTGGCGCTGTGGCGTCACGTAGACTTTGTTAGTTTTTGATTTTATGATATTTTGAATGATGACTAATTTAAGTATATTAGAAGTGTGCATGGTTCATGATTTGTTATTAAATTATTAAATATGCATGGATTATGGTTTTTAAATGTGCATGGTTCATGGTTTGTTATTATATTATAAAATATGCATGGATTATGATTTTTAAATGGTTTATAATATTATAATTAATATGCATGGATTATGTTTTATAATATTATATCTAATATGCTTGGGTTATGGTTATTACATAGTTTGGAGATTATTAAGAAAAATTTGAATTGGAGTTTATAAAGGAAGATTTGAATTGGAATTTATTAAGGAAGATTTGAATTGGAGTTTATTAAGATATGTTGGTATTTATAATTTTAATAATGACAAATATTATGGTCTTTTGTTATTAATTCTAGCTGGCCCAAATTGGTTCTTCTATTTCATCTATCCTACAGTATGTTTCGTGGGTGCTAATTTTACCCTCTTGCTTAGTGGAGCCCACAATAGTTAGTGATATTTTAGTATTCTATTTTGAAAAGGAGTCTTACAGAAGCTTTGGGTCTTATCTTCTTTATCTCATTTGTTCCTATTTAATTCAGTTAATTGGGTGTAGATTTTCTCTCCTTTATTTAAGCTCTTCAAAATCAAATAGCTGGCGCAGATTGCTTAATATCTTTTTGGTTATCCAAAGCTACTAAAATCATGGATTTATGCTAACGGGACTGAGTTTTCTTAGCTAACATCTTTTATAACCGTTGCTTGTTTTGTTATATATACTCCTTCTCTTCGGCTGAACAGGAACATCTCTTGAACCTGCAATCAAGTTGAAATACTACATCAGAGCTCTTCAATTACTTTATTCCAGCCCATTTATTGTAATTTGATATATTCTTTTGTGCTGGAAATTTGTTTTACCTTCCAAACTTTTTCATTGTAAACCGAAGTACTCAAGCATAGTTTTGACTTGAGATTTCCTATTTAGATAGTCTGTTCATAGAAGGCTTCAAGGGTCTCAGAGGTGAGAAGAGGTGCAGAGGTGTACAAGTTGTAGAGGTGAAAAACGGGGGCATAGGTGTCCAACATCAGATATTGAGGCTTCTTTGTAACAGGGAGTAATTTTTTGTATTGAGGTTTAAATAGTAATAGAAAGAGTCTCCAATCCTAGTTGGGATTGGACGTGGATTACGCCACTAGGTAGAGGATAGGGGCTGAACTACGTAAAAAATCTTGGTGTGATTTTTACTTCTGTTTATCTCTTTAACTCACGTTCTGCACATTTTTGTTCATCACGCTAATCCAGACACTAAAGCAGGCAGGTCTAGCTGTCTGATAATAATAAACGAAGAACAAACACTAAAGCAGAAAGGTGTAGCTGTCTGAATTAAACCTATAGCAGAAAAATTCAAAAAGTTTTCACTGTTTATCACTTTTAGCATAAACACCTATTCACCCCCCTCTAGGTGTGCGTATTTACTAAATTATATTTGGTATCAAAGCAAGGCTGTACTAATATTGATCGTTGTAGGTCGTAGGGGAAGATCCTATGGCACACCTAAACTTTCAAGAAGGTCAGTCCACAAGTAGGCCACCACTGTTGCTCGGAAGTGAGAACTCCAACTTTTCGAAGTTCAGAATGAAGATCTATCTGAACCGTGACCCATGGGAATGGTGGGTAGTCGAAAATGGACAAGTCATTCCGCGACATAATGATGGCAAGCCAAAGAATCTCATGGAAATGGACTCAAACGAATCGTATATGGTATCTTATGATTCCAAGGCCATGAATACACTTTTAAGTGGCATGGTTCGGTCGGAGATAGATAAGCATGCTAATGCACGAGTACGAACTATTCAAATTGGAGAAAAATAAATCAATTAGAGATGCCCAAGCAAGATTCCTCACTTTAATGAATTCTCTAAGCATGCTCGAACGAAAGATTAATCAAAAGGAAATCAATCGAAAGCTTCTTAGAGTCATGCCAAAGCGATTCACACCAAAGGTCACTACACTTCAAGACTCAGTCACAATCAGCACAATGGAAACTCTTACCTTATTTGGAGAACTTGAAGAGTTTGAAAACCAACTAAAATTGTATGATGAAGAAGATGAGGCACCTAAGAAGAAGACCTTGGCTCTACAAGCTGAAAGCTACATAGAAGGCAATGAAGAAGATTCGGATGAAGAAATAGCTTTAATGACCAAAAAATTGAGGGAGCTGATCCGAAAGAGGAATAGATCAAAAGTTCCAACAAAAGCTTTCAACAACAATAAAGATTTCAAGGAAAAGCCACAAGAGGAAGCATGTTTCGAATATGGAAGGCCTGGACACTTCAAAAGAGATTGCTTTTAACTAAAAAGAAAGAACAAAGCAAATGGTTCAAAAGGGAAGGCTCTAATGACATGGAGTGATGATGAACTTGATCATGAAGATCAAGAAGAAGAAACTGCTCAGTTGTGCTTCACTGGAATATACAATGAGGAAACATCTGAGGTAAGTTCTGAACTTGGAGAAATTACTATTTCTGACTATCTTATTTTAAAAAATGAAAACCTTCGTATGAAAGAGAAAAATGCTCACTTAAAAAGTTGGATAAATGACTTAATGAAGGAAGTAGAAACTTTAATTGAGGAAAAACAAGAAATAGTTAAAGATTGCACATCATGTGAAGTATCTTAGTTGAATGCTAAAATTGGATATTTAGATAATTATAATAAAATTTTATATAATCGTGCAAACAAATTAAATGAAGAAAATAATAGCCTTAAAAAGGAAAATGATGATTTAAAAGAGAGCTTGAAAATGAGAGATACTTGTATAGATGCTTTTAATGATAGAAAAATAATAAACATGCAAAATAATAATGAGGAAGAAATAATATCTTTGAAAAAGGATTTTACAAAATTTGTTCAAGGAGAAGAGAATTTAAATATAATGTTGGGTGCTCAAAGGTCAAGCTTAGATAAACAAGGAATTGGATATAATCCTATTAAAAACATAAAAAGTACTACTACTAAAATTAGAGTAATAAATAATAAACCAAGGAACAAGCCTCTTTATTGCTCACCTTATGTTACTTGCAAAAAATGTGGTTTAAAAGGACATTTTGATACTAATTGTAATAAAATAAAAATAAAACAAGTTTGGGTAAAGAAAGGAGATTTAATTGCTACTAACAATATTGGACCCAAACAGATTTGGGTACCAAAACGATGAGCTACTTCTTTGTTTTGTAGATATGCTTAAAAGCTAAAGTACCATCACATAAATGGGTACTTGACAGTGGATGTTCTAGACACATGACGGGTGATAGAACTAAATTTACCTCACTTGTTGCAAAGAAAGGAGGCACGATTACTTTTGGAGATGACACAACATGCTAAATCATCGGTAAAGGTAAAATTGGTAATGGTAAGGTATACATTGATAATGTCCATCATGTTGAAGGGTTAAAATATAATTTAATTAGTGTAAGTCAACTAATGGATAGTGGTCATAAAGTAATTTTTGAAAAAGATAAATGTGCTATTATTCATGCCTCTCATAATGTTCCTTTAGTAGCTAACAGAGAAGGTAATATATACACTATAAATTTTGAAAATCAAAATGAGGATATTTGTTTAGCTGATGTTCAAGATCAAACTATTCTATGGCATAGAAGGTTAGGGCATGTGTATATGGAATTGATTAACAAGTTTGCTACAGAGAACCTTGTTAAAGGTTTACCAAAGTTAAAATATGAGAAGACAGGTATTTGTAATTCATGTCAGTTGGGTAAACAAGCAAGAAATTCTTTTACAAGCAAAAATCAGGTATCAACTTCTTTACCTCTTCAATTATTGCATCTTGATTTATTTGGACCCGAGAGATATGCTAGCCTAGGAAATAATCATTATGCTTTTGTTATTGTTGATGATTTTTCAAGATTTACATGGGTTTTATTTTTGAAAACTAAAGATCGTGCTTTTGCAGAATTTTAAAAGCTTATAAAGAATGTTGAAACAAAACACAACCTCAAGCTAATTGGTATAAGGAGTGACCACGGTGGAGAATTTGGAAAAGACTTTATACCATATTGCAATGAGAAAGGTGTTACACATGAGTTTTCTGCACCAAGAACACCTCAACAAAATGGTGTGGTGGAACGCAAAAATCGTACTCTCCAAGAAACTGCAAGAACTTTACTTCATGAAAGTAAGCTGCCTAAAAGATTTTGGGCAGAGGCTGTAAGTACTGCATGTTACATTTTAAATAGAGTACTAATTAGACACATCCTATTGAAAACACCATATGAGTAACTAAATAAAAGGATTCCAAATATTAACTATTTTAAAGTTTTTGGTGCTAAATGTTTCATTCTAAATACTAATGGTAATCATGGAAAGTTTGATGCTAAATCAACTGAATCTATTTTTCTTAGCTATTCAATGCATAGTAAAGCCTATAGGGTTTATAATCTTGATAAATTTAAAGTTGAAGAATATGTGCATGTAGTGTTCGATGAATTTAACCGTGACCTATCAAAAGAAGAAAATGAAGTTTCTGCAGGTAAAGACAACCTGTTTAGTGGAAAACAAACAGCTCAATCCAGATAGCCTGAGCCATCTGCATCAGAAGGAAAATTAGATGAACGTGGAAAGCAAACAAATGAAATTTGACAAACTGAGTCATCTGTTTTAGTTAAAAATGCAGACATGCAGACGCCTAACGTCAGACAGCTCAACCCGTCTGTATTTAAAGAAAAGTCTGATGTTTAGTTTGATAAAGAGCTTGATATTTCAGAACCTGAACCTGAAGAGCAAATGACTACATCAAGGTTTCCTAAACCATCTAGAACAGTGAGAAATCATCCACCAAATCTGATTATAGGTGATCCTGACACTTGGATGAACACAAGAAGGAAAGCAAGGAATTATTGTGCATTTTCAGCATTTCTTTCACAAATAGAACCAAAGAATGCCAAGGAAACAATTCAAGATAAAAATTGGTCTATCGCCATGCAGGAAGAATTAAACCAATTTGAAAGGAAGATGCTTCTATAATTGGTACAAAATGGATTTTCAAAAATAAACTTGATGAAAATGGCACAATCACTAGAAATAAGGCTAGATTGGTAGCTCAAGGCTATAATCAATAAGAAGGTATAGATTATGAAGAAACCTTTGCCCCTGTTGCAAGGTTGGAAGCTATAAGTATTTTATTAGCCTATGCATGCTTTAGACAATTTAAATTATATCAAATGGATGTGAAAAGTGCTTTTTTAAATGGTTATTTAAATGAGGAAGTGTATGTTAAGCAACCACCGGGATTTGAACATGAAAAATATCCACATCATGTGTTTGAATTGAAAAAGACTTTGTATGGATTAAAACGGGCTCCAAGAGCCTGGTATGAAAGATTAAGCAAGTTTGTATTAGATAATGGTTTTAATCGTGGTAAAATTGATTCTACTCTTTTTATTAAAACCAAAAATAAAGATTTATTAATTGTTCAAATTTATGTGGATGATATAATTTTTGGAGCTATTACTAACTCTTTGTGTGAATGGTTTTCCCAATGTATGCATAATGAGTTTGATATGAGCCTTATGGGCGAATTAAATTATTTCTTGGGGCTTCAAATCAAACAATCCAATGAAGGGATTCATATTCACCAATCAAAGTATGTGAAGGAGATATTGAAGAGATTTGGATTCGAAAATACCAAACTAAAGTCAACACCAATGAGCACTACCGTCAAGCTTACTGCAGATGTAACAGGTAAAGATGTCGAAGTAACAATGTATCAAGGTATGATTGGTTGTTTACTTTATTTAACTTCATCAAGGCCAGATATTATGTATAGTGTATGCTTATGTGCTAGATTTCAAGCTCAACAAAAAGAATCTCACCTTAAAGCAGTAAAACAAATATTTAAAAATTTATCTGGCACAATTAATTTAGGCTTATACTATCCTGTATCTCCAAGTTTTGAACTAATTGGATACTCAGATGCAGATTATGTAGGGTGCCAAGTTGATAGAAAAAACACAAGTGGTGCTTGTGAATTTTTAGGCCAAAGCCTTGTAGCTTGGCACAGCAAGAAACAAACATCTGTTGCCTTGCTACTACGGAAGGTGAATATTTGGCGGCAGGTAGTTGTTGTTCACAAACTTTGTGGATGATACAAAAGTTACATGATTTTAATGTTATTTGTGAAAATGTGCCTATTATGTGTGACAATACTAGTGCTATTGATATTTCTAAAAATCCCGTGCTTCATTCTCGTACTAAGCATATTAAAGTAAGACGTCATTTTTTGAGAGATAATGTTGCTAAAGGATTAATTAAGTTAGTATGTGTCCCTACTAAACATCAATTGGCTAACATTTTTACAAAACCTTTAAGTGAGGAACGTTTTTGTACTTTGCGAAGAGAACTTGGAATGTATGTCTGTGCTTAATTATATCACATAACTACCTCATTCCTTTTTGATAATGCCAAAGGGGGAGAAGTTTGGGATAAGGATAAGGAGATTATATGTGACAATTGTGTGTTGATATGCGTTTATGATGCTATGATTTGTTGGTTATTGATAATCCTATTCGCATAAATTTTAGGGGGAGCATACAGTTAGGGGGAGCTTGTTGATTAAAGTGGTGCATAAATTATCATCATCAAAAAGGGGGAGAATGTTAGTTTTTAATTTTATGATATTTTGAATGATGACTAATTTAAGTATATTAGTAGTGTGCATGGTTCATGATTTGTTATTATATTATTTAATATGCATGGATTATGGTTTTTAAATGTGCATGGTTCATGGTTTGTTATTATATTATTAAATATGCATGGATTATGGTTTTTAAATGGTTTATAATATTATAATTAATATGCGTGGATTGTGGTTTATAATATTATATCTAATATGCTTGGGTTATGGTTATTACATAGTTTGGAGATTATTAAGGAAAATTTGAATTGGAGTTTATTAAGGAAGATTTGAATTGGAATTTATTAAGGAAGATTTGAATTAGAGTTTATTAAGGTATGTTGGTATTTATAATTTTAATAATGACAAATATTATGGTCTTTTGTTATTAATTCCAGCTGGCCCAAATTGGTTCTTCTATTTCATCTATCCTACAGTATGTTTCGTGGGTGCTAATTTTATCCTCTTGCTTAGTGGAGCCCACAATAGTTAGTGATATTTTAGTATTCTATTTTGAAAAGGAGTCTTACAGAAGCTTTGGGTCTTATCTTCTTTATCTCATTTATTCCTGTTTAATTCAGTTAATTGGGTATAGAGTTTCTCTCCTTTATTTAAGCTCTTCAAAATCAAATAGCTGGCACAGATTCCTTAATATCTTTTTGGTTATACAAAGCTGCTGAAATCATGGATTTATGCTAACGGGATTGAGTTTTCTTAGCTAACATCTTTTATAACCGTTGCTTGTTTTGTTATATATACTCCTTCTCTTCGGCTGAACAGGAACATCTCTTAAACCTGCAATCAAGTTGAAGTACTACATCAGAGCTCTTCAATTACTTTATTCCAGCCATTTATTGTAATCGGATATATTCTTTTGTGCTGGAAATTTGTTTTACCTTCCAAACTCTTTCATTGTAAACCGAAGTACTCAAGCATAGTTTTGGCTTGAGATTTCTTATTTAGTTAGTCTGTTCATAGAAGGCTTCAAGGGTCTTAGAGGTGAGAAGAGGTGCAGAGGTGTACAAGTTGTAGAGGTGCAAAACGGGGGCATAGGTGTCCAACATCAGATATTGAGGCTTCATTGTAACAGGGAGTAATTTTTTGTATTGGGGTTTAAATAGTAATAAAAAGAGTCTCCAATCCTAGTTGGGATTGGACGTGGATTACGCCACTAGGTAGAGGATAGGGGCTGAACCACGTAAAAAATTTTGGTGTGATTTTTACTTCTGTTTATCTCTTTAACTGCCATTCACGCTCTACACATTTTTGTTCATCACGCTAATCCAGACACTAAAGCAGACAGGTCTAGCTGTCTGATAATAATAAACGAAGAACATACACTAAAGAAGACTGGTGTAGGTGTCTGAATTAAACTTGTAGCAAAAAATTTCAAAAAGTTTTCACTGTTTATCACTTTTAGCATAAACACCTATTCACCCCCCCCTCTAGGTGTTCGTATTTACTGAATTATAGACATAAAAGACCGGAGGTCGCGCTGCGGCGCGACTCTTTAAAGGGACCTCAGCGCTGCGGCACGAGGCTGACAGAGGGACGCGCTGGGGCACCTCGAGTGGCGTAGGGGCGCGGGCAATGGCGCTCAAAAAGCTCCAGTTAACAGGGAGTTGCCTTGCTTTGGAGCTGCGGCGTGGGATCGAAGTGAAACCTTGGCGCTGCGGCGCCAATACAGCAAAAATGCCCATTATGCTCCTGTAACCTGGAAAACATCTATAAAGCCTTGCATTATAGAACTTAGACATAATAACAACAAATTATAGATAAAAGCTAACTAAATAACTGAAAACAGGAAACAACTTAAGCTGCAAAGGATTTTATTCGCATGTATAAATCATACTCCTCAAATACCCCCAAACTTAAGCTTTTGCTTGTCCTCAAGCAAACTATCAGACATCCACACCCCATTACTGCAAGACACAAATGAAGACTAATCCTATCGACTAATAATATGGCCTCTAAGAATAATTATAAGCATCCTCAGAGAATAGGACCAAATGCATACGAACGAGGGTTGAATGTCTATTAATAAATATGAGACTGTAAATGATCCAATCTATGTGTGTGTGCATACCAAACATCTTAACTAACCATAACCCAAATTAAGATTACACAGTAGATTGTGATAACCAATAAGCTTACTATGCAACCCACATAAATAACAAGCATTAAGAACAAGATGCAAACACAAGACAGGATCGAAAAGTTCTAGTATAATGAAGTAAATTCCGACTCAGACAGTACTTGATTACATTTAGGCAAAACAGAGCACCCATTAGCAATCTTTAGATAAATAACTCACAAGCCAGATGACTTTAGGGCACTAGGTGTAGAACACCCCTAAGAATCTAATAACTCAAGCACAAAGGCCACGTAAACAATATAAGTTCAGAATAGATTTTACCAGCCTGCGTTTATGGGCAAGTACGTTTCCACGCTCCATCTCAGCCCACTGTAGGTCTGCTATTATAATAGTTTTTTTTAATAGAACTTTAGACCCGAAAGTGTAAAAGTCTCTTAAGTCGTTAATTACCTTGAAATCAATAGAGTTTTTAATAGTGCACGAATTTTCAACACAATAAATAGACAACCTAAATCTGGACACATAGCTAGAAAAGACAATTGGTCAGTGCTCACTAAGAGGATGGATCCAAAACAGTCTCGATTTATAACACGCCCCTAGTTCGCATGAATTTGACACTATTCTAAGAAAACAAAATAATTATCGTGCTTATCATAAGCCACAATCAAAACTTAAACGCTAAACTACCCTAACCCAACATATAGACAGTTAGAAACTGGGGGTTAGAGTTAATCAAAAAGTAATAGGCAAAAATTATAACTATAAAGTACCCTTGTCCAAAATAGGGTCAAAATAGGGCAAAGTCATAACACATGACAATACAAATACCAATGACCATTGTAAAAGCCAAAAAAAAATATGGCTATCCACTAAATGACATCCGACCTAGCCAAAATATACCCAAATATGCAAACCCAAAATGATAATAATTATAAACATGAGATATACAACCAAAAACATGCATTCATATATAAATTTAAATACTACTATGCAAAGCATGCATCCAAAATAAGCAATTCAAAAACCAAAAACTTAACCACAATAATACTAAACAATAGATAAAACATAGTTAAACCATAAGTCTGGGGCTATCCTGCCCAAGCAAATCTCTCACACCCTCACAAAGTAAACATACTTAAACTTACACATCATATCATAGAGTTAAAAAAACATAATACTAACTTAACACTATTCATATATAAAAATAAACAACAAGAAGTCTTCCCCAAAACTTGGAATGTAGCTAGTGTCCTCACTGGCCTCCGGGCTACATCATCAAACATCAGTAGCATCTCCGCCTTCATCACCATCACGATCAAGATCCTCATCATCGTCGAACACCTCAAGATCATCATCATCTCTATCATCATCCTCCACGTTTACTGGCTCATTTGTGCGGGCCTCCTCAGCAGGCAAAAATTACGGCGGATAAGAAGCATAAATTGGAGGCGTTGGAAATAAAAAGGACATAAAATCAGCATCGTCACCACCCTGAGCAGCATGAATGTTGGAAAGTGTGTTGGCGAACTCTACATGGAAATGGTGGAATTGATTTTGCGATTGGGAAACATGGTCTATCTTGCAATGTAGGAAGCTTAGGCCGTTCATAATATGTGCAAGGGCCCCAGAATAAATGGTCTCAGTAGAAGGGGGGACTGGTGCTCGAGTGGAGGTTCCCGCCTTAGTGGATGGCTGTGGATCATCGGATGGCGGCGGCTACGGAGCTGGCAAAAATCCTTCTCCTCGGGGATGTGATGGTGCTCCCTCCCAGACTGCATAATGGCTAATGAGATGATGATCAATGATCGACATTGGAGGCAGGGTGACATCTTCCTTCTCCCACTGAACACCTGCCCTTTTGCATAGACTGGTAATAAGAGACGGGTGCGGGAGGCCAGACATAACTTTGCTCTTAATAGCCTTCTTGATGGACTCATTGATCAATACCCCTACATCGACGTTTAAACTGGTAACAATGGCATAGAGCAGAGTCGCCCTTTCCTGAGTTACATCACTCACATGATGCCTAGGCTAGATATTTGCACAGATAAAAGCGTACCAAGCCTTACCATAACGTCTAAGGGCCTGCTGGGGGAAAGACGTTCTTACAGCAGTGTACTCGTTCGTTTTCCACACCGTCCCAGGCTTACAGAGTTTGTTAATAATCTCGTCAGTGTGGTAACTTTGAATCTTATTTTCTCAATAATCGTGCCTGTCAAAATTGGGAGCCCCATAAACTGTGTTGATAGCCCTGCTATCGAATGGGATTAATTTTCCCAGCACTGGTGCAGCCGGCGGACCATTAGGAATGGCATTAGCATAGAATTCCTTCACCACCGCGACTACTGCGGATTTCGGCGGTTTAGTGAAATGCACCCATTTCATTTTGGATATCATAGCATTCATCTGACCATCCAATTTATCATCAGGCCTAAGCCCTAGCTCAAGCACCAAATTTCTAGACAAGAAATTCTGAGTGTATAGCTGATAGGCTTCTTCTGTTGGAAATTTCACTGCATCCCAAGTCTGAGCACGAGAGCGGGACGAGGATGGCGGAGGAGGGCCAATACAAGTTCTAGGACGCTTAGAAGCCATAATTGATTTTCAAAAAAATATATTCTAAGGCACGCTCTGTAGAAATTTTAGAAGCCTACAGTATAACACAACAGCGTATCGTGCTTGGCTTTTAAAGATGAAGGCGTGAACAGGCAACGGCAAGAAGAGGAATCGTGATGACTACTGGGTGCCCAAACCGTAATAAACTGATGCCGGTTGGGCTTTCTAACGGCTCTTGGAGAGGAAAAGGCGTCGTTTGGAGAAAGCTGCAACTAAAATGAGAGGAGAGAGAAGAATGGCGCTGCAATTTAATTGAAAATGCCTCATTTAAACAACTGAAATTCACTGGTGGCGCTGCGACGCGATACATGGCGTCGGGGAATGGGGTCAAACCCACTCTAGCGCTGGGGTGCCAATAATGGTGATGGGGTGCGAGTTCTAGGTAAACTAAGGCACTGGGGCGCCAATAATGGCGTTGAGGAACGAGTTTACAGTAGCTTCTCCCTATCTCCAGCGCTGCAACGTGAAAATCTGGGCTGGGGCACCGAGAATGGCGTTGCGGTGCAAATACCAATAGAAACTTGGCGCCGCGGCGCGGAGTATAAATATATGATAGTGAGTAATCCTGCACAGGCCAAAATCTCATATCAGACATCTACAAAATAGAAACACAGCAAACTTCAGTATTCAGTATTCACAAGTTCTAACTAAGGACAACCCTAAAACACATACTAACTGACATGCACTATACAGACCACAGGTTATGTTAATAACCACAGATAGAAACTACAGACAGCCAAAATTATGTTAATAACCACAGATAGAAACTACAGACAACCAAAATAATACTGAAGTTACTAAAAATAAAAGTAATTTGTTTCATACTGAGATGGGGATGCCTCCCATCAAGTGCTTGATTTAGAGTCGTCGGCTTGACTATTTTTCGGTCTTACACCGGGTCTCCCAATATGACGGAGGTGTTCTGCCGGTCAACCTCGCCGCCCCAGTAATGCTTCAACCGCTGCCCATTAACCTTGAAGGTTTTGTCAGAATTGGGGTCCTCAATCTCTATTGCCCCAAACGGATACACCTTGGCAACTGTGAATGGCCCTGACCATCTAGACTTTAATTTCCCTGGAAATAACTTCAGACGGAAGTTGAATAGAAGAACTTTTTGGCCCTATTCGAAGTGCCTCTCAAGGATTTTCATATCATGCCACCTCTTGGTCTGCTCCTTGTACAACTTAGCATTTTCATACGCTTACAGACGAAACTCGTTTGATTCGTTGAGTTGTAGAAGTCTCTGTTCACTGGCTGCTTATATATCAAGGTTTAGCTTTTTGATAGCCCAGTAGGCGTTGTGTTCCAACTCCACTAGAAGATAACATGCCTTACCATAGACAAGCCTATATGGAGACATTTCGATAGGCATTTTATAAGCTGTGCGGTAAGCCTACAAGGCATCGTCAAGCTTCTTAGACCAGTCCTTGCGATTGGGGTTGACAATTTTCTCCAAGATTCGCTTTACTTCACGATTGGAAATTTTGGCTTACCCACTAGTCTGCGGATGATAAGTGGTGGCTATCTTATGGGTCACCCCATACTTAGCTAGAAGGTCTTCAAAGTATTTGTTACAAAAATGCGACCCTTCATTGCTGATAATAGCCCGAGGCGTGCCAAAACGAGTGAAGATGTTTTTCTTAAGGAACTGGAGCACTACTTTAGCATCATTTGTTGGCAAGGCAATTGCTTCCACCCACTTAGAGACATAATCCACCGCCAAAAGGATATAGAGATTGTTAAAGGAGGGCGGGAATGGACCCATGAAGTCGATACCCCATACATCAAATAATTCCACCTCCAGGATATTCTGCAGTGGTAATTCATGCCGTCTTAATATGGTGCCCACCCTTTGGCATCTATCGCAGTGCAACACATATGTGTGTGCATCCTTGAATAGGGTGGGCCAACAAAATCCAGACTGAAGCACTTTAGCTGCAGTTCTTTGACCTCCAAAATGACCTCCATAATTTGAAGAATGGCAGTGATGTAGCACACCTTCAATTTCCTCATCCGGTAAGCATCATCGCAAAATTTGATCAGAACATTGCTTGAATAAGAAGGACTCATCCCACAGATATTGCTTGGCATCTTTTAGGAATTTCTTCCTTTGTTGATAGCTTAGGTTTTGAGGAAGCACTTGGCAAGTGACATAATTGGCAAAGTCCGCAAACCACGGTGCTTTGCTTTGGACGGCAAAAAGTTATTCGTCTGGGAAGAAATCATTAATGACATTTTCAGCATCTCCCGAATGCGCTGTGTTCTCCAACCTTGATAAGTGATTCACTAACTGATTTTATGTTCCCTTTTTGTTTCAAATTTCTAGATCGAACTCCTGGAGAAGCAGAACCCACCTAATCAATCTCGGCTTAGCATCTTTCTTCTCAATCAAATATTTGATTGCCGAGTGATCACTGTAGACGATCACCTTCATTCCAATGAGGTAGGAACAAAACTTATCGAATGCATAGACTACTACCATTAGCTCCTTCTCGGTGGTAGTATAATTCAGTTGAGCATCCGTTAAAGTTTTGCTGGCATAGTATATTGTGTGGAATACCTTCTCCCTTCTTTGGCCTAAAACCGTCCCAATAGCAAAATTACTTGCATCCCACATTAAGGTCCAGTCTGGGGCTACAACAATAGGAGCCGAGACAAGTGTTTTCTTTAATAACTCAAAAGCACTCAGGCAGGCTTCATCAAATTGGAAAGGCATGTCCTTTTCCAATAGTGTGCACAACGATTTGGTAATCCGTGAGAAGTCCTAGATAAACCTTCTGTAAAACCCTGCATGCCCGAGGAAACTCCTAACTCCTTTTACTGATGTCGGTGGAGGGAGGTTATTAATCACATCAATTTTTGCCTTATCAACCTCAATGCCGCCAGTAGAGACCATGTGACCCAGAATAATGCCCTCTTCAACCATGAAGTGGCACTTCTCCCAATTCAAGACAAGGTTAGTCTCAACACATCTATGGAGAACGGCAGTCAAATTCTTCAGGCAATTATCAAAAGAGCTCCCGAATACGGAAAAGTCATCCATGAAAACTTCTAAGGTCTTTTCCACCATATCAGAGAAAATCAACATCATACACCGCTGAAATGTTACGGGAGCATTACATAGCCCGAAAGACATTTTTTGGAAGGCAAAGGTCCCATACGGGCATGTGAATGCCATCTTCTCCTGATCTTCAGGAGTAATTGAGATCTAATTATACCCCGAGTAACCATCCAGCAGGCAATAATACGCATGCCCAGCTAACCTGTTAAGCATCTGATCAATGAATGGAAGAGGGAAGTGATCCTTACAGGTAGATTTGTTCAATTTCTTGTAATCCATGCACACCCTCCACCCAGTCACCGTTCTAGTAGGGATCAGCTCGTTATTTTCGTTGGGCACTACCGTCATTCCGCCCTTCTTTGGCACGCATTGGATAGGACTGACCCAAGGACTATCAGATATGGGGTGGATGATACCTACATCCAGCAATTTTATAATCTCCTTATAAACCACCTCTTTTATGATCGGATTCAATCGCCGCTAATGTTCAATAGAAGGCTTAGACCCTTCCTCCAGTAAAATTTTATGCATGCATAGAGTCGGACTAATCCCTTTGATGTCAGCAATTGACCACCCCAGGGCCGTTTTGTATTGCTTGAGCACAAGCAGCAACTTTTCTTCCTGACACTTAGTTAGAGAAGCAGAAATTATCACAGGTAAAGTAGATGAGTTCCCTAAGTAAGCATACCTCAGGTGATCGGGCAAAGGCTTTAATTCTAAGACAGGAGGTTCCATGATCTACAGCTGAGCCTTGGAAGTTGAGGCCTCATCATCATTTAGAGACTCAAACTGTCTTTGAAACTGTTTGGATCTTTGGGGTGCATCTAGCCACTTGGCAAATTCAACATTAGTGGGCTCTTCAATAGTATTGGCCCCTGTTAGTGTGGCTTCCAAAGGGTCAGTATTGTAGGTTTTTGAGAACACTTCCCTAACTCAATTATCAATAGCATTAATCTGGAAGCAGTCCTCAAGAGTGTTAGGATATTTCATCAATCTGAAGAAATTGAACGTCACTTCTTGATCCTGAACTCTCATTGTCAACTCCCCTTTCTGTACATTAATTAGGGTCATCCCCATCGCCGAGAATGGCCTGCCCAATATTATAGGGACCTCTCTGTCCTCATCAAAATCTAGGACAATGAAATCAGCTGGGAAAATGAACTTATCAATTTTGACAAGCACATCCTCTCTACTATCCCCTTCGAGTACGTGAGAGATCTATCAGCCAATTATAACGTGACACTTGTAGGTTTGGCTTCATTTAGCCACAGCTTCTTATAAATGGACAGAGGCATCAAGTTGATTCTCACCCCTAGATCACATAAAGCCTTGCCAATGAATTAATCCCCAATAGTGCAAGGAATTGTGAAGCTTCCTGGATCTTTTAGCTTTGTCAGAAGCTTGTTTTGTAGAATGGCACTACACTCTTCTGTCAGAGCCAGTGTTTTATAATCCCCCATTTTTTGCTTTTTAGATAAAATGTCCTTCATAAACTTGACATAACTTGGCATTCCCTCCAATGCCTCTGCAAATGGGATGTTTATGTGAAGCCTCTTAAATACCTCCAGGAATTTGGAAAACTACTTGTCCAGCTTTTGCTTCTGCAGACGCTGGGGGAAAGGTAATTGCGGGAGAGGAGGACTGGCTTTGTTAATAGTAGGAGTTGGTGTTGGTGTTGGTTCTTGTTGAACATTTTCTTCACCCCCAGACTTGTCTCCATTTTGTTCCACAATAGCAATAGGATTCTCTACAATAACTTCTTCTTCCACAAGAGAACTCTCTCCACCTTGTTCATTAGTGGTTCGCCCACTTCTGAGTGTCACTGCTTTGCATTGTTCTTTGCCTTCCTATTTTGGGTTGACATCAGTGTCACTAGGCAATGTGCCTTGTGAATGGATGTTTAAAGCAATGGCCAATTGTCCCATCTGTACTTCAAGATTTCGAATGGAGGCTTCTTGATTGTTACTCCTTGTTTCATTTTGGGCAATGTATAGCGACATGAGATCCTCCAAACTAGGCTTTCTCTCCTGCTGAGGTGGTGGATGGTGGAACTGATTTTGAGAGCTCTGCGGTTATGGATTGTACTAATTCTGAGATTGAAAACACGGAGGGTTACAAAAATTCAGCCTGGAGGATGAAGGTTGTGCATGATTAGGTTTATTGTTGTTGTTGCCCCAAGAGAAGTTGGGATGATTTCTCAAGCCCGGGTGGTAATGAGTGGCAAGATTAGCATTTTGTTGCCGCCCGTAGTTGGAAACAAATTGAACTGACTCAGGGCTTATTTCACACTGATCAGTAGGGTGGCTCCCTTGACATAACTCGCACTGGACTACGACACTCTGCACATTTTGCACTGCTGATGGTCCCATGGTGTCTAGTCATTTCGTTAGTGCTGCAACCTGAGCCGCTAATGATGTGAATGAGTCAACCTCATATACCCCTGCTGCTCTTCTGGGGGCTTGCCTATCATTCAGCCATTGATAATTATTGGCCGCCATTGTTTCCACTAGTTCATACCCTGTTGTGTGATGTTTAGCCATGAAGGCCACTCCAGACGCGGCATCAATACTCGAACAAGTAGATCCGGATAGCCTATTATAAAAGGTCTGGATAGGAAGCCATTCAGGCAATCCATGGTGAGGGCATTTTCTCAGAAGATCCTTGAATCGCTCCCATGTGTCATATAAAGATTCTGAGTCAAACTGGATAAATGAGGTAATTTAATGCCTGAGTCTGGCGGTTTTGGCGGGCGGAAAGAACTTCGCCATGAACTTTTGGGCCAAGTCAGCCCATGTGGTGATGGAGCCCGGCGGGAGTGAGTGTAGCCAGCTCTTTACCTTGTCCTTTAAGGTGAATGGAAACAACCGGAGTCTGATGGCATCGTCAGACACACCGTTGGTTTTGAACGTATCGCAAATCTCCACAAAGTTTATCAAGTGATCGTTAGGATCATCATTCGGTAGTCCCCCAAACTGAATGTTAGTGCACATTTGAAAGGTGTCCAGCTTTATCTCAAAGTTATTTGCTTAGATTACGGGCCTGAGAATGCTTGCCTGGAGATCATTGATTGGAGGCATGGCATAATCCCTTAGAGATTTCTGAAGTTCCTCAGCCATTCTGACAAGAGTAGGCATGTCCCAAGAATTTTCTCTTCGCAGTCGTCTGTATGTTCTATCAACCTCAGGATCGAGAGGTATTATATTCTGTCCCCTTTGAGGTGGCATAAAGAGTAAAGACTACCTGAAAAGAAAGTTAAATAGAAGAATCAGTTTAAATTAAGATTGTATTGACTTAGTGTTAATATTGAATAACAAATAATACTAAGTCCCCAGCAACGGCGCCAAAAACTTGTTGGTTCGATTTAGCTATTGCCTAATCGCGCGCAAGCATACGCGGTTCACAAGTAATATATGAAAGTAGAGTGTCAAACCCACGAGGAGAAAGTCTTAAGAGAATACAAATACTAAGGTAAAGTCATTACTTATCTTATCTAAACAAGTGAAATAAGATGGTTGGTTAAGCTATATGATTAAGACTATAAGAATAAGAGAAGTGGTTGTGCTAGGAAGTTTAGATAGGATTACAAATCCCCTAATGCATCGCCTAATCTCCTAACTCTCCAAATTACAAACGAATCAAGGAATGGTCAACCAAGAATAGTAAATACACATAAGCTTCTGTCGAATACCAAATGCACATCCCTAACCAGATAAATCACAATATGTCTATTGGTGAAAATAGCTAGGCCAAGGTTATTAAGCTAAGTCTCAAGGTCGCATAAGGTAAATAGAGATATGTCTATCCTATTAGCAGTTTATGCACACATTCTATTGGCATGGTCATAACAGGTGTTGTAGTATTTAAAAATAGATAATAACATCCATTTTTCAATCTCTGTTAAAGTCAATACTCATTATTCTATCAAGCAAATAGTCATCAAATATGAAATATAACAACCCATTCTAAAATGATTCATTATATAAAATAGGAGAGAAAGTTAATTAGGCTAAACAAAAGGTTACATTGCAATCCTAAAAATGAAGTTAGTTCATAACTATGGTACTATCACACATTTGCAATACATTCCACATTATCAGAAATACACAAATAAATGGGAGATTTGGAATAAGAAAACCCCTATTTTGGAATGTTCTTAGTCCAAATCTTCTTTCACTGTATAGCTCCTGAGCTTTGTCGGATGCAATAACTCTCTTTCCCTTGAAGCACAACTCATTTCTCTTTTAGAAAATAAATGTTGTAATAATTATCTACGCTAGCTGTCTGAAATTGCTATCCCAGGCGGCTGATATTCCATCTATACTTCCATATCTCCTTTAGGTCATTTAAAGCCCTTTACTGTCTGGACACTAGAGCTCGCGCTGCGGTGCGAGCCTTTGCTTAGTAAGTAGCACTGCGGCGCCACGTAGACTTAAAAAGACCAGAGGTCACGCTGCGGCGCGACTCTTTAAAGGGGCCTCGGCGCTGCGGCGCGAGGCTGACATCAGAGGGAGGCACTGGGGCGCCATGAGTGGCGCAAGGGCGCGGGAAATGGCGCTGAGAAAGCACCAGTTAACAGGGAGTTGCCTTACTTTGGCACTGCAGTGCGGGATCGAAGTGAAACCTTGGCGTTGTGGCGCCAATACAGCAAAAATGCCCATTATGCTCCTGTAACCTAGAAATCATCTGTAAAGCCTTGCATTATAGAACTTAGACATAATAACAACAAATTATAGATAAAAGCTAACTAAATAACTGAAAACAGGCAACAACTTAAGCTACAAAGGATCTGATTCGCAAGTATAAATCCTACTCATCAGCGTGATAATGAGTCAACCTAACCAAGAGTGAGCAGCCGGCAAAATGATAATACCAGTGGTAGCAGTCATCGAAGCGGTGACAACAAACGTGGAGGAAGTCAACATGCCAGAAATGGTAACCACTTCGGTGGTAATCATCGCCAAAACAATAGGAGTGGAAATTTCAAGAAAAAGAGATTCAACAATAATGGAAAGACGTCAGCACCAGCACCCGTTGTTAAAGAAGGAGAACGGTCACCGATCGTATGCTACAAATGCGGAGGGGAGGGACACATCAGTCCAAATTGTATGCAGCAGTCCAAAACATGTTATAATTGCAGAAGAGAAGGTCACCTAACCCAATTTTATCGTGCAGTGAAGTCAAGTCCAGCAGGAATGGAGGCACCAAATGCCGTCCCAAAAAAGTCAAAGCTGGTAGTTCAAGGGAGAGCGTTTGTCGTAACCTCCCAAAAGGCAAGGAACCCGAACGAAGTAATCATAGGTAAACTAATCATAAACTCTAGCAAAGTCTATACCTTATTTGATACCGGTTCTACCCATTCTTTTATTTCTCCTACTTGCGCTCAACGTTTAAATTTAACTCCAAAGAAATTAGACTTTGACTTATCTGTTGAAACTTCGTTGGGAGAAACCTTCATTAAATCCATTGTTTATAAGTCTTGTTTGATTCAAATCAGCAACCGCACGTTACCGGTCGATCTTATCTCTTTGAAAATACTTGCATTTGATGTGATTTTAGGGATTGTTTGGCTAACTACTCATTATGCTAAAATTGATTGTTATCGTAAGGTTGTTAGCTTTCATATTCCTAACCAACCTATTATGCCAATTCAAGCAACCAAACCACTAAAGTCAATCACTGTTATATCAAGCCATAAAGCTATTCGTTTATTAAAAAATGGATGTCAAGCTTTCTTATCCCATGTCACAGATTTAAACAAAAATACGTCAGATTTGAATGATATTTTCATTGTTAATAAATTTCCTGACGTATTCCTTAAAGAACTTTCTGGCCTACCCCCAGAGCGTGAAATCGAATTTTGTATCGACCTTGAACCCGGTACAAAACTAATTTCTAAAGCCCCATATCGAATGGCTCCTATTAAACTTCAGGAGTTAAAGACCCAACTGTAGGAATTGTTAGACATCGATTTCATTCGTCCTAGTACGTCTCTTTGGGGTGCTCATATTCTATTCGTGAAGAAAAAAGATGGAAGTATGCGACTTTGTATTGACTATCGGGAGTTGAATCATGTCACCATCAAATATAGGTACGCGTTGCTATGCATTGATGACATATTTAACCAGTTACAAGGCGCTAAATTCTTTTCAAAGATCGATCTTCATTCTGGGTATCATCAGTTAAAGATTAAAACTGATGACATTCTAAAGACTGCTTTTAAAACTCGGTACGGGCATTATGAAATCCTAATCATGTCCTTTGGATTGACTAATCCTCATGTTGCCTTCATAGATATGATGAACTGAGTATTCAAGGAATATTTGGATCACTTTGTGGTCATCTTTATTGATGACATCCTCATTTACTCAAAAAGCCGTGAAGATCATGAGCAACACTTGAGGCTGATACTCCAAAAGCTTCGTGAGAACAAGTTATATGCCAAGTTGAAAAAATACGAGTTCTGGCTTGAGGAGGTAGCATTCCTTGGGCACGTGATATCAAATCATGGAATATCTGTTGACCCGACAAAGATTGAAGTAATTCAAAGCTGGGAGCAATCTAAGTCAATGACCGAAGTACGTAGCTTTCTCAGCTTAGCTGATTATTATCGGAGATTCATGGAAGGATTTTCTCGAATCGCTACTCCATTAACTCAGCTGACTCGAAAAGATACAAAATTCAGTTGGAGCGAGGAATATGAGAAGAGTTTTCAAGAACTTAAGAGGAGACTCATTTCAGCACCTGTTTTGACAATACCATCTAGTTCGGAGGGATTTGTCATCTACAGTGATGCTTCAAACAAAGGGTTAGGATGTGTTCTTATGCAACATTGAAAAGTCATAGCCTATGCCTCACGATAACTCAAAGAGTATGAGAGGAATTTTCCTACTCATAATCTAGAGTTGGCAGCAGTCTTTTTTTGCACTAAAGATTTAGAGGCATTACCTGTATGGAGAGAAGGTGGAGATCTATACAGATCATAAAAGCCTCAAATATTTTTTTCACCCAAAAGGAGCTCAACATGCAGCAACGACGTTGGCTTAAGCTGTTGAAAGATTGCGATCATAACATTCAATACCATCCTAGAAAAGTAAACGTAGTAGCTGACGCGTTGAGTAGAAGATCATATGCGGGTATAAGTGCGATATTACCAACGCAAAGGCCCATTTGGTATGACTTACAAAGGATGGAGATAGAGATAAAGACTCCAGGGACCCACGTAATTATGGCAAATATACGAGTAGAATCGAATTTAATCGATAAAGTTAAAGCTGCTCAAGCTACAGACCTGGAGCTGATGCGTATGAAGAAAAAAGTGCAATAAGGTGCTATTCCAGAAGTAAAAATCGATGAAGAAGGAATACTTCGAGTCAACTCTAGACTTTTTATTCCTAATGACCCTGATTTAAAGTATAAAATCATGATGGAGACGCACAACACACCGTTCGCAAACTATCCTGAGAGTACCAAAATGTATCGTGATCTTCAATATATATTTTGGTGGAGCAATATAAAAAGAGAGATCGCAGAGTTTATCTCAAGGTGTTTAACGTGTCAACGAGTCAAAGCGGAACATCAAGTGCCAAAAGGACCATTGCAATCACTTGAAATTCCAGAATGGAAGTGGGAGCACATTATCATAGATTTTGTTACTGGTCTTCCCAAGGTTTCTCAAGGTATAGATGCGATTTGGGTTATTATCGATAGATTGACCAAGTCTGCTCATTTCTTACCTATACGAGAAACTTATTCACTTGAACGCCTTGCTCGTATTTACATAAATGAGATTATAAGACAGCATGGAATGTCAGTATCCATAGTTTCTGATCATGACCCAAGATTTATTTCACGATTTTGGGTTAGTTTGCAAAAAGATATGGGTACAGATTTACGATGTAGTTTGGCATATCATCCTCAAACGGACGGGCAGTCAGAGAGGACTATTCAAACTCTTGAAGATTTATTAAGACTTTGTGTCCTTGACTTCAAAGGAAGTTGGGATAAGTTCTTACCATTGGTGGAATTCTCCTACAATTACAGTTATCAAGCAAGTATTGGCATGGCTCCATTCAAGGCGTTGAATGGACGCAAGTGTCGTTCTCCAGTATGCTGGGATGAGGTGGGTGAAGCAGCGTTGTTGGGACCGAAATTGGTACGTATGACTACGGAGAAGATTCAAATGGTCCGACAACGTATAAAGACCTCACAAGATCGACAAAAAAGTTATGTTGATCTTCATCGAAGAGACGTGAAGTTCAATGTTAGAGAGCATGTGTTGTTACGGGTTACTCCATGGAGGGGAGTTATGAGATTTAGAAAGAGAGAAAAGCTCAATCCTCGATTCATTGGCCCATTTGAAATACCCGATGTTAAAAGTACAGTAATACGCGTGGTTGTATAGTAGCACATGGTATTGATTATTAATGCTTACGTGAGAAGTCACTCAGTTATACTTGATTATTGCTACAGTAATTATTGCATAGTATCTCACGTTATTTGATTCAATTATTGTCAATATTTTATATATTATTAAATCAATAATTGAGAGGACGGGTTATTCATATTATTATCTGCATAATTAGCAATGTCTAGAAAGTTCTATCGAGGAAAGGGGTTTGGTCACCTAATTGCATGCCAATAGGGAGAAATTCTTATCGGAAAGCCTCCTCTTTCCTGGGAACAATCTGGTTGTTAATATTGCGAGTTATAATAATGATGAATAAATGTTGTTAAAAATATTGAGGAGATTTTTATGAAATATTTGTTGTAAATTTTGCTTATTTTATGAACCCCCCATTTACCCATTTTTCAAAATAATCGGTAAAAAGCTATTCTGTATATATAATATGGCGGGGCCCACATGTGATAATGATATGTGGGTCACCGGGGGGAATGGGGGGGATGTCACGGGAAATCATAACGGAATGGTATGGCAGGAAAAGTCATGTATTATTATTATTATTATTATTATTATTATTATTATTATTATTATTATTATTATTATTATTATTATTATTATTATAATTTTAAATTTTGATTTTTATGAAAAATAGAATATATTATATTTTATTATGTATAGTATTTGCATAGTGTCTGCATAGTAAGCGCATAGTAATAATTAGAAAATCAGACGATTGTTCGGCGCCCGTGAGAAGAAAAAAAAGTATTGTGCAGTTCGTGATTTTCTTTTTCAAATAGTATCCTTCCATTCTCCTGTAAATAGGATGCTTAGTTAGAATTGAAAATCACACCAGAATTAGAGAATTCTTCTTCTATAATATTGAGCGTATTTCTTTCGAGTTTTAGGAAGCTTTGAGTGTAGAAAATAGTACAAATTTTCTTCAAGAATATCCCCGCTATACCAGTTAGAATACTCTTTTTTCTAAGGTAAGGGATATTATTTTGGTACAATCATCGTAAGAAATAATATTTTCTTCCATACTCTATAGTATGTAAGTAATATTATTTCGTTTTAGATTCCGAATTCTATACTCATTTTGTTAAAGTTTTGGCTTCTATACTCCATGAAATTAGTAGAATATCTTTAAAATTTGTGCTTCATCCAGTATCTTTTCATGGAAATATTATTCTGAGCATTCTTGATAAATTTTAAGCTTTACATGTCGGGGTACTATTCACGAGGTACTATAGCTGAATTACTATTCACGGGTTACTATTCACTCGAGTACTATTCATCCGGGGTATTATTCATGACAAAAATTAATTATTTTTCGATCCAAATCATTTTTGATATAATAATATTCTTCAATTTTACTCCACAAAGTAGTATCATGTTGACAATTTGGACGTTTTTGAATTTTGGATAAATTAAATTATAAATCTTTCAAATTTATCCTTTGCTTTCATTTAATTGAATTCTTGTATCATTTTCATCATCATCATGCTTATATTGTTATGAAAGTCATCTTTGGCTCGTAGTACATAGATGGACTGTTGATCGATATGATTATGACATGGAATCATTTGGTATAATCATGACCTATAATGTTACAAATGATGTGGTAAATGTTCTCGTTGGCCGTAATGCATTGATGGACAGTTGTTGGCATGATCATGACCATTGGTGAAAACACAATTATCATTGGCCCGTAGTGCATGGATAATTCGTGGTTATGATACTAATAAATATCCTTGGCCCGTAGTGCAGGGATGATTTGATGATGTGGATTATTTATTAAGTTGAGTCTCAGCGATAAAATTGATGATAAACTTTTTAAATCATAGAAGTTAGTAGATATCATGCTCTACTTGACTCTTTTAATGGATTGCTTGTTCCGATGCAGTTAAACTTGATGTTTATTATATTTTATCAGTTTAACACTATTGAAGGCTAACAATAATTTATTCTGCATTATCTTAGTCATAATATTTCTTACTGGGCTAGTTAAGCTCACCCTTTTGCTTTCATTGTTCTCTTCAGAAAATGAGAACGTAGCCAGGACTAGTCGGGGAATGAAGTGACGGTCCGAGATGATTATTTTAGTAGTCCTCATTATTTAGTGTGATAATAAATATAATGAGGATTGAATTTGAGTTTGGATATTGTCTAGAAGACAATATTCCTGTTAAAACTCTCAGCTATGTTTTGTCGTAGTTTACACGACAGTTGTATAATTAAGTTGTATTTGAATTCTGTACCATGTATTTAAGGACTTAAGATGGGTGACGTATACCTATTTTGGGGGCATCACAGTTGGTATCAAAGCTTAGGGATATGATCCCTGGCTAAGATGTGAGACTAGAACTAGGGGGACAGACGGGAAAATCCTTTACTAGTAGGACCTACCTAAGTTTATTTGTTATTTAATTGGTTGGTCAGAATATAGGGATAATATGTGGCTTGTCAATTAACCCTTATTTTGTGGCAGTGTTTGAAAATGGCATCCAAAACTTTTGAGATAAGCAATGGAGCACATGAGATCGTTGAGTCACCAACGATCAATACCCAGGATAATGTGCATCGGGAAGGCAATAATCCACAAGAAAACAACAACACCGACCAAATGATGAACGATGAGATGTTCAGAGATTTTATGCAATTCATGCAACATCAGGCGAGAACGACTCCTATTCAAAATGCATGTGGAAATACTGGCAACTCTCGGATGCTCTTTGATTTAGTTCCAACTCATACGTAAGAAGATTACCATAGAGTTTTTTCACAATCATTTCATGTAGATTCTTTGACTCTCAGATGGTTGTGGTATTGGCATTCCACTTGTTGGATAGTGCTTGCATGAACTTTATATTCAAATCTTTGTTTGGATATACCTTGCCATAAGACTTTAGAGCATTTAGGATAATGGTGAAGCTTTAATATGTTACTGTAATATTTTCTCCAGGAACATGAGTAAACATCTCATACTGTTGAGTTAGGAGAGATTGCTTATTTTCTCTAACTTCTTATGTTCCCTCATGCATCACCACTAATGCTTCCCATACTTGTAGTGCAGTTTACGACATTCCTAAAGAGTTTATCCTCTAAAGCCATGAATAGAATATTTTTTCCCTTTTATCTAACTGCACACGCTTTTTCTCATTTTTAGTCCATTCTTCACGCATTTTTACAACCTCTTTATTGGGATTGTCTGTTGTAGGAGCCAGCTTTGTAGGAACATTTGGACCAATGAGAAAATCTTCGAATAGATCATCATCAATAGCATCCATATACGCTTGCATAAGCACTTTCCAGTTAGCAAATTTTTCTTTATTTAGAAGAGGTGGCTTACTTCCACCACCAAGCTTAGAACCATTTTTATTATATGTCATGGATCTAATCAAATTGCAAGCTTTGTGTTCGTGAGAACCTGCTCTAATACCACTTTTTATTTCCCAAAGCCACTTATAGATCTAGAAGGGGGGTTGAATAAATCTTTTAAAATTTCTGATGATTAAAAGAGTGTTACCAAAATATTTATTAATTTGATTGATTAAACATAGAGGAGTATATCTTTTAGAAAACCCCTTGAAGATTTAAAAATAAATATTAATTCTAAATTATTGCAAGATAAATATAATAAACAGGCAGATAAGAGATAAAATCAGCAAGCAAAGACACAAACAATTTTAAGTGGTTCAGAAACTGAATAACTCCTAATCCACTCTTTTACTCCTCGAGTAGGAAATCTACTAAAGGTTTAGTCATACAAACAAGGACACTATGCCCTCTTCAAGTCCCACAAACTTGGATATTTAGTCACAAAGACAAGGACTTTCAGCCCTCTGATGATCTGATGATTGACGTTTGTTGTAGGATGCTACTAAGTTTGCGTTAAGCTTTTATTTTCAGGTAGTTAGCAGCTCAAACTATGTATTTTGGATCTTTGAGTTTTTTCTTTAACTTTTGCAAAGTTTTTGGCCTTTTGATCAATGTTTGTCACCTCTAATTAAGTTTGAATCCTTTTCACCTTTTATACTCTGCTGAAAAATCTTCCCGTTGCAAGATGCTCTTTTGTGCATTTAATGTTTAGATATCCTAGGATTCTTGATGTTGACATTTTAAACCTAGGAGACGGTTCATTTTTCCTTGCCTGTCATATCAGTTTGCTTTCTCACCTAACAACCTTGACGTGTCACTGTCACCAATTGTTGGATTGCTAAAAACGAATCAAAGTATTCAATCTAATTGAAGTAACAGTAGAAGTATGCAAAATAGCAATTTAAAATTTTCAGTAATCTCATGTGAAGCCTTATGTAAATATCATTAATTGAGGAAGAATAAAGATATATAAAGTGTATGCAACGCCCAAGAGGTATCCACCAAGAGTAATTGATTGAAGAATGATTTTAGACTCTACTGGGTCTTGGATGGCTAATCCTAATTCTCACTTTTCTAACAACTTAGGTTTTTGAGAATTCTTACTAGAGAGAAGCTAGATGCAGAGAATGCATTAGTCTTTCCCATAATAAGACTCCTCTTATTTAAAAATTAACCCTAATCCTTAACCCTTAAGGAATTGGGTTTTAATTTAACTCTCAATTTAATTAGGAACTAAATAAAATAATAATTATAATAATAATACTCCTCTTATTTATTTATAATCTAGTATTTCTCTAAATACTTAATTATAAATATTAGTATTTCTCCAAATACTATATTATTATTATTTAATCAATTTAATAATAATAATAATAATAATATAATAATAATAATAATAATAATAATAATAATAATAATAATAATAATAATAATAAGATGACTAATCTTATTAATTTATAATATTAGCATTTCTCCAAATACTTGATTATAAATCTTAAGATATTTAATTTATTTCACTAATAAATTAAATATACTTAATTTATTATTATTAAGTCAATCAATTCTAAAATCATATTACTCCTTTTTTGTGGTGTGACCTCTAGGTTCAATATTAAGCTAGTAGTAAAATCAATAAATTAAAACCATTCTAATATTATTTATAATGAATTAAACTCCTTTAATTCAAATATAAATAAATAATATTTATTCTTCATCATGAGTGACCTTATAAATAATGTATCATGACTATTTGGATAATATGAATTCAACGTTAATCACAAAGATTATCATAAAGAATACAAAGAACTTATTCTGTGAATAGTTACTGTATAATTCAATCCTTCTACCAGACAATGTCCCAATCAAATATAAAACATGGAATTATTGTCAAGTTTTATTCATTTGATTATATAGATTTCGATTCTTAAATGCACAACAAAAGTTCTTTCTAATTTCCATTCAATCCTAGCCAGGGATTTTCATGGTGTCATTTTATCGAATCACATAGTGTAGCGTCCCCAAATCTGAGTACTTTGAACCTCGAACTTGGTACGTTACGGTACTTCATCATCGTACATATTCTATCATCTAATGCGAAACAAATAAACATATATTGTTTATTTTACATAATTCCATAACCTTTTCCCAGGTTTATTAACATTAACTGAATACATACCTTCAAAATTACAAAGGTTTACAATAAGATAACTAAATAGTTATCCTTATAACAATCTATTACTATATTTTGCTTTTGTCTATGCCCTTCTTCAAGCCTTCACCTTTATCTGAAATTTATTATCATGATATAGCAAGGGTGAGCAACTACTTTGCCCAGCAAGTTTAAATTCAATAAAGATATATCATGATTGAAAATAATAAGCTTTCAAATTTTTAACAATTTAATAATTGTGAAGAAACATGAATCAAGATGTCAATAATTGAATGACTGAATCAATAACGTTTAAAGTCAACAAGGACTAGAAATAACTTTATCTGAACCTTAGGGTAATGAAGGTGATCAGCCTTTCATACCTAATGAACATACACAACATGCACTAAGTGCGAATCAATAATCAGTTTAGATGTGAATAATCATCAATAATCATTCACTAACATGCTTTGAAATATAACTCGAGTTTGAGTTAAGGAAACTTGCCTGCATTGTCGATTACCGCTACGCAATTTAATTTATTCTCTTTATTGAAAAGACCTATCAGGTATAAGATTGATCTTTCAATTAACATATCATACCTTATTTCATAATACTATCTAACACTTAATCACATAGTCAAATATTAGATAATCTTAACACCATATTCATTTACTTACTTAAAATCTCATCATCTTATATTAACGTGTCTAACATTCATTCACCAAGTTAAGTATTAGACATTACACCTTAGTCTTAGTATTATCATTATACTTTAATAATCTTTTTATCACTTATAACTTATACTTATAAGTTTTTCCTTTATATGTTATCTTATTAAGCTAGATAACCTTTCAGTAAACTGAAATATCATTTTAGTAAACCGGATTACATTTCAGCATCCTGAAATTACTATTTCAACAGACCACACAATATTTCAGCAGACTGAAACCATTTTAGCCATCCCAAAATCCAATTCAGCACCCTGAATTCTCATTTTAGTCTATTACAAGCATAACATAGTTCATTAAATACCAAATTCAACAATTATATTGAAAAATAACATGAATATCTTATTTTAATCTCCCGTCTAATGTTATTAATTAGGTAATAATATTTTATGTTAAGGTTATTAACCTTTTAATAACATTCCAGCTAAATACTACTAATAATATCTTAATCCAATATTATTAGCTATATAACAATAATTTAAGTCATTAATCAAATTAATAAATAATTTATTTTAATTGTTTTCCTTTCCTTAATTAACTCATTAAACATTATAAAATGCCCTAAACATCACAACACTTCACACCCGACCCCAAAACTTCATCAAAAAATCTGCATAAGCCATGCTTAAGGGTCTCAAGTCATATAATCGTATTTTTCATATTTTTGGACATCATATATTTAATTAAATATATTTATCTATTTATCATCATTTAGATGAAAAATACCAAATCAACTATAAAAATATTTCTTTTCTGAGATTAGACAGAATATAGTTCTATATTGAACATATATTTTTATCGGAATTTTTAAAATAGATTTACTATATTTAAATAGTCCATAATAGCCAAATTTCTCCGATTTTTCATAAATCGAGATTAACTCCAACAATTCTGAAATTTTTACAGTATGATCCTGTTATACACATGTACTTCCAGTAAAAATTTTGTAATTTTTGGACTTATATACAGAGAGTTATTCTGGTGACTTCATAAAAATAGTTCTTCACCGTAAAATCCATAACTCTCAAACCGTATGGCCAAAAATTCTCAATTTTTTACACAACCTGCATAACGTCTGATATTACCACTCCAAATTTTTCCAGAATTTTTAAAGCACAAAAAGTGGACGAAAATGCCCCCGTTACTGACTGGTCCAAAACAGTCCTATTTTCTTTCCAAAAATCGGGACTATTTTGGCTTCCACAACCACCACTCCATGAAAACTCAACATTTTTGAGTGCTACCACTTGGGTTAACTAGCAAACACATATATCTAGCACCCCTATTTGACGGATTGTAAAAAGGAGTTATAGATTTAAAACGGTGGATTTTCAAAGTAAATAGAAATTTAGGTTTCAAAACTAGAAAAATTATTTTTCTTTTCCTTTTTGATTCCAACAAAATCAACACCCAATATGGGTAAATTCATACTTGAATCCATGAAAAATACATAGATCATAGGGGTTTGAGCTTCAAAATTAAAAACCCCCTTTTTCATCAAATTACAAAAATAAAGAAAATAAAGCTTATGATTTATACCTTTTTTTTCTCCTTCTTCTTCTTCTTCTTCTTATCCATCCATGGAGGATTTTCTCCTCCTTCTTTCCTCTTCTAGCTGCCTATCTCCTTCTCTCTCTCTCCCTCACGGTTTCTTCTTTCCTTTTCCCGTTCTCTTCTTTTCCTTCTTACTTTTCTCTTTCTCTCTCTTTCTTATTCTCTTTCTTCTTCCCTTTCTTATCTTCTTTTCCGATCCTTTCTTCTTCTTCTTCTTCTTTTTAATTGCTTTAGCTAATACCCAACATGTCCTCATTCATTTGGGTTTTTTTAAAAAAATTGGGCCACTCTCTTAACTCTTTTGGGCTTTGTAATTAATTCCATTGGACTTGCAAATTTTTATTATTTTACTTACTAAATAAAATAAAATTGGGCTTCCTCTACAATTTAGATTGGACCAATATAATACTTGTCCCACACATAATATATTGGACTAGATTAAATAATTTAATCACCCTTAGTCACTTTATCTACAAGTCTCATGCTTAAGTAATTAATTGGGCTTGTTTAAATAATATAACTTCCTTTGCCCATTAAATTTAATTCTCTTGGACTCTATTTAAATTCTTAGGTTATGACCTCATTATAATCCATTGTTTTTAATTATATTCTACCCTAATCATTTAATTAGGGTTCCACTACACTTTTGTGAATAAATTTCATACCAATGCATTTTTAATTTCATAACCCAATTAAACTTGGTTATAAAATTAATTATTTGAGATACATAAAATAAATATCTTCGTGTTAGTATATATATTTATATACTAATATTCTCCCAATTTATAACCTCTTAGGTTATTTAATTACCACGCCTAATATATATATTAGGTTACATAACTTAATTCTTAATTCATTTTTATATACAAAATAAATGTATTCACATCATATAATGTATATTTATTTAATCATACACATAATTCCTTCTCACACTAATTTTAACTTTTCTCCATAAAAAAGTCAACTGTTGACTTTGACCAAAAGTCAACCTTTACACATTTTGTGTTTACTGACCATTTTGACTAAACTTGACGTTCCGGACGCAACCGAGCAGTCTGTGCTTCAATATTCTATCTCTAACTCAACTTTTGAGTTTTAAATTACTTCCTTCTTATTGCTAATCGTATTAACTAACGACTTTATACTTATTCAAATTCTTATTTGTCATTCAAGGCCAACGTTCAAGTTATGTTAATTACTAACATAGTTTTATCTTGATCCTTATATCATTAACTTAATTCATCATTCCTCTTGCTAAAATATATATAGCACCTTACTAAGTATATATATTTCTATACATATACTCATCTTCGTTTAACCTCATAACATATCTTCATGTGAAATCTTATCTCCTTAATAAAATTTTCACATGTACTTATATAACATTTCTTAGACTATTTAGTTCACATCGAATTTACAGGTATCGCGATACCTTATTATTGATATTCCTTCAAGTGTATATTAATTCATTTCTAGGGTTTTGAAATTTTTTTTTAACCCATATTTTCTCTATTCTCATTTGAATAGTAAACCATATAGGTTTTACTTGAATATTTTAAATAAATCCTCAAACTCTCATCTAGGTTTTATTCTTTAACCTTTATTCTAATCATTCAAGATTTTATAAATTTTTGGGTTATCACACATACGACATTCTCTTCCTTTACTGGAAATGGTAGATCCTTTGTTGACCATTCACCTATCTCTATATATATTTTATTATATTCGAGCATACCCTACAACATACTTGAGAGTATTAAGGAATATGTCAAACAATAATGTAGAATATACAAGATATTATGATGATCTCAAGTCTAAGGATCACTTGCATTACTATCACATTAGGAACTCCTATTAACAGGAAAGTAAAAATTCATTAGGGTTCCTTTATACGTCACATTCAGTGAACTTATTCTCTAATAAGCACCTATATACTTGCTTTAGTGTCTCTACACAAATGATCATGAGATAAATCATCCTCTTCAACAGATCAAGCAAAGTACGTACTAATCTATCCGGAATCAGTAATCCCACATTAGTGATCCATCGATTAAGAACATTTTAGTACTGAGCTATCAAGAGTTTAGATCTCATTAGCATGATCAACATCATGATTCTAAAAGCATTGCTCAATAACTATGGGTTTATCTCATTTATTAATTCAACTAATTAACATGGATAAAGAAAGCCTTTCTTAAAATAAATTCTCTTATTAATAAATGAATAAGATTACAAAGTAAATGCTTATTACATCAAATGTAATTGGCTTGAGGGCATACTACTTTCACCAACTAGCTGGTAGACACATATTCTTTTCTTCAATTTTCACCAAGGATATTTGGGGAGTGCATTAGGACCTTCAAATTGCAATGCTCCAATGTCAGTCAGTTTGTCAGGCTCGACTGCTCTACGATCGAGTTCTTCTCTGCGATCTTTTGCTTAACTGGGAGGCTCGCTTGTTCACTTAACGAACTGAAGTGCCTTTACGAAGTAAAGTGAACTTTGTGAGAGCTTCAAGTAATCTAGTGATCCTCTTGGTGTATTTCAATCTTGTGCTTACTCTGCGATCTTATACTCAACATTTCAGAGTTACCTTACGTTAATACCACAACCTATCAACTATATATCAATTCAGCTTTTTCAAGATCAACCTAACATTATTTGATCTTTCTATTCGAAGTCCTTTTACATTTGATCAATTCTTTATAAGGACTGTATAAATCATGTTGGTACAAATATACATTAAGCTCATTCATCATCAAATTAAAACATGCAAACTCTAACACATATATATATATATATATATATATATATATATATATATTTGTGTATAACAATTTATATTCGTATATCTATAAATCTTAATAAGCAAGAGATAATACGAATAATATCAAATCAAATAACTATATCAAATACTTTAGACCAATTTTCTCTTATCAAATTATTAGAATTTTGATATTAAGAGAGAAAGCTTTTTAGAGAGAGAATATGTAGGCAAGGGGAGTAAGCTTGTAAGAACCGTGAATTTCATGAATAAATAATGATTTTAATATAATAAGAAAATAAATATTTATTTGAATATAAATATTGATGTGTAGTAAGATGAGTTATTCAATTGGTGTAAATTGAGTTTATATGAGGATTAAGAACTATGGAATTGACGATGAGTATTGTGAAATGCCTTGTGTGGCATAATATGGAACGAGGAACTTCACTAAGTGAATTAAAAGAGAAATAGTTGATTAAGAGGAAGATTAATTATATGATTCCATATAGGGAATGAATGAACTCTTAAACTAGTAATATCACCAGTATGGAAGTTAATTCATGTCATGTAAAACTAGTATGGTGATAGAGGTCGGAGCTGGCTTAGAGCTAAACCAGTTTGGCACTACCAGGGACCGGCGCAGCTGCGCCCTCCCAGCAGTACAAACTGGCGCAGCTGCGCTAGTGGCCAGTCTTGTAAAGGATATTTTTACTGTAGAAATGAAATAGAACTTTATTGTAAGATGCGACATTATTAAAGGCATATGATAAGAATACATATTAATGACATGAAGTATCAAGTGGTACAATGAAAGCATATGTAACCTTTAATACAAAAATAATTAAATATTTATGTATTCTAGAAATTAGGAAAGGAATTAAATGTTTAAATAAACATTTAATATTAAATAATGTTATTATGTGGTTCTGTGAGTAGTAAAAATATTTATGGGAGATACCCGGACAATAATATCTAACTGCGTTATTTTATTTTATGTACTAATGTACATGGATTATATGATGTGAGTATATAAATAATCCCTAATTTTACCTAATATAGTAATAATTGTACATTAAAATTATATTTTGGGAATTAAATAAACTAAAATAAGCAAATTAGTTACGTTGCTAAGCTCAGTACATGAACAGTAACCTATCACCTATTTACGTAACTTCCAAGCAGTGATTATTGGCTATGGAGATGTCTGATGGTGGGTGGTTGAGAAAACCTTTGTTAATCGTTGTTTCCTTCCTGTACACCATGGATTATAACCTCAATATAAACTCATTAGCCAGTCCACCATTACTCTGTAAATAGCAGCTTTAATTATCAATTTTACATTACTCTAATTGTCTGTGGAACCTCTTAGAATTTGAGTTTGAGTGTTTGTTGTTCAAAGAAGAGTCTACCAATCTCATAAGGGAGAAACTAAGCATATTAAGCTTCAAGAGGTATAAAAGTCCTAACTTTTGTTCATAGTTGTGTTTTGTCAAATTCAAGAAATTACTTGAAATTCTCTATCAATCAATATGAATTAGCATGCTATCATATGGTTAGAAAATATGTATACGTATATGAAACCTTTGATGATGAATTTGAACACGTTTGAACCAAGAAAAATTGAAGTTAGTTGATGCTCTGCAAAACAGAGTAAGTTACCATTGTTGTTCCAAGTAGGGCGCAGTTGCGCCCCAGTTTATACTAGGGTGCAGCATAGCTGCGCCGGACCCCAAGACCAACTTCTGGTTTCAGTTATGTTATGTGTTGCTAATTTGATATTATGACTTATATATATGTCTGAAAATAGGTATAACATATTTTATAAAGCTTCTTTATGAGTTATGAAGTGATCAACATGATTTAGTAGGAGAGTTTTAAAAAAACTTAAAGTGTTGAAAATAAACTTTGATGGAACACATGCTTTACAAGTTCTGAACTTAGTAGCACACACACATGACTGATTTAGAACCTAAATGAGCATGATATATGATGTATAGTTCCTTTGTTCATGACCAACTTGTTATACTTTGTGTTAAGAGAACTTTTTCAAAGAAAAGCTTGACATATCAAAGTAAATATGCATGAATACTACGTGATGTACATTCTAATCTTATGAGGGGTGTTAACATGCCTTAACTACATATGATAAGAGCTTTAAAGTTGTCTTGTATGTGTTGGGTTGCATCGTTCAAGTTTAAAATGATTTCAAAAGCAAACTTGGATATGTTTTCAAACCAAATGCATTAAGTATGAGTAGTTAAGTTCTGAGAATCTAAAATGTTTATGTTTATTGTGTCTCTAACATGGTTCTTATGTGTTTGATATAATGGAAGTAAACCAAGCATGAGTAAGCATGTTTTAAAGTACTAAACGATGCTAGTTATAAATAAATGATATGAACACTTATGAGCATGTGTAGTATAGATTATGTGATCTCTTTATGTGAAAATAAGGCTAATTAGTACGCATGGCGATTACATGACCCTATTTGTCCTTGATTTCATGAAAATCCTTAACTAAGACCGTGATATGTAAAAGTGAACTCAAAAGTAGTCATATGCTTATGTAAAACCCTTTAGCATGTGTACATGATAGTTAACAATGACTTAGTATGTGAAGATTGGACTGAAACCAGGAGAGCAGGAGCTCAACTCTGGTCAGGCTAGAGGACAGCGCAGCTACGCCGTCCCTAAGCCTAGCCAGGGCGCAGCTGCGCCATCCTGCAGTCAGTTCTGTATTATGTTTGTGGTCTGAAGTTCGAGTCATGCTTATATGGCTACTTTAACTTATAGTGTATGACCAGTATGCTAAGTAATGTGTTAAAAATCATGCTAAGTGATAAAATTGAATGTTTGATTATAAACTTCCCAATGATAAGTCCAAAAGGTGTTTGCGAACTATAAAGCAATGATTAGAAACTATGTTGATGACTTCATGATGTCTTGTAAATAGAAATGTGCTATATGTACGCAAAAGTATGTGATGAAGTATGTGTAGAGTATGCGACTAAGTTAGACGTTTATGGGTGGTTTAAATTTACATATCATATGTAAGCTTATGTAACTAATGAATATCCTATACGCGTAACTATATTATGATAGGATTCGAAATAGTGTTGATAAGCTATATTTTGGTAAACTACGCTTGAGGCATGTATCCGAACTCTCTTTTATATTGAGCAAGTTTTCTAACTTACACAACTTTAGATTTTGTGCAAGTTCTCTAATTTCATTTGATTCATATATTAAATACAAGTACTCGAATCCTACTCTTTATTGAGCATTACTTGAACTTGTACTATTATTGATCGTGCAAGTAGAACTTTGAAAGTATAATACTTCGTAATCTAGAAATGAAATTGTTTACAAACCTTGATTTCGAACGATAATTGTTCATATATATACTATGAAAGAAAACTGTCTAAGTCATTGCTTCGGCTAGACTATTGATATTTGATCGAAAGCCATCCAAACCAAATTAAATTGGTGCAGACTCTTATAACTGAGATGAACAACCCTCTTGGTAGGGAAATTATATATTGTTGGGAAACCGATGTGCGCACTTGAGAAAGATTAATGTAATGCATTGGCATAGGATACTTTAGGCTGATCACATGTTGTACTTGTTTTGTAGAATTATCAGTTTATTACTGTTAATTCTAGGAGAAGTTCTTAGTCCTTAGTGACTGCTCAGTATTCATTACTTTGGAATCTGGAATCGATTAATCATTAAATATTATTGATATTTTCTGTCCATAGCGACTATTGTTATTATTCATCAATATTTCTTGCTATCTTGAACTATCATTATTGTTATACCCTTGAGAAATTAAAGCTACATTGATTACCCTTGCTCATTCTTGCTTCCCTAAAAACATTTCAGTTAAGGCAGAGTAAGGCGGCCCCTCGGGCATTGATAAGGGCAAGGGCAAGGCTATTGAGCAGTTTATATTTAGTAGAGATTATTATGTTCATGTAATGACTCAAGACGTGATATGTATTAGTTATATCTAAATTATGTTGGAGGTATTGTAAGAGATGTTTAAGTTATGAACCCTTGAGACGAGAATAATTATATTATGACAATGTAATTTATTCTATTATTCTGTTGTGTGAGATTATGATTTATTATTGGAGTTAGTACGTGACAACCAAATTTGAGACAACTGTGGTCTGAATTTGGGGGTGTCACAGGTCGGTATCAAAGCTGTAGTTGTAAACTTTAGGAGCGAAAGTCCTTATATTATAACTTAAGAGAACTTAGAAGATAGAGAGGGATGAAGACTCATGTAGAGTTATTATAGAGAGAGACTTAGTGTGTTATAGAATGTAACTTCATTCTATACAATAAACTTATGTTTGTTTAACATTCTAATGGAGTTATTGTTTATGTTATCTTATGTTGGTGATTGTAGGATGACTGACATGGGAGGACCTAGCCGAGTAGTAGAGGAGGAGCCGCGTGACATACACATAGTATTTAAGACACCATTGATAGCGGGGCCTATATTGGCAATGGCCCCTATCGATGATGATGATGATGAGGAAGAGATAGAGTCATTACCCGAGGAGTCTAATCCAGAGGAGGAACCTATGAAGGATGAGCCTGAGCCCATGGAGGACTCCGACGAGGCTACCTTCGAGGATCGGATATTGGGGGAGCATGAGGAATAGATTCTGGAGTTAGGATGTAGAGTGGAGGAGTTAGAGGCTGAGGCTGCAGAGAGGGAGTCCGAGTTTTAGAAACTGAGGGTCGAGGACCATCAGAGAAAGTTAGTGATGCAGGAGATGGAGGTGGAGATCGCTCACCGAAAGGAGGTAGAGATCCAGATGGGGACTTTGTTTCACAGGTCGGTGGCTACGAATGTAGAGTTGGTAAGAAAGTTGGAAGAGATGGAACAGAGAGAGTTGAGCGAGAGGACAGAGAAGGAAGCACTTCGTACTCAGTTAGAGATGGAAGTGATGGATAGGATTCACTTCGAGGAGAAGTGGGAAGAAACTAATGATCGGGCTAATGACTTAGAGGATGAGGTAAGATGTAAAAGAAGGAAAATGAATAAGATTAGCTATACCTTGCCCACGGCCATAGAGAGGTTGATTGATGGGGGACATCATTACCCGGCGGAGCAGGGACAAACCCGGCACACCATAAGCCGAGATTTGGTGGTGCACATTAATCAAAAGGAGTACTAGAGCACCAATGAGTGTAGGATGTTAGATTGAGTCTAGGTGTAGAAGCTTAGTAGTGGTAGTATTGTATTTATATATATGATGTTTAATCTGTTGTTGTAATCTCAGTCTATTGTGTAAAAAGTGAGATAGATGTGAACCCCAAACTTTTAAAAAATGTTAGAGGGGTAGTATGTTGGTGTTGTCCCCGTCTTTTGTGATAATAGGGGATATGTTGTTGTCATTTATAGAAGTAATCTAGAGAGGATCATGTAATTATAACAATTTGGCATATGAATATAAATGATCTTGTTCCATGAAGTTGTTATAAAATGTTATCCTTATTTGAGGAATATTAAAATAATATAATAAGATAATAATAAAAATGAAAATTTTGTAATGCAGAAAAATGCTGCCCAGATGTAGAATAACTGCACTGGAAGAGTCAGTTAATGATGAGAGAGTGTGACGACCCCAAAATAGGTCCATTCCATCCAACCCATTCTGAATCGCCAAATACATGGTATAAAAACAAATACAACTTCAGTAATATAATTGTCGTGCAAAATACGACAACACATATACTGTGAGTTTAAATACAACTATTGTCTAATAGACAGTATAAAAACTCAAAAGGGGTCCTCATTAAAATTATTGATACGCTATTTCACAGAATAGTGAGGACTACTAATGCAACCATCTGGACCGTCAATCCATTTCCCGACTAGTCCCAGCTATATTCTCATTTCCTGAAGAGAACAGTGAAAGAAAGGGTGAGCTCAACTAGCCCAGTAAGAAAATATTATGACTAAGATAATATACAACAAATTATCATTAGTCTTCAACAGGGAAAAATCTGATAAAATATAATAGACAACAAGTTTTAGATCAACAATTGCAGCGGAATAAGCAATCCATTAGAAGAGTCAAGTAGAGAAAGAATTCTACTATCTTCTAAGATTTAAAAGTTCGTCATCAATGTTTTATCCCTGTAATATCATTCAATATACATCTTGAATCAAATATTCATCTTTGCACTACAGGCCAAAGATATTCATTTGTATCACCAATTGGTCATGTTCATCTCAACACCTGTTCATCTTTGCACTACAGGCCAAAGATATTCATTAGGTAATCATTCATCTTTGCACTACAGGCCAAAGATATTCATCAGTTAATCATTCATCTTTGCACTACAGGCCAAAGATTTTCAGTAATATCATCATTTAGGACTGAGGATGATGAAAAATATCTTAAAGATAACAAATCTAGTGAGATAAAAGATCAAATATTAGGGATTCGTATTACAGTTTATCCAAGTTCAAAAATACTTCATAATAACCAATTGTGAAACAGAATTCAAAATAAAGATCAAAACATGGATACAATCAAAGATAGTAACCATAATAGACAACTTCGACAAAAAGAAGAAAAATTCATTTTTTGGTGAATAGTGTCGTATACGTGAATAGTGTCGTATACGTGAATAGTAACTTTAACACCAAAAGATAGAAATTCTACAAGAAAAATCATCATGCTTCGTGAATAGTACTCGTGAATAGTAACTCGTGAATAGTAACTCATGAATAGTAACTCGTGAATAGTAACTCATGAATAGTAACTCATGAATAGTAACCCCGACATGAAAAGTTCCAAATTTGATAAAAAATTCCAACCAATATTTCGGCATAATGATATTGAAGAAATAATATCACTTACAAAGAAAATAACATCCATTACCTCAGAATAACCGTACTTCTGACTGAATTTCGGATATAGTGCTGACAAAAACTTACACTAAATAGTAACTCTCAAAGTATCAAAATACTCACAAAATATGCTCGAGAATATAGAGAGAGAAAGAGAGAAAACTTATGAATTCTGGTGTGATTTTTAATTCTAACTTAGCCCTCTATTTATAGGAAAATGTTAGCACGCCGAAGCAGACTTGACCTGCAACCTAATGGCTTTACCAGTTACTATTGCCACCCACCACATTTGAAATAAAATTTAGCACATTTTTTCACCAACCACAAGTGAGACCCACTCAATTCTAGAATTTTCCACCAAAATAATTTATAACCTAATTTCCGAATCAATCACCTCTTAAAATTCATAACAAATCATACGTTCATTTTTAACGGTTCAAAATTTGTGGACATATACTCAACTTATATATGTATAACATATCCAAAAATCACAACGATCCAACGGTCGGATTAAAAATTATAACTCCCGCAATATATCTCAAAAAAACACTGGTTTGATTTTTAATACCTCCAATCCGACAAAATACTGTTAAAACACCTCAACATTAATTCCTGCATTTATAACCACATAAATAAATCCATCATTTATATCCACATAAAATAAATATTTCCTTATCATATGAATTAATAATTAATTATTCACAAATAATATTACAGAATCACAATAATGACAACCAAGTAGTTCCCAAGAAAGAGGGGGCTTTCCGAAAAAGATTTCTCCTTACTGGCGCGCAATTAGGTAACCAAACCTCTCCTTGACAGAACTTTCTAGACATTACCTTTAATGTTATCTAATAATATTATTCCAAATAATATGAATTATGGATATGATAATGGAGATGATGTGCAGTGACAATTATTGAAACAACAGTAATATAAAATATCAACGTAGCAATTATTGAATCAATAAAATAAAATACTAAACAGTAATTACTGTGATAATTATTGAGTAGTGTCTTCTTACGTAAGGATCAATAATTCAACAATACTGTGCAATACCGTGTGCTACTGTGTAACAACGCGTATTATTTTACTTTACCCACCGGGTATTCCAATAGTGTTAACGGTAACAACTACGCCGTTATTCAATTTTGTCGTTTTCTTCATCCGACCGTTATCTGTTATGGGGCCCATAATTGGCTGCGCCGTCGTACGAATATTCTCCGACAGAAAGAATATTCCACGATCAAACGAATATTCCCCGACAAATGAATATTTTATAACCACTTGCTTATTTTGAAAATTTTGCACATTTCACCCATAACCAAAGTATTATATCAAAGTAATACCTTATTATTCACAATAATAATTAGAGAAAATTTGATTTTAATCATTAATAAGTTGGGGTCTTACAACCTCCCCTCCTTATAAAATTTCGTCCTCGAAATTGACGTACGTACCTGGTGTTTCGAAAAGGTGAGGATACCTCACTTTTATTTCTGATTCCAACTCCCAGGTCATTTTTTCAATAGCATGGTTTCTCCACAAAACCTTAACTTATGGTATAACTTTCGTGCGTAGGACATGCTCTTTCCTATCTAAGATCTTAACAGGCACCTCCTCGTAAGTTAAATCTTCAGCTATCTCGTCTGGTTCTAACTCAATAATGTGGTTCGGGTCTTTAACATATTTACGTAACATCGATACGTAAAAAAAACATTATGAACATGCGAGTCTATAGACCACAGTTCCTACTCGATCGAGGATTTTAAATAATCGAAGGCTTGAGCTTTCTTCTCTTCATCGACTCTTACTTCTAGAATAACGTATTCTTGCACCTTTTATATTCATCAGATCTAGTGTGTAGCTTGAGCGGTTTTAACTTTATCAATTAAAGTCGATTCTACTCGTATATCATAACGTGGGTACTTGGAGCCTTTAACTTTTTCTCCATCCTTTGTAAGTTATACAACATAGGTATTTGTGTTCGACAATATCGCAACCGTACTCGCATACGATCATCTACTCAACGTGTCAGCTACCAAGTTCGCTTTTCCAGGATGGTATGGTCAGAACAGGTGCCGAAATGAGTCGCATCTTGAGCTCTTGGAAAATCTTCTTGCATTCTTCGCTCCATACAAATTTTGTATCTTTTCGAGTCAGCTAAGTTAATGGATTAGCGATTCGAGAAAATCCTTCCACGAATCTCCGATAGTAACCAGCTAAGCCTAGAAAGCTACATATTTCGATTACTGACTTAAGTTGCTCTCAACTGTGACTCATATCCCAATCTTGGATAGCACGTCACAATAACACCTATTATTTTACCACCAAACAAATATAGCGTCCCCTACGGAGAGTCTGGCATTGGTGCATTCTACAAAGGAAGTTACCAAATAGAGGCTTGAGTACCAACTCTTGTAGTTGGGTTTTTAACTCCTGAAGTTCAATAGCAGCCATTCGATAAGAGATTTTAGAAATGGGTTTTGTACCGAGTTTAAAGTCGATACAAAATTCAATATCACGCTCTGGGGATAGACCGGGAAGTTCTTCAGAAAATACGTCAGGAAATTCACTAACAATAGAAATAGTATTCAAATCTGACGTGTTTTTGTTAAAGTCCGTGACATGGGCTAAGAAAGCTTGACGTTCATTTTTCAATAAACGAATGGCTTTATAGCTTGATATGAAAGTGTTTGACTTCAATGATTTGGTTTCTTGAATTCGCATAACAAGTTAGTTAGGAATATAAAAACTAACAACCTTAAGAAAATAATCAATTTTGGCATGATGAGTAGTTAACCAATCAATCCCTAAAATTATGTCAAATGCAAGTATCTTTAAAGAGATAAGATCAACAGGTAATGTGATTGTGTCCATTTAGATCAAACAAGATTTATAAATCGTGGATATGATAATAGTTTCTCCTAACGGAGTCTCCACAGATAAGTCAAAGTCTAATTTCTCCAGAGTCAAGTTTAAACATTGAGCACAAGAATGAGAAATAAAAGAGTGGGTAGAACCGGTATCTAATAAGGTATAGACTTCGAAAGAATTTATAATTAACTAACCCGTGCTAACTTTGTTCGGGTTACTCGCTCTTTGAGAAGTCACAAAAAAACACTCTTCCTGAAACCACTGACTTTGTTTTGTCTGTATCCACCTTTGGTGCCACCGTCCCAGCTGGACTTGATTTCGCTACAGGACAAAATTGAGCTATGTGACCGTCTTTTCCACAACTAAAACATACCTTGGAAGGTTTTGAACAGTTTGGCCTTATAGGTCCCTCCTCTCCGCATCTGTAGCATCTAACTGGCAGTCGTTCTCCTCCCCTAGAATTTGTTGCTGGTACTGGTGTTGGTGCTGTTGTCGATGTCTTCCCGTCATCGTTAAATCTTCTCTTCATAGATCGGATATCTCTTTCCACAATATCAACGTGTTGTGCGGCTTTTACCCATGCATCCCTCATTCTCACTCGTTTAGTTGTTTCTTCTTTCAACTCAGATTTTAGCTTCATCATCTTATAATCTGCCAAAGAGTGTTTTTATTCAAGCATCACATATCGGGTAACACAAGCTTGAATCGTTTCATCATTGTGCTCCACGACTGCCTGCCGTTCTTCAACCTGCTCTTCTAACTCATGAATACGATTTTGTAATTCTACATTTTGATCATATAATACCTCTAATAAATTCTCCTCAGGTGCCTCTTCTTCCTCTTCTTCCTCACTCTCGGCTGTTACCTCTGCGACTATCTCGGGTGCAACTATCAATTCTTCACTCACCATATGGATATCTCTAATTCCTTCTTCGCCTGACATCACATTATCCTGGTTGGTGATTAGAGGTGTCTCCACGATCTCATTCACTCCATTGTTAACGTTTTCAGCTGCCATTCTTAAATACTGCCATAAAACAAGGGTTAATAGTCATGTCATATATTATTCCTATACTCTGACCGACCAAATAAATATCAAATAAACTTAGTCAGGTCATACTAGCGAAGGAATTCCCCATCTCTCCCCTCCTAGTTCTTGTCTCACATCTCAGCCAGGGATCACATCCCTAAGCTTTGATACCAACTGTGACGACCCCAAAATAGGTCCATTCCATCCAACTCATTCTGAATCGCCAAATACATGGTACAAAAACAAATACAACTTTAGTAATACAATTGTCGTGCAAAATACGACAACGCATATACTATGAGTTTAAATACAACTATTGCCTAATAGACAGTATAAAAACTCAAAAGGGGTCCTCATTATAATTATTGATACGCTATTTCACAGAATAGTGAGGACTACTAATGCAACCATTTGGACCGTCAATCCATTCCCTGACTAGTCCCAGCTATATTCTCATTTCCTGAAGAGAACAGTGAAAGAAAGGGTGAGCTCAACTAGCCCAGTAAGAAAATATTATGACTAAGATAATATACAACAAATTATCATTAGTCTTCAACAGGGAAAAATCTGATAAAATATAATAGACAACAAGTTTTAGATCAACAATTGATGCGGAATAAGCAATCCATTAGAAGAGTCAAGTAGAGAAAGAATTCTACTATCTTCTAAGATTTAAAAGTTCATCATCAATATTTTATCCCTGTAATATCAATCAATATACATCTTGAATCAAATATTCATCTTTGCACTACAGGCCAAAGATATTCATTTGTATCACCAATTGGTCATGTTCATCTCAACACATGTTCATCTTTGCACTACGGGCCAAAGATATTCATTAGGTAATCATTCATCTTTGCACTACAGGCCAAAGATATTCATCAGTTAATCATTCATCTTTGCACTACAGGCCAAAGATATTCATCAGTTAATCATTCATCTTTGCACTACAGGCCAAAGATTTTCAGTAATATCATCATTTAGGACTGAGGATGATGAAAAATATCTTAAAGATAACGAATCCAGTGAGATAAAAGATCAAATATTAGGGATTCGTATTATAGTTTATCAAAGTTCAAAAATATTTCATAATAACCAATTGTGAAATAGAATTCAAAATAAAGATCAAAACATGGATACAATCAAAGATAGTAACCATAATAGACAACTTCGACAAAAAGAAGAAAAATTCATTTTTCGGTGAATAGTGTCGTATTCGTGAATAGTGCCGTATACGTGAAAAGTGTCGTATACGTGAATAGTAACTCTGACACCAAAAGATAGAAATTCTACAAGAAAAATCATCATGTTTCGTGAATAGTAACTCATGAATAGTAACTCATGAATAGTAACTCGTGAATAGTAACTCGTGAATAGTAACTCATGAATAGTAACCCCGACATGAAAAGTTTCAAATTTGATAAAAAGTTCCAACCAATATTTCGGCATAATGATATTAAAGAAATAATATCACTTACGAAGAAAATAACATCCCTTACCTCAGAATAACCGTATTTCTGACTGAATTTCGGATATAGTGCTGACAGAAACTTGCACTGAATAGTAACTCTCAAAGTATCAAAATACTCACAAAATATGCTAGAGAATATAGAGAGAGAAAATTTATGAATTCTGGTGTGATTTTCAATTCTAACTTAGCCCTCTATTTATAGAAAAATGTTAGCACGCCGAAGCAGACTTGACCTGCAACCTAATGGCTTTACCTGCTACTATTTCCACCCACCATATTTGAAATAAAATTCAACACATTTCTTCACCAACCACAAGTGAGACCCACTCAATTCTAGAATTTTTCACCAAAATGATTTATAACCTAATTTCTGAATCTGTCACCTCTTAAAATTCATAACAAATCATACATTCATTTTTAACGGTTCAGAATTTGTGGACATATACTCAACTTATATATGTATAACATATCCAAAAATTACAACGATCCAACGGTCGGATTAAAAATTATAACTCCCGTAATATATCTCAAAAAAATACTGGTTTGATTTTTAATACCTCCAATCCGACAAAATACTGTTAAAACACCTCAACATTAATTCCTTCATTTATAACCACATAAATAAATCCATCATTTATATCTACATAAAATAAATATTTCCTTATCATATGAATCAATAATTAATTATTCATAAATAATATTACAGAATCACAATAATGACAACCAGACAGTTCTCAGGAAAGAGGGGGCTTTTCGATAAGGATTTCTCCTTACTGGCGCGCAATTAGTTGACCAAACCTCTCCTTGACAGAACTTTCTAGACATTACCAATAATGCTATCTAATAATATTATTCCAAATAATATGAATTATTGATCTGATAATGGAGATGATGCGCAGTGACAATTATTAAAACAACAGTAATATAAAATATCAACGTAGCAATTATTGAATCGATAAAATAAAATACTGAACAGTAATTACTGTGACAATTATTGAGTAGTGCCTTCTTACGTAAGGATCAATAATTCAACAATACTGTGCAATACCGTGTAGTGCAACAACGCGTATTACTTTACTTTACCCACCGGGTATTCCAATAGTGTTAACGGTAAAAACTACGCCGTTATTCAATTTTGTCATTTTCTTCATCCGACTGTCATCCGTTATGGGGTCCACAATTGGCTGCGTCGTCGTACGAATATTTCCCGACAGAAAGAATATTCCACGACCAAACGAATATTCCCCGACAAATGAATATTTTATAACCACTTGCTTATTTTGAAAATTTTGCACATTTCACCCATAACCAAAGTATTATATCAAATTAATACCTTATTATTCACAATAATAATTAGAGGAAATTTGATTTTATTCATTAATAAGTTGGGGTCTTACAGAGAGGACCAGTAGATCCTATACAGAGGCCAGTAGACTTGTTAGGAGAAGCTCTTAGGGGAAGAAATGAACCCGTACCACCTATTCCCCAAGCAGCACCCGTCACAAACTTTAAGGATTTTAGAAGTGTAGGACCTCTGAAATTCGTAGGCACTATCGATCCGATCCTAGCTCAGACGTGGATCAAGGAAATGGAGAAAGCTTTCACCATCGCTCGTGTGGGTGAAGACCAGAAGACGACTTGTACAACCTACATGATGAGAGGCGAGGCGAACTACTGGTGGGAGGCGAATCGACAGAGAGCAAGAGAAGGAGTAGTAACATGGGAGATATTTAAGACTATGTTCTTCAAGAATTATTTCCCGAAGAGCATGAAAAATGGGATGGACGTGAAGTTCTTAGAACTTAAGCAGGGAGATATGATGGTAGCGCAATACGTGGCTAAGTTCAATGAACTGGCTCGTTTTGCAGAACACCAAGTAGCAAGTAAAGAGAGAAAAGCTAGGCGTTTCGAACAAGGACTGAAGCCTTGGTTGTTTAACAAGGTATCAGTACTTCAGATCGATTCTTTTACAACATTGCTGGAGAAGGCCATTATTACAAAGGGAGGAAGTGAAGATTTAAGTCTATATAACAAAGAGGAGAAGGGTAAGAGCACAAGAAGAGATAGTCATGGGGTAAGCAGTAGTGGATGGAGTAACTTAGGAAAGAGAAAGTGGGAGAACAACAACAAGAATAATTTCAACAAATTAAGTAGGGAAGTTTCATGGAGAGCTTAAGAAGAAGGTGGAGGGATGCCCGAAGTGTGGAAGGTATCACCAGGGCAAATGTTGGAAGGGGCGCAGTGTTTGTTACAACTGTGGCCAAGAGGGGCATATTGCGCCAAACTGCCCGAAGCCGAAGAAGATCAAAGGATGTTTTGCTTGTGGTTCGGCGGACCACCTGATCAAAGATTGTCCGAAGAAAGGAAGCGGCGGAGGAAGCGGCCACCAAGGAGGCAGCGACAAACTGATGATTGTCGGACCAACGTCATCCAACCGTCCAAGTGCCAAAACGTTTAATATGACCGTCCAGGACGGAGTAGCTTAGAAGGACGTTGTGTCAGGTATCATCCCGATCAATAATATAAATGTGTATGTATTATTTAATTCGGGTGCCACCTGTTCTTTTGTATCGGAGGAATTTGTGAGTAGACTTAATTTACCCCGAGAACGATTAGGAAATCCTTTGAACATAAAAGTTGCAAATAAGGAAGTAATCCCTATAGAGTATATTTGCCGAGATTGTCGCGTAAATATTAGAAATCATGAACTAAGCGTAGATTTGATCCCGATAAGGTTGGGAGAGTTTGAAGTAATATTGGGAATGGATTGGTTGTATAACCATACGGCGATAATTGACAATCAGAATAAAAGTGTGAACCTTTAGACTCTAAATAAGTCTAAGGTGGTGTTTTATGGTAACTCATCGCTTAAGCAATCGTGTTGCCTTACGATGATGAAGGCCAAGAAATTATTAAGGAAATGATGTGTAGGTTATCTAGCCTATATAGTGGATACCCAGAAAAAGGAAGTAGAAATTAAGGATATACCCGTAGTAAGGGAATTTCAAGATGTATTCCCGAACGATCTGCCTGGTCTTCCGCCAGACAGAGAAATCAAATTCTTAATAGACTTAGCACCAGGAACTCCACAGATTTCGAAAGCCCCATATCGTATGGTGCCAGTAGAAATGAAGGAATTGATTATACAATTGCAAGAATTGCTAGATAAGGGTTACATACGACCGAGTGTCTCTTTGGGGAGCACCAATGTTATTTGTAAAGAAGAAGGATGGATCGATGAGGCTCTATATCGATTATCGAGAATTGAACAGAGTAACGATTATGAGTAGATATCTGTTACCAAGAATAGATAACCTTTTCGATCAACTGAAGGGAGCCAAGTGTTTCTCGAAGATAGATTTGCGAACAGGTTATCACTAGTTGAAGGTACGGGAGGAGGACGTATCAAAGACGGCGTTTTGAACTCGTTATGGACATTTTAAATTTTTAGTAATGTCATTCGGGTTGACAAATGATCTGGCAGCGTTTAGGGACTTGATGAACTGAGTCTTTAAGCCATTCTTAGATAAATTCATGGTAGTTTTCATCGATGATATATTGATCTACTCAAAGACGGAGGAAGAACACACCGAACATCTGAAGATGGTTTTGGAGGCACTAAGAAAAGATAAGCTGTATGCGAAATTTTCTAAGTGTGCATTTTGGATGGAGAAAGTTCAATTCTTAGGACACGTGGTGAATAAGGGTGGAATTTTCGTAGACCCTGTGAAAGTAGAAGCAGTGAGTAATTAGGAGCAACCGAAGATGCCAACCAAAGTAAGAAGTTTCTTAGGGTTAGCTGGGTACTATCGAAGATTTGTCCAGGATTTTTCTAAGATAGCAACCCCGTTGACCAATCTAACAAGGAAAACGGTGAAGTTCGTGTGAACGGACAAATGTGAAGAGAGTTTTTAGGAGCTCAAGAAGAGATTGAGTGAGGCACCTGTATTACCATTACCAGATGATATAGGAGTATTTGTGGTGTATAATGATGTGTCGCATAGAGGACTGGGATGTGTGCTAAGGCAACATGGCAAGGTCATTGCGTATGCGTCACGACAATTGAAGGATTACGAAAAACGATACCCTACTCATGATTTAGAGTTAGCGGCAGTAGTTTTTGCGTTGAAGATTTGGAGACACTATTTGTATGGAGAAAATGTAATAACCCAATATTTTCGATATAATTAAATAAAAAAATTTGCGTCTAAATTTTTTTTAAAAAAATAAAGGTGGAAATATGTGCAAGGTAAAGTGTATGTATATATGTGATAAATAAATATTTATTTATTACATGAATATTTACAAATAAAATTTTTAAGAATTATTGATCATTATAAATTATATTCTTATTATAAATTAATTTTGTAGTAAAAATATTTTTATTAATTATTTTCTATGAAAAATATGAATATTGTATTATTTAAATAATCTATGAAATGATTATTAGAACTATTATAATAAATATTTTATTATATGAATTTATTCATATTAGTTATGTTAATTATTTTAACTTAATTAATAAGTTGGATATAGATTCAAAACCCTAATTCCGGATTTTGAATAAGGTATGAGGATAATAATATATTATTAATTATATTTCAGTGCTATAAATATGTACTGTATGTATGGACTGATAATGGTTGGTCAATTATGTTGTATCATGAAAAAACATTAACATTAGTTTGTTTAACCCTATTTTGAAACTCAAATAGGAGTTCAAGACTGTGTAGTAATTGGGTTATATGATTTATGTCGAGTATTATTGAATTTAATGTTAATTAGAGAAACCCTAATTAATATTTGGAAACCCTAATTGTTAAAAACCTCAATTTCTAAATTAGGAACCCTAATTGTCAAATTAGAAACCCTAATCGCTAAATTGGAAAGCTAAATACTAATTAGTAAAACTTAAACCTAAATTCCATGTTCTATGTAATTAGGAAATTAAACATAATTAAGAAACCTTAATTTTTATTTTTAGAAACTAAAATTTTTATTTTAAAGCCAAATTAGAAATCCTAGAAACTAAAAAAAAATAACCTTAAGGTTAAACCCTAAGGTTAAAATCATAAGGCAAATGACTAAAATGCCCATCTTACATAATTGAAGCTAACTTGTAAATCTAGCTAAGATAATGAGTTGGTGACCAAACTAGATTACACATGTGCTACAAATCTCAGCATATCAGCCTTCATAACACAACCGTAAACATTACAACATCATATATATAGATTATGAGAGAGAAAAGTCTCATATTTTGCCTCATTTATTCACCAACACTCATCTAAGACCCTCTCTCTCTAAAACCCACAAAATTTCTAAGTATGTCAGTCCCAAAAACAAGCCCCACTGCCTCCACTAACAAATCAGAAGCCAAGAATAAAAATTGATCAAAGAAAGGTATAAAACCCTAAACCAAATCTGATCATTAAAGCAATGTTAGATGTTGTGATTAAGTGTTTAAATATGTTATATGAAGTGTAAATAGGTGGTCTGGGTTGCTATATAGTGAATCCATAACATCTAGATACACGAAATAGATGTTTTCAAAAATTTGGAAAATTTTAAAAAGTGGTCTGACATTTAAATTTCAAGTCTTCTAGATCTCAGTCTGTTTATGTTTTTGATTGTTTAAATGTTTGAACATGTAGTATGCTATGAGATCAGTGTTCTGGAAATTGATTCAGGGTTATATCGCATATAGATTGAAAGTTATGGGTGGTCAAACCTCGTTGACCGACCATGACTTTCGATTTTCTAGGTAACCCAGAACCGTCTGACAAGATGTTTAGGGCTCCAGATCTTTCTTGTATTTGTTTCTTTGTTATTTTTGTTGCATCTAAGTTGTTATATGTTGTTTGGGCTACATTCTTATGTCTTTATATCACTAAAACAACAATTATGTTGGATTCAGTGGCCGGTCAAAGTAGTAGGGTTGAGCACGAAAATAGTTTTCTAGGTAACCCATAAAACTTATGATCACGGTTTCTGACAATCTTTGACCGGCATAGATCTGATGATTGTGTTTATGTTAGACTAGTTTTATGTAATACATTTATACCTTGTCATGTTGGCTACACACGGAAACTCTTTAACCACAAAATCATCAGACGAACAGCAAGTAGTGGAAGCCCAAAGTAGGCCTCACGAACTATTCTTCATTTCTGGGTAACCCAGAAAATGAAGAACAGCTCTGACAGCTTGTTCAAGGACCCAGATCTCACTCATGTTATGCTGTTTGGCCATGTTTGTTGTTGGATCATGTAGTATTGCACTAGTACTACACGATCTGATTATTATCTTTCCCATAAACATCATAGGTTAGGAATTAATATTGGTCAAAGTAGCTAACTCAAAACTGTCATATAAATGTTCTTAGTGCTCAAGAACACTATACAATTTCTGTCGCTAAAGGCTATAGCGACAGACTTTTTCATTTTAATTAATTTAATTTCTAAAAACCATTTAAAAATAAAAAATAATTTCTGAAAATTACAAAAATTATTTTTAAAATTATTTTAAGTTATAAAAATTAACTTTTAATAATTTGGCAAATTTTTCATAAATATTAATATTTATTTGAATATTATTGATATTTAGTTTATTTAATAAATGTATTAAATAAATTAGTTAAAATGATTTTATTATATTAAAAATTATTTTAAAAGATATTAATGTATTTAAAAATATTTTAAGTTATAAAACATAATTTTTAATATTTTAAGGCAAATTTTATTAATTATTTGATATTAATGATATTAGATTTATTTAATAATTATATTAAATAAATTGATTAAAAATGATTTTAATATTATGAAAATAATTTTAAAAGAAAATAAATAGTTTAAAAATATTTTAAGTTATAAAATATAAATTTTAATATTTTAAGGTAAATTTAATTAATAATTTAATATTAATGATATTAAAGTTATTTAATAATTATATTAAATAAATAGATTAAAAATGGTTTTATTAATTTAAAAATCATTTAATAAGGATATAAATGGTTTCAAAATATTTTAAGTTATAATAAATGACTTTTAATAATTTAGTGTATAATACATTAATATTTAAATATTAATGGTAATTATTTAAAAATAATTTTAAATGTTTTAAAAAATTATTTAAGGGTAATATTAATATTTTAAAAATATTTTGAGTTATTATAAATAACTTTAATATTTTAGCAATGGTTTCACTAATAATTTAATATTAATTAAATATTAATGATAATAGAATTACTTAATATTTAAATCATTTAAAAATGATTCCAGTGTTTAAAAAATCATGATAAATTATAATAATTAATTAAAAATTATTATAAGTCCGTGAAAAATAATATGACTGATATTTAAAATATCTAAAGGAATATTTAACTACAGAATAGAGTTTTAGACTCAATAATTACCAGATAAAACCGTCGGTACACCGAAATATTTCAGAAATTGATCTGAACTTATATAGTTTGTTTGTATAAGTGTTTGTTTATGTCCTAATGACAGCTGAACATATGTGACAATGTGATTAGGTTATGTGTTTACTGTAAATAGCCATACTATATGTTACGATATGTTATTCTAATCGACAGAATTATCTTATTAATGATAGGTTGCTATATAAAAGATAAAACTAAGTTGTGTAAGCAGCAGATCAGGCAAGTATCATATCTTTGCATTTACTTTATGCAATGGACATGCGTAAGCGAATATCTGAACTATTCTTTTTCATTATTCAAATATCTTAACCTTGTATATACTTATGCAATGATTCTATATAAGTAAGTTATTAAATTATAATATGTTGTATAAGTTCTTTAATTCTGTTATTCTAGATCAAGATATATATTATGTTCGTTAATTTCTAAATTTGGTTATACAAGTATCCTCACTTGGATAACTGTTGTACTTATTGATACATACCTATTAAATTCTGGTATGTATACATTGATTAAAAGTTGTCTAAGCTATTTGATTAGGCTAGACATAGATTTAGAAATATTGTTGAACATGATAGAACTTTATTATATCCAATCAAATTATTTTGGTTCGGATTCCCGACTAAGTATGAACATCCCGAACAGGAAAACTTTTGTGCGCCTAAGGCGGATATGATGAATGAAAATATCATTCTTGTATGTAGTATTGATCAATACATGGCATATTGAGATGATCACCCTCGTGCCTGTAAGTTACGACGGTTTGCGAATGAAGTTCTGCTAAACCTTGTCAAAAATTGAAAACAAAGTTCATAGTCTGTCGATTGCTCTCCATTTATAGTCAGTACGTAGTTTTAAAATTTTGATATAGAATTGATATGTTGTTATTGTTGGTTCAGCTTACTTCACAACTGTTGATTCATTGTAGAAGTGCCATTCAAATAAAATATTTAATCCTTTCAGCTAATATTTATTATTGCTATTACTTGCTGGGCAATCAAATGCTCATTCTTGCTTTAAATTTAAATGTTTTTAGCTAAGCGTGATCAACCGGAAGGTTCAGGCAAGAACAAAGGAAAAGGAAAGTAAGCAGAATAAGTTTAATGGTATCTTATGTAATAGTTAGACTTTATTAAGACGATGATATTTATTATCTATCATGTAATGAATGTTTAAAGGTCGCGTACCTGGGATTAGACTCTGATATATGTAAATTAAGTTTGGTATTTATATTATTGTTATTATTTCGCTCAAAAAATGGTATCATGGAGCACCGAGTTCGGGTTTCAAGTACCTGAATTTAGGGGCGTCACAGATTGGTATCAGAGCTTTAGATTAGAAACCTTAGGTGGGATAAACCTTAGGCTATAACCTTTAGGACAGAGGGAAACGTTGAAAATATAAATAACTCAAATAGAGTTTAAAAGGAGATGGATTTAATAAATTTATCATAAAACAAAATAAAAGATAACTTATATAAAACTATTATTTGCTGTTTGTATATATTATATTCTACTCAAGATAATTTATGTGTAGATGTCAGGTGAAAAAGGATTAGGATACCCTTAGATCGTAAAGAAGGAGAAAATCTCCATGACCGAGCCAATATCAAAGCCAATAGCTAAAATAGAGGCTCACATTGAAAACAAACCTATTGAGGTGGTTATTTTGGAAAATATAGTACCAGATCCAGAAATAATAGAACTAATAGATAGTGATTCGGACAGTAAAGTTGAAGCTGATCAAGCATCAGCGGAAGTGCAGAATCTGAGGAACAGGATTTCTTCTTTGGAAAAGTTGTGGAAAATAGAAAAGCTACTAAATAGTCAATTGCGAAAGGCGTTAATAGAAACAATGGAAGAACAAGTTAAGCTTAAAACCCAAATTTATCATATGCGAGCCAAAAGCAACAAATCGTGTGCAGCTCCGAGCAAGAAGGGAAAAGAAAAATGCAAGACCGCGATTTAGGAAATTCTGATTCTAACCAAGGGAACTCTAACAAAATAGAAAAATGTACAAAATGTAACAAGAAACATGAAGGCTTATGCAGAAAGGGGGAAAATGTATGCTACAATTGCGGACATGAGGGACATATCTCTCCTCATTGTCCCAATTCGAAGCAAGGTGTCTATTTTATTTGTGGGATAGAAGGTCATCAAGCGAAAGGTTTTCTAAGATCAAGAAAAAAGGCGTAGTGAATAAGTAGTTTAATTACTGTTTGAATATGTATGTTCGATGTTATGTATATGATAAATATGTTCGTATAATGTAATATTCTCAACTTTTGCATAAGTGTAGCATCAATTCTCGACTTTTGTGGTCACAAAGGAATAGCGAATGCTTAAAGCAGTATGTGCAAAGTACTATGACTTAGTTGAATGAATGTGAATCTATGTTTGATTAATGAAATAATTTTTGTATAAAACTTTGTGTTATATGTTAAACTTATACGATAAGGTTTAGAATGTAAGTTAAATTTATGATTTTATTTAATCAGATAATGCTGCCAAGACGTCGAACTCGAAACCAAAGGGCAAAAGAATCTGTTAACAATGCTGGGGGGGCAACCAGACCCGATGCAGAACTTCGCAAACATGGTAGCTCAAGCCATCCAGACTGGAATGCTAGCCGTAGGGAATCTGCCAAAAAATTTGTTGGCGAACTTCAAAGACTTCAAAGCGGTCGAACCACCAGAATTCAGAGGGACAACTGACCTTATAGAAGCCCAAACTTGGGTAAAAGAAATAGAAAAGGCGTTTGTGATAGCTAGGGTAGATGAGGGACAAAAGACAGCTTTTGCCACTTATATGATGAAAGTGGAGGCTAATTTTTGGTGGGAAACAAATCAAGCTAGGGCAGGAGAAGGTGTGATTACTTGGACTAGGTTTAAGACACTATTTTTTGAGAACTATTTCTCGTCTAGTATGCAGACTAGGATGGAGGTAAAATTTTTGGAGTTAAAGCAGGACAATATGACAGTGTCAGAGTACGTCGCAAAGTTTAATTAATTGGCTAGGTTCGCTCCGCATCAAGTTGATACAGAAGCAAAAAAGGCAAGGAGGTTTGAGCTGGGATTAAAACTCTGGCTCTACAACAATGTGGCAGTGTTACAGATTGGTACTTTTGCAGCACTCATGGAAAAGGCTATCATAGCCGAGCAGGGGAGTGAGTTCATGAGACTCTACAATAAGGAGAAAAGGAACAAGGGTAAGGTTGAAGGTGCAGTAAAGGTGGAAGGAAGCAGTGGGAGTAAGAATGTGAAAAGAAAAGGGAACAACTTTGAGAATATCCAGGTTAAGCAGGAAGGTATGAAGAAACAGGTAGTGTAGTGTAAGAATTACAGGAAGAATCACTCGAGTGGGTGTCTGAAAGGTAAGTTTGTGTGTTACAAGTATGGGCAGGAGGAACATATCTCTCCCAACTGCCCCAATCCAAGGATGAACAATGGGTGTTTTCTGTAACAATCTAAAATTTTATTTATAATTTTAAATATTTATTGAATTAAATAAATATTTTTAATTGACGTGTTTGTTGTTTAGTAGATATTTATTGGATTATTTATTAGTAAATAAATAATCTATGAGTTATAGAAATTAACTTAATTAAGGTAAAAGAGTGAAGAATGTGACGATTTGATTATTTGAGTTGTGATTCTGGGGACAGAATCCTTGTAAGGAGGGAAGGATGTAACGATCCGAAATTTCAAATTGTAATATTAAATATTTATTAATATATAAATATTTATTTGATGCGCTTATTGTTGAAATTGATGAGAGAAATATTTTATTGATGTAATGGGTGCTAGTAAATATTTACTAATCTAAATTCATTAGATAATATTCTAAATTAAATTAATTTATAATTTAGAGAGTTATAATATAACATGAGATGTTATATTATTGTTTTAATTTAATAATTTAAGGTGGTATATTAAGTTATTAAATAAAATTATAATGAGATTATAATTTTGTGATATTTGGTCAAGTGGGAAATTTATTTAGTATGTGGTAATTAGTTTATTTAATTAAGATTGGATATGGAAATCCAAGTAAACAATATGGGACAATAAACTATATTATAAGTGACTTATGAAAATAAATTAAAAGAGTTTTAATTTGGTTTTACCAAACAAACCCATAGAACTTTTGAAATTCTTATTTTAATCTTGTTTTGCCAAATAAGGCTTAAGGAATGATTAAGTCATTATTTTAATATGGCTTTGCCAAACAAGCCTTAGGGCTTTTAAAATTCTAATTTTGTAACTTATATATTAAATTGATAATTAGTATATGTAATTATATTGGGAGTTACATATTCTATAATTATATGTGTTATATGTATATTGTATATACACTAAGTTACGTTAGTTTTCTAAACCTAAGTCTAAACTAAGAACAAGGAGAAGAAGAAGAAGAAGAAGAAGAAGAAGAAGAAGAAGAAGGGGAAATCTTGAGAAAATAAAAGAAAAGCTTTCATCATCTCCATATTTTCTCCTAATTCAACCTAGAAATGTATCAAACTAACACTTATACTAAATTAAGATGTTATGTATTTAGTCTTTGTAAAATTAGGTTTTCATGATTATGTATTTATATGTATATATGGTGTTCATATGTGATTGTATGTCTTGAAAGGATTTTCACAATACAAGTATTGTAAAAACAAGTTTTAAAATCATGTTCTTCTATGTTTTTATAGTTTTAGAGTTTTATAGTTGTTCAAAAGTTTCAATTCACAAAGATATGACATAGTGTTTGATTATGAGTTATATGGTTGTTCTAGCAATTCAATCCATGTAATTTTGATAAACAAGAGGAATTGGGTTCATAATATTTTTCTATGAAATAATTTCTGAAAAATGGTTTTTTAAACAATTAAATTGATGTTTGGTTATGATTTATTATTGAAATTGATCGTGTATTGTGTTAATATGTTAAGAATATGAGTTATCACAATTGGAATTACTTGAATTGGTTTAAAAACGAATTCACAGTGAATAATTTCGCTATGAATGTTAAAAGAAGAAGAAAGAAGAGAAATAGTGAAATTAAAGGTTGTAATCTTTGATGTTTACGTTGTTTATATGGTTAGAAACGTGTTAGAAACATTAGATTATGTTTATGTAAACATATTTACTCATTGGGTAGTTTGGTATGGTTGTTAGAAAGGAGTTTGGAGGCCTAATTTGGCTTTTCGTAGTGTTCTAGAGCTAAAATCGCATAATCGCAGCAGTGACCCCCGCCCCGGCGGGGCCCCCTAGTGTAAAAACCCCCGCCCCGGCAGGGGGTGTTCTGTCAAGCCAAAATTTTGAAAAAAAACTGACCGGACGTAGTTTACTAAAATGAGTATAACTTTTTCATACGAATTCTGATTGATGCGATTCAAGATGATTCGGAACGAGGACGAATAGGCCTACAACTTTTATTCTTTAAGGTTTTCAATTTGAAATCGTTATGAAGGGTCAAAATGGTCATCTTTAGGACTGTTGTGTTTTCGAAGGCAATCGGAGGGCGTCAGACATGCACGTATGCTAGTGTAGTGCTCTTGACGATAAAAGATGTTGTTCTAAGTTATAAAACATGAATGTTAGTAAATATAATGATGCTTAACATTAATATAATGATGTATTAGATAAGTTATAGAAGCATAGTAAGCATACACAAAAGATGCAATCGGGCGTGTGACGAATAAACGTCGAAACGCCGTGATAATTGTTAATGAACGTAAAAAGTGTTTTTAGTCAAATGAAATGGATATTATAAAGTATGAAATGGGTTTAATATAAAACCAATAATGATTCCTAGCAAAATTTGAACACTTTAATGAATTTCGAATATTACATAAGTCAAAAAGTTAACACAATCTAATTGAACATTGTGTGTTAATTAATAGGAAAGATTATGAGATGTGGAGTAGAGTTTACATTACAATTACTATGTGTTGTTATGTGACTAATAGTTGATGTGTATGATTATATAATTGTGTAGGGCACGTGAAGTGCAGATAACTGTAAGCTGTTAAACTGTTATTGGTAAACAGCGATCAAGGCAAGTCTTTCGGTTCCTATTTGTTACGTGGACTTGATGAACTGTTTTAAATTGTATGATATGTTATACATGTTGAAATCATAAAATGTTTAAGTCAATATATAACTGCATTGTTTTGGCTAAGTAATGATGATTGAGTAAGGAACTCAATCTTTATATTTGCTATATGAATTAAAAGCATGTATGCCATGTTACCTTAATGAGATGTACATCGAGCATGTTATTATGTGTTATGTGATGCATGAAAACTGTTAGACTTTGCTGGGCTGTCGAGCTCACTCTTGCAAATAACCACTTTTGCAGGTCAAGATTTTAAGGTAAAGATATGTGCTAAGTGAGTTATAGAGATCTATATTCACGAAGATTACTTATGTTTTATGAGAAATGTATTTCATATTTTGAACGTAACATGTTGTTGAATTGTAAGTTGAGCTATCCAATGTATATGGAAATTTAGTTATGATGTAAGACTTTGTATAGTCATTTTGTTGTAACGATTCATGATATAAGATTGAATCAAAGAGATGTAATGTAAAGGTTGCGATTCAGGGCATGAAAGAAGGAAATGTATAAACGTTTTAAATATTCCGCAATTTTAGTGTTTTTAATATCGAATAATGATGTAAAATTTGAGATTTAATGTGTGGTTAACGACCAAAGTTGAGATTTAAATTGTATGGATTTTTGGGGTCGTTACATTTTCTGTGTGGATCAATAGAGCATAAGGTGAAGGACTGTCCGAAAAGGAAGATGGATGCAGGGTATGTGACTACGGGGAAAGGCAACGGGACTCTGGCGATAACTGGGCCAACTTCAACAAGCAAACCAACAAAATCAACTGCAAGAGTCTTCAACATGACCGTTTAGGATACTATAGCAGCAGGTGAAGGAACTCCAGGTGTGACAACCCCAAAATAGGTCCATTCCATCCAACCCATTCTGAGTCGTCAAATACATGGTACAGAAAACAACTACAACTTTATTACAACAATTGTCGTGCAAAATACAACAACACATATGCTGTGAGTTTGGATACAAATATATACCAAATGTGACATTGGACACCATCATGTATCAGCACCTCACAAAGGTACCTTACATAAAGGTACAGTCAAAAACTGTTTTAGAAACTAGAATCTTTGGGAAGTGCTCAAGGAAACCTTCGTACATGGGAGGCCACGCGTCTAGGTTATGATAGATATCATATGGCCACATAATTATCCTTGGTTGACCCAATAGACCCCAAAGAAAAACGAGAAGATTACTATCATATTCTTCCCAATGGTGAGTCTTCTCTTGACTTATCATTATCTCCACTGTCTCTAATTGAGAATTATACTTCAAACAAACACCAAGATTATATAGGTAGTGCTCGTATATATACTCAGCAAGTGGATGAGCACATCCCTGTCTTATGATGACACGAGGTTGTATGTCGTTAGACATCTTGTATGATAGTGGCAAACCACCCTTCCAACGTTGGGTACACCTTACCCTATTGGATTCACCAAATATAACTACTAAATGAACTTTTCTATACTGCTTCGGGAGAACATCCACAGCTAGAGACCACCGTTCTATTTCCCCGTTACCCTTGCTTGACCCAGCTACACTCTTATTACCTGAAAGGAATTGTGAAGCAAAAGGGTGAGCACAACTAGCTCAGTAAAGAATATCATGACTAAAGATAATTAAATTATCAATAGCCTTCATCAATAATAAATCAGAGATTTAGAACATATGGTAAATGATAAAAATTCAACCATAGTTGCAGCGGAACGAGCAATCCATTAGAAGAGTCAAATAGACTATAAAGTCTATTATCTTCTCAATGTTAAAAATCCATCAACAATGTTTTATCCCTGTAACATCAATCAACAATTCTGGTCCACAATCATATGAATAACTCATAATCATAACTGTAGTTCTAAATTCCTCTTCTCATCCAGAACAAAGATAATTTTCATCACCTGAAACATCAAACATCATGGTTATACCAAATCACAGTTCCTGTTCATAATCATACTAATAACTTCATCTTTGCACTACGGGCCAAAGATATTCATCAACAAGCCATCTTTGCACTACATGCCAAAGATATTCGTCAACAGTTCATCTTTGCATTACTGGCCAAAGATATTCAACAACAGGTCATCTTTGCACTACGGGCCAAAGATATTCATCAACAGACCATCTTTGCACTACAGGCCAAAGATATTCATCTACAATTCATCTTTGCACTACAGGCCAAAGATATTCCTCAACAATTCATATTTGTACTACATGCCAAATATATTAATATCTCAAAGAAATATATAATCAATTCAGAATTATATAAACAATAATTATAACCATGTTGATCAATTCACCTTTGCACTTAAGCTAAATATATTCAATTATAAATTCAATGGTCATGATCATACTAGTCAACAATTCATCTTTGCACTACTGGCCAAAGAGAACCCATAGTCATGATCATACCAATAATTTACCCATCTTTACACTCAAGCGAAAGAGAATTTCAACATCAAGGTTATAAAAAATGTCATATATAATAGTAACTCATAAATAGTAACTCGTGAATAGTAAACCCGACACAAAAGATAGAAATTCCACAATAAAATCCATACCAATATTTCGGTATAATGATATTGAAAGAATAACATTTCTTAAGCTTATAAACAATTTATTTAAATTGTTTACACTTACTAAATAATGCATTTAATCATCTTAAAATGCCAACTCATAATATTTCATCACCAATAACCAAAACCCTCATCAAAAATCTGCATATACCTCATTTAGGATTCTCAAGCCATAAAATCCTATTTTCCAATTTTCTTTCCTCACAAAACATATTTAATTCATTTACTCATAACTAGATCATTTTCATAAAAAAAATACCAAATCAGTTCCAAAAATATTTATTTTCTGAGATTTAGCATAATATAGTCCCATAGTGAACATATATTTTTCTCAGAATTTTTAAAAGTCATTTACTATTTTTCATATGGCCAAAATAGCCGAATATTTAGACATTTATCAAAAATTGTACTTTTGTCCAAAAATTCTGAAATTAACAGAGTATACTTCCATCATATACATGTACTCCCAATAAAAATTTCATCAATTTTGGAGTTAACCACAAGAAATTATAAGCAGTTACTTTTAAAATAGTCTTTTCTCATAAAATTCATAACTCTCAATCTATACATCCAAAAATCACCATTTTTGGACACAATCAAGAAAACTCATCAAAATATCGTTTCAAATATTTTCAGAATTTTTGAAGATCAGAAAAATTACGAAACTGAAAATCATAACAACCCTTAAAATCCCTTAATATCCCTTACAATCCCTTACCTCAAAAGAGCAGTACTTCTGATCGGTATAAGGCTGAAGGAAACTTGCACTGATGAATAGCAACTCACCAAGTATCTAAATACTCACAAAATACACTCAATAATCTAGAGAGAGAAAGAGAGAAAGCTTATGTTTCTGGTGTGATTTTCAATTCTAACTTAGCCCTCTATTTATAGGAAAATTTTGGTAGGTTTGACCTGCAACCTGATGGCTTTACCTGCTACTATTCCCACCCACCACATTTGAAATATAATTCAGCACATTTCTTCACCAACCACAAGTGGGGCCCACCAATTCTAGAATTTTCCATCAAAATGATAAACTCCGAAAATTCAACAATTTCTGAACCAGTCATCTTGTAAAATTCATAATAAATCATACGTTCATTTTTAACGGTTCAAAATTTGTGGACATATACTCAACTTATATATGTATAACATATCCAAAAATTACCACGATCCAACGGTCGGATTAAAAATTATAACCCCCGCAAAACTATCTCAAAAACCCTGATTTTTAATACCTCCATTCCGACAAAAATACTGATAAAAACCTCAACATTAACTCCTTCATTTTTAACCACAAAAATATATCCCTCATTTATATCCACATAATATAAATATTTTCTTATCATATGAATCAATAATTAATTATTCACAAATAATATTACAGAATCACATTTATGACAACCAGGCCGTTCCCAGGAAAGAGGGGGCTTTCCAATAAGAATTTCTCCTTACTGGCGCGCAATTAGATGACCAAACCTCTCCTTAGACAGAACTTTCTAGACATTGCCAATAATGTTATCTAATAATATTATTCAAATAATATGAATTATTGATATGATAATGGAAAATACTGTGCAGCAACAATTATTGAAACAACAATAATATAAAATATCAACGCAGCAATTATTGAATCAATAAAATAAAATATTGAACAGTAATTACTGTAACAATTATTGAGTAGTGCCTTCTTACGTAAGAATCAATAATTTCAAAAATACTATGCAATACCGTGTGCTACTGTGCAATAACGCGCATTACTGTATTTTAACCACCGGGTATTCCAACAGTGTTAACGGTAACAACTACGCCGTTATTTGTAAAAACTCAAAATTGTCGTTTTCTTCACCTGACAGTTATTCGTTATGGGGCCCACAAATAGCTGTGCCGTCGTACGAATATTCCCCGACAGAAAGAATATTCCACGACCAAACGAATATTTCCCGACAACAATGATTATTTTATAACCACTTGTGTATTTTGAAAAAAAATCATATATCACCCTTAACTTTAGCATTTATCAATTTAACCATTTACTGAATAGTAATTATAAGAAAAATTGAATACTTTTATTTCATAAAATTCGGGGTCTTACAATCTCCCCTCCTTATGAAATTTCGTCCCCGAAATTTACGTACCTGGTATTTCAAAGAGTTGAGAATACCTTCCTTTCATTTCAAATTCCATCTTCTCTGTCATCATAATTTCTCCATTGCTCATCTCCTGTATTTCAAATAACATTCTAGAATACAGCTTCCAAACAAGTGTTAATTGAACAAATTAACATATCACATAATATCCCGATATTATGACTGACCAACAAATAAGCTTAGGTAGGACACACTAGCGAAGGATTTACTCATCTCTCCCCTCCTAGTTATATTCCCCGATCTCCGCCAGAGATCATATCCCTAAGCTCTGATACCAAATGTGACAACCCCAAAATAGGTCCATTCCATCCAACCCATTCTGAGTCGTCAAATACATGGTACAGAAAACAACTACAACTTTATTACAACAATTGTCGTGCAAAATACAACAACACATATGCTGTGAGTTTGGATACAAATATATACCAAATGTGACATTGGACACCATCATGTATCAGCACCTCACAAAGGTACCTTACATAAAGGTATAGTCAAAAACTGTTTTAGAAATTAGAATCTTTGGGAAGTGCTCAAGGAAACCTTCGTACATGGGAGGCCACGCGTCTAGGTTATGATAGATATCATATGGCCACAGAATTATCCTTGGTTGACCCAATAGACCCCAAAGAAAAACGAGAAGATTACTATCATATTCTTCCCAATGGTGAGTCTTCTCTTGACTTATCATTATCTCCACTGTCTCTAATTGAGAATTATACTTCAAACAAACACCAAGATTATATAGGTAGTGCTCGTATATATACTCAGCAAGTGGATGAGCACATCCCTGTCTTATGATGACACGAGGTTGTATGTCGTTAGACATCTTGTATGATAGTGGCAAACCACCCTTCCAACGTTGGGTACACCTTACCCTATTGGATTCACCAAATATAACTACTAAATGAACTTTTCTATACTGCTTCGGGAGAACATCCACAGCTAGAGACCACCGTTCTATTTCCCCGTTACCCTCGCTCGACCCAGCTACACTCTTATTACCTGAAAGGAATTGTGAAGCAAAAGGGTGAGCACAACTAGCTCAGTAAAGAATATCATGACTAAAGATAATTAAATTATCAATAGCCTTCATCAATAATAAATCAGAGATTTAGAACATATGGTAAATGATAAAAAATTCAACCATAGTTGCAGCGGAACGAGCAATCCATTAGAAGAGTCAAATAGACTATAAAGTCTATTATCTTCTCCATGTTAAAAATCCATCAACAATGTTTTATCCCTGTAACATCAATCAACAATTCTGGTCCACAATCATATGAATAACTCATAATCATAACTGTAGTTCTAAATTCCTCTTCTCATCCAGGACAAAGATAATTTTCATCACCTGAAACATCAAAGATCATGGTTATACCAAATCACAGTTCCTGTTCATAATCATACTAATAACTTCATCTTTGCACTACGGGCCAAAGATATTCATCAACAAGCCATCTTTGCACTACATGCCAAAGATATTCGTCAACAGTTCATCTTTGCACTACTGGCCAAAGATATTCAACAACAGGTCATCTTTGCACTACGGGCCAAAGATATTCATCAACAGACCATCTTTGCACTACAGGCCAAAGATATTCATCTACAATTCATCTTTGCACTACAGGCCAAAGATATTCCTCAACAATTCATATTTGTACTACATGCCAAATATATTAATATCTCAAAGAAATATATAATCAATTCAAAATTATATAAACAATAATTATAACCATGTTGATCAATTCACCTTTGCACTTAAGCTAAAGATATTCAATTATAAATTCAATGGTCATGATCATACCAGTCAACAATTCAACTTTGCACTACTGGCCAAAGAGAACCCATAGTCATGATCATACCAATAATTTACCCATCTTTACACTCAAGCGAAAGAGAATTTCAACATCAAGGTTATAAAAAATGTCATATATAATAGTAACTCATAAATAGTAACTCGTGAATAGTAAACCCGACACAAAAGATAGAAATTCCACAATAAAATCCATACCAATATTTCGGTATAATGATATTGAAAGAATAACATTTCTTAAGCTTATAAACAATTTATTTAAATTGTTTACACTTTACTAAATAATGCATTTAATCATCATAAAATGCCAAACTCTTAATATTTCATCATCAATAACCAAAACCCTCATCAAAAATCTGCATATACCTCATATAGGATTCTCAAGCCATAAAATCCTATTTTCCAATTTTCTTTCTTCACAAAACATATTTAATTCATTTACTCATAACTAGACCATTTTCATGAAAAATACCAAATCAGTTCCAAAAATATTTCTTTTCTGAGATTTAGCATAATATAGTCCCATAGTGAACATATATTTTTCTCAGAATTTTTAAAAGTCATTTACTATTTTTCATATGGCCAAAATAGCCGAATATTTAGACATTTATCAAAAATTGTACTTTTGTCCAAAAATTCTGAAATTAACAGAGTATACTTCTATCATATACATGTACTCCCAATAAAAATTTCATCAATTTTGGAGTTAACCACAAGAAATTATAAGCCGTTACTTTTAAAATAGTCTTTTCTCATAAAATTCATAACTCTCAATCTATACATCCAAAAATCACCATTTTTGGACACAATCAAGAAAACTCATCAAAATATCATTTCAAATTTTTCCAGAATTTTTGAAGATCAGAAAAATTACGAAACTGAAAATCATAACAACCCTTAAAATCCCTTAATATCCCTTACAATCCCTTACCTCAAAAGAGCAGTACTTCTGATCGGTATAAGGCTGAAGGAAACTTGCACTGATGAATAGCAACTCACCAAGTATCTAAATACTCACAAAATACACTCAATAATCTAGAGAGAGAAAGAGAGAAAGCTTATGTTTCTGGTGTGATTTTCAATTCTAACTTAGCCCTCTATTTATAGGAAAATTTTGGTAGGTTTGACCTGCAACCTGATGGCTTTACCTGCTACTATTCCCACCCACCACATTTGAAATATAATTCAGCACATTTCTTCACCAACCACAAGTGGGGCCCACCAATTCTAGAATTTTCCACCAAAATGATAAACTCCGAAAATTCAACAATTTCTGAACCAGTCATCTCGTAAAATTCATAATAAATCATACGTTCATTTTTAACGGTTCAAAATTTGTGGACATATACTCAACTTATATATGTATAACATATCCAAAAATTACCACGATCCAACGGTCGGATTAAAAATTATAACCCCCGCAAAATATCTCAAAAACCCTGATTTTTAATACCTCCATTCCGACAAAAATACTGATAAAAACCTCAACATTAACTCCTTCATTTTTAACCACAAAAATATATCCCTCATTTATATCCACATAATATAAATATTTTCTTATCATATGAATCAATAATTAATTATTCACAAATAATATTACAGAATCACATTTATGACAACCAGGCCGTTCCCAGGAAAGAGGGGGCTTTCCAATAAGAATTTCTCCTTACTGGCGCGCAATTAGATGACCAAACCTCTCCTTAGACAGAACTTTCTAGACATTGCCAATAATGTTATCTAATAATATTATTCAAATAATATGAATTATTGATCTGATAATGGAAAATACTGTGCAGCAACAATTATTGAAACAACAATAATATAAAATATCAACGCAGCAATTATTGAATCAATAAAATAAAATATTGAACAGTAATTACTGTAACAATTATTGAGTAGTGCCTTCTTACGTAAGAATCAATAATTTCAAAAATACTATGCAATACCGTGTGCTACTGTGCAATAACGCGTATTACTGTATTTTAACCACCGGGTATTCCAACAGTGTTAACGGTAACAACTACGCCGTTATTTGTAAAAACTCAAATTTGTCGTTTTCTTCACCCGACAGTTATTCGTTATGGGGCCCACAAATAGCTGCGCCGTCGTACGAATATTCCCCGACAGAAAGAATATTCCACGACCAAACGAATATTTCCCGACAACAATGATTATTTTATAACCACTTGTGTATTTTGAAAAAAAATCATATATCACCCTTAACTTTAACATTTATCAATTTAACCATTTACTGAATAGTAATTATAAGAAAAATTGAATACTTTTATTTCATAAAATTCGGGGTCTTACAATCTCCCCTCCTTATGAAATTTCGTCCCCGAAATTTACGTACCTGGTATTTCAAAGAGTTGAGAATACCTTCCTTTCATTTCAGATTCCATCTTCTCTGTCATCATAATTTCTCCATTGCTCATCTCCTGTATTTCAAATATCATTCTAGAATACAGCTTCAAAACAAGTGTTAATTGAACAAATTAACATATCACATAATATCCCGATATTATGACTGACCAACAAATAAGCTTAGGTAGGACACACTAGCGAAGGATTTACTCATCTCTCCCCTCCTAGTTATATTCCCCGATCTCCGCCAGAGATCATATCCCTAAGCTCTGATACCAAATGTGACAACCCCAAAATAGGTCCATTCCATCCAACCCATTCTGAGTCGTCAAATACATGGTACAGAAAACAACTACAACTTTATTACAACAATTGTCGTGCAAAATACAACAACACATATGCTGTGAGTTTGGATACAAATATATACCAAATGTGACATGGACACCATCGTGTATCATCACCTCACAAAGGTACCTTACATAAAGGTATAGTCAAAAACTGTTTTAGAAATTAGAATCTTTGGGAAGTGCTCAAGGAAACCTTCGTACATGGGAGGCCACGCGTCTAGGTTATGATAGATATCATATGGCCACAGAATTATCCTTGGTTGACCCAATAGACCCCAAAGAAAAACGAGAAGATTACTATCATATTCTTCCCAATGGTGAGTCTTCTCTTGACTTATCATTATCTCCACTGTCTCTAATTGAGAATTATACTTCAAACAAACACCAAGATTATATAGGTAGTGCTCGTATATATACTCAGCAAGTGGATGAGCACATCCCTGTCTTATGATGACACGAGGTTGTATGTCGTTAGACATCTTGTATGATAGTGGCAAACCACCCTTCCAACGTTGGGTACACCTTACCCTATTGGATTCACCAAATATAACTACTAAATGAACTTTTCTATACTGCTTCGGGAGAACATCCACAGCTAGAGACCACCGTTCTATTTCCCGTTACCCTCGCTCGACCCAGCTACACTCTTATTACCTGAAAGGAATTGTGAAGCAAAAGGGTGAGCACAACTAGCTCAGTAAAGAATATCATGACTAAAGATAATTAAATTATCAATAGCCTTCATCAATAATAAATCAGAGATTTAGAACATATGGTAAATGATAAAAATTTCAACCATAGTTGCAGCGGAACGAGCAATCCATTAGAAGAGTCAAATAGACTATAAAGTCTATTATCTTCTCCATGTTAAAAATCCACCAACAATGTTTTATCCCTGTAACATCAATCAACAATTCTGGTCCACAATCATATGAATAACTCATAATCATAATTGTAGTTCTAAATTCCTCTTCTCATCCAGGACGAAGATAATTTTCATCACCTGAAACATCAAAGATCATGGTTATACCAAATCACAGTTCCTGTTCATAATCATACTAATAACTTCATCTTTGCACTACGGGCCAAAGATATTCATCAACAAGCCATCTTTGCACTACATGCCAAAGATATTCATCAACAGTTCATCTTTGCACTACTGGCCAAAGATATTCAACAACAGGTCATCTTTGCACTACGGGCCAAAGATATTCATCAACAGACCATCTTTGCACTACAGGCCAAAGATATTCATCTACAATTCATCTTTGCACTACAGGCCAAAGATATTCCTCAACAATTCATATTTGCACTACATGCCAAATATATTAATATCTCAAAGAAATATATAATCAATTCAAAATTATATAAACAATAATTATAACCATGTTGATCAATTCACCTTTGCACTTAAGCTAAAGATATTCAATTATAAATTCAATGGTCATGATCATACCAGTCAACAATTCAACTTTGCACTACAGGCCAAAGAGAACCCATAGTCATGATCATACCAATAATTTACCCATCTTTACACTCAAGCGAAAGAGAATTTCAACATCAAGGTTATAAAAAATGTCATATATAATAGTAACTCATAAATAGTAACTCGTGAATAGTAAACCCGACACAAAAGATAGAAATTCCACAATAAAATCCATACCAATATTTCGGTATAATGATATTGAAAGAATAACATTTCTTAAGCTTATAAACAATTTATTTAAATTGTTTACACTTTACTAAATAATGCATTTAATCATCATAAAATGCCAAACTCATAATATTTCATCATCAATAACCAAAACCCTCATCAAAAATCTGCATATACCTCATATAGGATTCTCAAGCCATAAAATCCTATTTTCCAATTTTCTTTCTTCACAAAACATATTTAATTCATTTACTCATAACTAGACCATTTTCATAAAAAAAATACCAAATCAGTTCCAAAAATATTTCTTTTCTGGGATTTAGCATAATATAGTCCCATAGTGAACATATATTTTTCTCAGAATTTTTAAAAGTCATTTACTATTTTTCATATGGCCAAAATAGCCGAATATTTAGACATTTATCAAAAATTGTACTTTTGTCCAAAAATTCTGAAATTTACAGAGTATACTTCTATCATATACATGTACTCCCAATAAAAATTTCATCAATTTTGGAGTTAACCACAAGAAATTATAAGCAGTTACTTTTAAAATAGTCTTTTCTCATAAAATTCATAACTCTCAATCTATACATCCAAAAATCACCATTTTTGGACACAATCAAGAAAACTCATCAAAATATCATTTCAAATTTTTCCAGAATTTTTGAAGATCAGAAAAATTACGAAACTGAAAATCATAACAACCCTTAAAATCCCTTAATATCCCTTACAATCCCTTACCTCAAAAGAGCAGTACTTCTGATCGGTATATAGGCTGAAGGAAACTTGCACTGATGAATAGCAACTCACCAAGTATCTAAATACTCACAAAATACACTCAATAATCTAGAGAGAGAAAGAGAGAAAGCTTATGTTTCTGGTGTGATTTTCAATTCTAACTTAGCCCTCTATTTATAGGAAAATTTTGGTAGGTTTGACCTGCAACCTGATGGCTTTACCTGCTACTATTCCCACCCACCACATTTGAAATATAATTCAGCACATTTCTTCACCAACCACAAGTGGGGCCCACCAATTCTAGAATTTTCCACCAAAATGATAAACTCCGAAAATTCAACAATTTCTGAACCAGTCATCTCGTAAAATTCATAATAAATCATACGTTCATTTTTAACGGTTCAAAATTTGTGGACATATACTCAACTTATATATGTATAACATATCCAAAAATTACCACGATCCAACGGTCGGATTAAAAATTATAACCCCCGCAAAATATCTCAAAAACCCTGATTTTTAATACCTCCATTCCGACAAAAATACTGATAAAAACCTCAACATTAACTCCTTCATTTTTAACCACAAAAATATATCCCTCATTTATATCCACATAATATAAATATTTTCTTATCATATGAATCAATAATTAATTATTCACAAATAATATTACAGAATCACATTTATGACAACCAGGCCGTTCCCAGGAAAGAGGGGGCTTTCCAATAAGAATTTCTCCTTACTGGCGCGCAATTAGATGACCAAACCTCTCCTTAGACAGAACTTTCTAGACATTGCCAATAATGTTATCTAATAATATTATTCAAATAATATGAATTATTGATCTGATAATGGAAAATACTGTGCAGCAACAATTATTGAAACAACAATAATATAAAATATCAACGCAGCAATTATTGAATCAATAAAATAAAATATTGAACAGTAATTACTGTAACAATTATTGAGTAGTGCCTTCTTACGTAAGAATCAATAATTTCAAAAATACTATGCAATACCGTGTGCTACTGTGCAATAACGCGTATTACTGTATTTTAACCACCGGGTATTCCAACAGTGTTAACGGTAACAACTACGCCGTTATTTGTAAAAACTCAAAATTGTCGTTTTCTTCACCCGACAGTTATTCGTTATGGGGCCCACAAATAGCTGCGCCGTCGTACGAATATTCCCCGACAGAAAGAATATTCCACGACCAAACGAATATTTCCCGACAACAATGATTATTTTATAACCACTTGTGTATTTTGAAAAAAAATCATATATCACCCTTAACTTTAACATTTATCAATTTAACCATTTACTGAATAGTAATTATAAGAAAAATTGAATACTTTTATTTCATAAAATTCGGGGTCTTACAATCTCCCCTCCTTATGAAATTTCGTCCCCGAAATTTACGTACCTGGTATTTCAAAGAGTTGAGAATACCTTCCTTTCATTTCAAATTCCATCTTCTCTGTCATCATAATTTCTCCATTGCTCATCTCCTGTATTTCAAATAACATTCTAGAATACAGCTTCAAAACAAGTGTTAATTGAACAAATTAACATATCACATAATATCCCGATATTATGACTGACCAACAAATAAGCTTAGGTAGGACACACTAGCGAAGGATTTACTCATCTCTCCCCTCCTAGTTATATTCCCCGATCTCCGCCAGAGATCATATCCCTAAGCTCTGATACCAAATGTGACAACCCCAAAATAGGTCCATTCCATCCAACCCATTCTGAGTCGTCAAATACATGGTACAGAAAACAACTACAACTTTATTACAACAATTGTCGTGCAAAATACAACAACACATATGCTGTGAGTTTGGATACAAATATATACCAAATGTGACATTGGACACCATCATGTATCAGCACCTCACAAAGGTACCTTACATAAAGGTACAGTCAAAAACTGTTTTAGAAATTAGAATCTTTGGGAAGTGCTCAAGGAAACCTTCGTACATGGGAGGCCACGCGTCTAGGTTATGATAGATATCATATGGCCACATAATTATCCTTGGTTGACCCAATAGACCCCAAAGAAAAACGAGAAGATTACTATCATATTCTTCCCAATGGTGAGTCTTCTCTTGACTTATCATTATCTCCACTGTCTCTAATTGAGAATTATACTTCAAACAAACACCAAGATTATATAGGTAGTGCTCGTATATATACTCAGCAAGTGGATGAGCACATCCCTGTCTTATGATGACACGAGGTTGTATGTCGTTAGACATCTTGTATGATAGTGGCAAACCACCCTTCCAACGTTGGGTACACCTTACCCTATTGGATTCACCAAATATAACTACTAAATGAACTTTTCTATACTGCTTCGGGAGAACATCCACAGCTAGAGACCACCGTTCTATTTCCCCGTTACCCTCGCTCGACCCAGCTACACTCTTATTACCTGAAAGGAATTGTGAAGCAAAAGGGTGAGCACAACTAGCTCAGTAAAGAATATCATGACTAAAGATAATTAAATTATCAATAGCCTTCATCAATAATAAATCAGAGATTTAGAACATATGGTAAATGATAAAAATTCAACCATAGTTGCAGCGGAACGAGCAATCCATTAGAAGAGTCAAATAGACTATAAAGTCTATTATCTTCTCCATGTTAAAAATCCATCAACAATGTTTTATCCCTGTAACATCAATCAACAATTCTGGTCCACAATCATATGAATAACTCATAATCATAACTGTAGTTCTAAATTCCTCTTCTCATCCAGAACAAAGATAATTTTCATCACCTGAAACATCAAACATCATGGTTATACCAAATCACAGTTCCTGTTCATAATCATACTAATAACTTCATCTTTGCACTACGGGCCAAAGATATTCATCAACAAGCCATCTTTGCACTACATGCCAAAGATATTCGTCAACAGTTCATCTTTGCATTACTGGCCAAAGATATTCAACAACAGGTCATCTTTGCACTACGGGCCAAAGATATTCATCAACAGACCATCTTTGCACTACAGGCCAAAGATATTCATCTACAATTCATCTTTGCACTACAGGCCAAAGATATTCCTCAACAATTCATATTTGTACTACATGCCAAATATATTAATATCTCAAAGAAATATATAATCAATTCAAAATTATATAAACAATAATTATAACCATGTTGATCAATTCACCTTTGCACTTAAGCTAAATATATTCAATTATAAATTCAATGGTCATGATCATACTAGTCAACAATTCATCTTTGCACTACTGGCCAAAGAGAACCCATAGTCATGATCATACCAATAATTTACCCATCTTTACACTCAAGCGAAAGAGAATTTCAACATCAAGGTTATAAAAAATGTCATATATAATAGTAACTCGTGAATAGTAAACCCGACACAAAAGATAGAAATTCCACAATAAAATCCATACCAATATTTCGGTATAATGATATTGAAAGAATAACATTTCTTAAGCTTATAAACAATTTATTTAAATTGTTTACACTTACTAAATAATGCATTTAATCATCTTAAAATGCCAAACTCATAATATTTCATCACCAATAACCAAAAACCCTCATCAAAAATCTGCATATACCTCATTTAGGATTCTCAAGCCATAAAATCCTATTTTCCAATTTTCTTTCCTCACAAAACATATTTAATTCATTTACTCATAACTAGATCATTTTCATAAAAAAAAATACCAAATCAGTTCCAAAAATATTTATTTTCTGAGATTTAGCATAATATAGTCCCATAGTGAACATATATTTTTCTCAGAATTTTTAAAAGTCATTTACTATTTTTCATATGGCCAAAATAGCCGAATATTTAGACATTTATCAAAAATTGTACTTTTGTCCAAAAATTCTGAAATTAACAGAGTATACTTCCATCATATACATGTACTCCCAATAAAAATTTCATCAATTTTGGAGTTAACCACAAGAAATTATAAGCAGTTACTTTTAAAATAGTCTTTTCTCATAAAATTCATAACTCTCAATCTATACATCCAAAAATCACCATTTTTGGACACAATCAAGAAAACTCATCAAAATATCGTTTCAAATTTTTCCAGAATTTTTGAAGATCAGAAAAATTACGAAACTGAAAATCATAACAACCCTTAAAATCCCTTAATATCCCTTACAATCCCTTACCTCAAAAGAGCAGTACTTCTGATCGGTATAAGGCTGAAGGAAACTTGCACTGATGAATAGCAACTCACCAAGTATCTAAATACTCACAAAATACACTCAATAATCTAGAGAGAGAAAGAGAGAAAGCTTATGTTTCTGGTGTGATTTTCAATTCTAACTTAGCCCTCTATTTATAGGAAAATTTTGGTAGGTTTGACCTGCAACCTGATGGCTTTACCTGCTACTATTCCCACCCACCACATTTGAAATATAATTCAGCACATTTCTTCACCAACCACAAGTGGGGCCCACCAATTCTAGAATTTTCCATCAAAATGATAAACTCCGAAAATTCAACAATTTCTGAACCAGTCATCTTGTAAAATTCGTAATAAATCATACGTTCATTTTTAACGGTTCAAAATTTGTGGACATATACTCAACTTATATATGTATAACATATCCAAAAATTACCACGATCCAACGGTCGGATTAAAAATTATAACCCCCGTAAACTATCTCAAAAACCCTGATTTTTAATACCTCCATTCCGACAAAAATACTGATAAAAACCTCAACATTAACTCCTTCATTTTTAACCACAAAAATATATCCCTCATTTATATCCACATAATATAAATATTTTCTTATCATATGAATCAATAATTAATTATTCACAAATAATATTACAGAATCACATTTATGACAACCAGGCCGTTCCCAGGAAAGAGGGGGCTTTCCAATAAGAATTTCTCCTTACTGGCGCGCAATTAGATGACCAAACCTCTCCTTAGACAGAACTTTCTAGACATTGCCAATAATGTTATCTAATAATATTATTCAAATAATATGAATTATTGATATGATAATGGAAAATACTGTGCAGCAACAATTATTGAAACAACAATAATATAAAATATCAACGCAGCAATTATTGAATCAATAAAATAAAATATTGAACAGTAATTACTGTAACAATTATTGAGTAGTGCCTTCTTACGTAAGAATCAATAATTTCAAAAATACTATGCAATACCGTGTGCTACTGTGCAATAACGCGCATTACTGTATTTTAACCACCGGGTATTCCAACAGTGTTAACGGTAACAACTACGCCGTTATTTGTAAAAACTCAAATTTGTCGTTTTCTTCACCCGACAGTTATTCGTTATGGGGCCCACAAATAGCTGTGCCGTCGTACGAATATTCCCCGACAGAAAGAATATTCCACGACCAAACGAATATTCCCCGACAACAATGATTATTTTATAACCACTTGTGTATTTTGAAAAAAAATCATATATCACCCTTAACTTTAGCATTTATCAATTTAACCATTTACTGAATAGTAATTATAAGAAAAATTGAATACTTTTATTTCATAAAATTCGGGGTCTTACACCAGGTATTATTCAAATAAATTTTATTTTCTTATATATGACTTTCTTAAATATAGTAAATTATTTTATAAAGAAATTTTGAAGGAAAAATTTGAGTTCTTTTAGAAACTAAAATTTTTTATTTTAAAGCCAAATTAGAAATCCTAGAGACTAAAAAAAAATTTAACCTTAGGGTTAAACCCTAAGGGTTTGCCAAGTTACATGTTTGCCATTAAAATCATAAGGCAAATGACTAAAATGCCCCTCTTACATAATTGAAGCTAACTTATAAATCTAGCTAAGATAATGAGTTGGTGACCAAACTAGATTACACATGTGCTACAAATCTCAGCATATCAGCCTTTATAATACAGCCATATACATTACAACATCATATATATAGATTATGAGAAAGAAAAGTCTCATATTTTTCCTCATTTATTCACCAACACTCATCCTAGACCCTCTCTCTCTAAAACCCACGAAGTTTATAAGTATATCAGTCCCAAAAATAAGCCCCACTACCTCCACTAACAAATCAGAAGCCAAGAATCAAATTGATCAAAGAATGGTATAAAACCCTAAACCAAATCTGATCATTAAAGTAATGTTAGATGTTATGATTAAGTGTTTAAATATGTTATATGAAGTGTGAATAGGTGATCTGGGTTGCTATATAGTGAATCCATAACATCTAGATACACGAAATAGATGTTTTCAAAAATCTAGAAAATTTTAAAAAGTGGTCTGACAGTCGAATGTTAGGTCTTCTAGATCTCAGCCTGTTTATGTTTTTGGTTGTTTAAATGTTTGAACATGTAGTATGCTATGAGATTTGTGCTCTAGAACTTGATCCAGGGTCATATCGTGTACAGATTGAAAGTTATGGGTGGTCAAACCTTGTTGACCGATCATGACTTTCGGTTTTCTAGGTAACCCAGATCTTGCCCAGAACCGTCTGACAAGATGATTAGGGCTCTAGATCTTTCTTGTATTTGTTTCTTTGTTATTTTTGTTGCATCTAAGTTGTTATATGTTGTTTGGACTACATTCTTATGTCTTTATATCACTAAAACATCAATTATGTTGGATTCAGTGGCCGGTCAAAGTAGCAAGGTTGAGAACGAAAACGATTTTCTGGGTAACCCATAAAACTTATGATCACAGTTTCTGACAATTTTTGACCGGCATAGATCTGATGATTGTGTTTATGTTAGACTAGTTTTATGTAATACATTTATACCTTGTCATGTTGGCTACACACTAAAACTCTTTAATCACAAAATCATCAGACGAACAGCAAGTAGTGGAAGCCCAAAGTAGGCTTCACGAACTGTTCTTCATTTCTGGGTAACCCAGAAAATGAAAAACAGCTCTGACAGCTTGTTCAAGGCCCCAGATCTCACTCGTGTTATGCTGTTTGGCCATGTTTGTTGTTGGATCATGTAGTATTGCACTAGTACTACAAGATCTGATGATTATCTTTTCCAAAAACATCATAGGTTAAGAATTATTGTTGGTAAAAGTAGCTAACTCAAAACTGTCATATGAATGTTCTTAGTGCTCAAGAACACTATAAGCGACAGTTTCTGTCGCTAAAGGCTATACCGACAGACTTTTTAATTTTAATTAATTTAATTTCTAAAAATCATTTAAAAATAGAAAATAATTTCTGAAGATTAAAAAATTATTTTAAAAATTATTTTAAGTTATAAAAATTAACTTTTAATAATTTGGCATATTTTTCATAATTATTAAAATTTATTTGAATATTATTGATATTTAGTTTATTTAATAAATGTATTAAATAAATTAGTTAAAAATGATTTTATTATATTAAAAATCATTTTAAAAGATATTAATGTATTTAAAAATATTTTAAGTTATAAAACATAATTTTCAATATTTTAAGGCAAATTTCATTAATTATTTGATATTAATGATATTAGATTTATTTAATAATTATATTAAATAAATTGATTAAAAATTATTTTAATATTATAAAAATTATTTTAAATAAAAATAAATAGTTTAAAAATATTTTAAGTTATAAAATATAAATTTTAATATTTTAAGGTAAATTTAATTAATAATTTAATATTAATGATATTAAAGTTATTTAATAATTATATTAAATAAATAGATTAAAAATGGTTTTATTAATTTAAAAATGATATAAATGGTTTTAAAATATTTTAAGTTATAATAAATGACTTTTAATATTTTAGTGTATAATACATTAATATTTAAATATTAATGGTAATTATTTAAAAATGATTTTAAATATTTTAAAAAATAATTTAAGGATAATATTAATGTTTTAAAAATATTTTGAGTTATTATAAATAATTATAATATTTTGGCAATGGTTTTATTAATAATTTAATATTAATTGAATATTAATGATAATAGAATTATTTAATATTTAAATCATTTAAAAATGATTCTAGTGTTTGAAAAATCATGATAAATTATAATAATTACTTGAAAATTATTATAAGTCCATGAAAAATAATATGACTGATATTTAAAATATCTAAAGGAATATTGAACTGCAGAATAGAGTTTTAGACTCGATAATTACCCGATAAAGTCGTCGGTACACCGAAATATTTCAGAAATTGATCTGAATTTATATAGTTTGTCTGTATAAGTGTTTGTTTATGTCCTAATGACTGCTGAACATATGTGACAATGTGATTAGGTTATGTGTTGACTGCAAAGAGCCATACTATGTGTTACGATATGTTATTCTAATCGACAGAATGATCTTATTAATGATTGGTTGCTATATAAAAGATAAAACTAAGTTGTGTAAGCAGCAGATTAAGTAAATATCATATCTTTGTATTTACTTTATGCAATGGACATGCGTAAAGCGAATATCTGAACTATTCTTTTTCATTGTTCAAATATCTTAACCTTGTGTATACTTATGCAATGATTATGTATAAGTAATTTATTAAATTATAATATGTTGTACAAGTTCTTTAATTCTGTTATTATAGATCAAGATATATATTCTGTTCGTTAATTTTTAAATTTGGTTATACAAGTGTCCTCACTTAGATAACTGTTTTACTTATTGATACATACCTATTAAATTCCGGTATGTATACATTGATTAAAAGTTGTCTAAGCTATTTGATTCAGCTAAACATAGATTTAAAAATATTGTTGAACATGATACAACTTTATTGTATCCAATCATATTGTTTTGGTTCGGATTTCCGACTAAGTATAAACATCCCGAACAGGAAAACTTTTGTGCGCCTAAGGCGGATATGATGAACAAAAATATCATTCTTGTATGTAGTATTGATCAATACAGGGCATATTGGGATGATCACCCTCGTTCCTGTAAGTTATAATGGTTTGCAGATGAAGTTCTGCTAAACCTTATCGAAAATTGAAAACAAAGTTCATAGTATGTCGGCTGCTCTCCATTTATAGTCAGTACGTAGTTTCAAAATTTTGATATAGAATTGATATGTTGTTATTATTGGTTCAGCTTACTTCACAACTGTTGATTCATTGTAGAAGTGGTATTCAAAGAAAATATTTAATCCTTTCAGCTAATATTTATTGTTGTTATTACTTGTTGGGTAATCAAATGCTCATTCTTGCTTTAAATTTAAATGTTTTAAGCTAAGCGTGATCAACCGGAAGGTTCAGGCAAGAACAAAGGAAAAGGAAAGCAAACATAATAAGTTTAATGGTATCTTATGTAATAGTTAGACTTTATTAAGACGATAATATTTATTATCTATTATGTAATGAATGTTTAAAGGTCGTGTACCTGGGATTAGACTCTGATATATGTAAATTAAGTTTGGTATTTATATTATTGTTATTATTCCGCTCAAAGAAATAGTATCGTGGAGCACCGAGTTTGGGTTTTAAGTACCTGAATTTGGGGGCGTCACAGAAAAATGTGAGATATACACGGACCACAAGAGTTTGAAATATATCTTCACATTGAAGGAGTTGAACATGCGTCAAAGAAGGTAGTTAGAATTAATCATGGATTATGACTGCGATATTCTTTATCCCCTGGGGAAGGTGAACCTGGTGGGCGACGCGCTAAGTAGAAAAGGAAGGGAGAAGTTATTTCAATTGACAACTCAGAAATAGTTAATAAGGGATATAGAGAAATTGGAGATAAAAGTGAAAGGACCGGAGAGGTCTGGAGAAAGGTTGTTTGCAGTAGAAGCTCGTCCAACCTTGTTGGACAGAATAAAGGAATCAGAAGAAAAGGATAAAGAGTGTGAGAGAGTTAGGAAAAGGATCATAAAAATGAGGAAGAAAAGTTCAAGATGGATAGAAATGGTATGTTGGGGTTAGAAGGGAGAGTATGGGTGCCAGCGATAATCGAGTTGAGGGAAGAAATTTTACATGAAGCACACAATACGACGTATTCCGTTCATCCAGGAGGTACGAAGATGTATCGAGATTTGAGATAACATTTTTGTTGGCCTAATCTGAAACGAGAAATCGCGGAGTGCGTTAGTAGATGTCTTACATGTCAACGGGTTAAAGCAGAGCACCAGAGGCCAAGTGGTCTACTCCAATCATTGGAAATACCAAAGTGGAAATGGGAGCACATTACGATAAACTTTGTGGTGGGGCTTTCAGTCACACAGAAAGGTTTTGACGTTATTTTGGTTATCATAGATCGACTAACGAAAATAGCTCATTTTCTACCAATCAAGATTCGATATAGTTTAAATCAATTAGCGAATCTGTATGTGAAGGAAATTGTTTCGCGACATGGAGTGTCGGTATCAATTGTCTCTGATCGAGATCTGCGCTTCACGTAAAAATTTAGGAAGAGCTTATAAGAGAGGATGGGAATGCAATTGAGGTTAAGTACGGCTTATCATCCACAGACAGATGGGCAAAGTGAGCAAACGATACAAATGTTGGAGGATATGCTTAGAACTTGTGTGATGGACTTCAAGGGAAGTTGGGACGATCACCTACCCTTAGTGAAATTCGCTTATAACAATAGTTATCATGCGAGTATAGGCATGCCACTGTACGAAGCTCTTTACGGGAAAAAAGTGTAGAACGCCATTATGTTAGGATGAAGTAGGAGAACGAAAGATGTTAGGGCCAAAATTAGTTCAATAAACAGCAGATGTAGTGACATTAATAAGAGCTAGATTAGTAGTTGCACAATATCACCAGAAGAAATACACAGACTTGCATCGTCAGGACCGTGACTTTGAAGTCAGAAGTCACGTTTTCTTAAAAGTATCTCCCTAGAAAGGAAAAATACGATTCGGCAAGAAAGGAAAATTGAGTCCGAGGTTCATAGGACCATTCGAGATACTGAAGCGAGTGGGCGAAGTGACGTATAAAGTTGCATTACCACCTGAGTTAGAGCACATCCATAATGTGTTTCATATTTCCGTGTTACCTCCATACAAGCTTGACTACAAACACATGATTTTTTACGAGCTCATTCAAGTGGAGAAGAATTTAGCTTATGAAGAAATTCAAGTACAGATATTAGATAGGAAAGAACAGACATTAAGGAATACCAGTATATCTTCTGTAAAAGTACTTTGGCAGAACCACGATGCCGAGGAGGTCACGTGGGAATTAGAAGATAAGATACGAAAGGATTATCCCCATTTATTCGTGTAACCTTATATAATTCTGAGGACGGAATATTTATAAAGGGGGAGGATGTAAGAATCGTAAATTTCATGAATAAATAATGATTTTAATATAATAAGAAAATGAATATTTATTTGAATATAAATATTGATGTGTAGTAAGATAAGTTATTCAATTAGTGTAAATTGAGTTTATATGAGGATTAAGAAGTGTGGAATTGACGATGGGTATTGTGAAATGCCTTGTGTGGCATACTATGGAACGAGGAAATTCACTAAGTGAATTAAAAGAGAAATAGTTGATTAAGAGGAAGATTAATTATATGTAATTATATGATTCCATATAGGGATTGAATGAACTCTTAAACTAGTAATATCACCAGTATGGAAGTTAATTCATGTCATGTAAAACTAGTGTGGTGATAGAGGTCGGAGCTGGCTTAGAGCTAAACCAGTTTGGCACTGCCAGGGACCGGTGCAGTTGGGCCCTCCTAGCAGTACAAACTGGTGCAGCTGCACCAGTGGCCAGTCTGGGAAAGGATGATTTTTCCTGTAGAAATGAAATAGAACATTATTGTAAGTTGTGACATTATTAAAGGCATATTATAAGAATACATATTAATGACATGAAGTACCAAGTGGTACAATGAAATCATATGTAACCTTTAATACAAAAATAATTAAATATTTGTGTATTCTAGAAATTGGGAAAGGAATTAAATGTTTAAATAAATATTTAATATTAAATAATGTTATTATGTGGCTATGTGAGTAGTAAAAATATTTATGGAAGATACCTGGACAATAATATCTAACTGCGTTATTTTATTTTATGTACTTAACGTACATGGATTATATGATGTGAGTATATAAATAATCCCTAATTTTGCCTAATATAGTAACAATTGTACATTAAAATTACATTTTGGGAATTAAATAAACTAAACTAAGCAAATTAGTCACCTTGCTAAGCTCTGTACATGAACAGTAACCTATCACCTATTTACGTAACTTCCAAGCAGTGATCATTGGCTATGGAGATGTCTGATGGTAGGTGGTTGAGCAAACCATTGTTAACCGTTGTTTCCTTCCTATACACCATGGATTATATCCTCAGTATAAACTCATTAGCCAGTCCACCATTACTCTATAAATAGCAGCTTCAATTCTCACTTTTATGCTACTGTAATTGTCTGTTGAACCTCTAAGAATTTGAGTTTAAGTGTTTGTTGTTCAAAGAAGAGTCTAGCAATCTCAGAAGGGAGGAACTAAGCATATTAAGCTTCAAGAGGTATAAAAGTCCTAACTTTTGTTCTTAGTTTGGTTTTGTTAAATTCTTAAAATTACTTAAAATTCTCTATCAATCAATATGAATTAGCATGCTATCATGTGGTTAGGAAGTATATATACGTATACAGAACCTTTAATGATGAATTTGAACATGTTTAAACCAAGAAAAAATGAAGTTAGTTGATGCTCTGCAAAACAGAGTAAGTTACTGTTGTTGTTCCAGGTAGGGCGCAGCTACGCCCAGTTCATGCGCTGCACCGGACCCCAAGACCAGTTTTAGTTATGTTATGTGTTGCTAATTTGGTATTATGACTTATATATATGTCTAAAATTAGGTATAACATATTTTATAAAGCTTCCTTATGAGTTATGAAGTAATCAACATGATTTAGTAGGAGAGTTTTAACAAAACTTAAAGTGTTGAAAACAAACTTTGATGGAACACATTCTCTACAACTTCTGAACTTAGTAGCACACACACATGACTGATTTAGAACCTAAATGAGCATGATATATAATTTATAGTTCCTTTATTCATGACCAACTTGTTATACTTTGTGTTAAGAGAACTTTTTCAAAGAAAAGCTAGACATATCAAAGCAAATATGCATGAATACTACGTATTGTACATTCTGATCTTGTGAGGGTGTTAACATGACTTAACTACATATGATAAGAGCTTTAAAGTTGTCTTATATGTGTTGGGTTGCATCGTTCAAGTTTAAACTAATTTCGAAAGCAAACTTGGATATGTTTTCAAACCAAATGCATTAAGTATGAGTAGTTAAGTTCTGAGAAACTAAAATGTTTACGTTCATTGTGTCTCTAAACATGGTTCTTATGTGTTTGATATAATAGAAGTAAACCAAGCATGAGTAAGCATGTTTCAAAGTACTAAACGATGCAAGTTATGAATAAATGATATGAGCATGTGTAGTACAGATTATATGATCTCTTTATGTGAAAATAAGGCTAATTAGTACGCATGGCGATTATATGACCCTATTTGTCCTTAATTTCGTGAAAATCCTTAACAAAGACCACGATATGTAAAAGTGAACTCAAGAGTAGTCATATGCTTATGTAAAACCCTTTAGCATGTGTACATGATAGTTAATAATGACTTAGTATGTGAAGATTGGACTAAAACCAGGAGAGCAGAAGCTTAACTCTGGTCAGGCTAGAGAACAGCGTAGCTGCACCATCCCTAAGCCTAGTCAGGGAGCAGCTGCTCCATTCTGTAGTCAGTTTTGTATTCTGTTTATGGTCTGAAGTTTGAGTCATGCTTATATGGCTACTTTAACATGTAGTGTATGACCAGTATGCTAAGTAATGTGTTAAGAAGCATGCTAAGTGATACAATTGAATGTTTGATTATAAACTTCCCAATGATAAGTCCAAAAGGTGTCTGCGAACTATAAAGCAACGATTAGAAACTATGTTGATGACTTCATGATGTCTTGTAAATCGAAATGTGCTATATGTACGCAAAAGTATGTGATGAAGTATGTGTAGAGTATGCGACTAAGTTAGACATTTATGGGTGCGTTTAAATTTACATATCATATTTGAGCTTATGTAACTAATGAATATCCTATACGCATAACTACATTATGATAGGATTCGAAAGAGTGTTGATAAGCTATATTTTGGTAAACTACGCTTGAGGCATGTATCCAAACTCTCTTTTATATTGAGCAAGTTACCTAACTTACACAATTTTGGATTTTATGCAAGTTCTCGAATTTCATTTGATTCGTATATTTAATGCAAGTACTCGAACCCTATTTTGTATTGAGCATTACTTGAACTTGTACTATTATTGATCGTGCGAACTTTGAAAGTATAATACTTCGTAATCTAGAAATGAAATTGTTTACAAACCTTGATTTCGAATGATAATTGTTCATATATATACTATGAAAGAAAAATGTCTAAGCCATTGCTTCGGCTAGACTATTGATATTTGATCGAAAGCCATCCAAACCAAATTAACTTGGTGCGGACTCTTATAACTGAGATGAACAACCCTCTTGGTAGGGGAATTATATATTGTCGGGAAACCGACGTGCGCACTTGAGAAAGATTAAATGTAATACATTGACATAGGATACTTTAGGCTGATCACATGTACTCATTTTGTAGAATTATCAGTTTATTACTGTTAATTTAGGAGAAGTTCTTAGTCCTTAGTGACTGCTCAGTATTCATTACTTTGAAATCTGGAATCAATTAATCATTAAATATGTGACGCCCCCAAAATAGGTCCAATTCACCCAAACTATTCTGAGTCGCCAAATACATGGTACAGAAACAACTACAATTTCATTAATACAATTGTCGTGTAAAATACGACAACACATAAACTCTGAGTTTAAATACAAATATTGTCTTCTAGACAATATCCACACTCAAATAAGTCCTTATTACAATTATTGATACACTATTTTAAAAAATAGTGATGACTACTAAAACAACTGTCTTGAACCATCACTCCACACCCCGACTAGTTTCTGCTATATTCTAGTCTCCTGAGAAGAAAAATGGAACAAAAAGAAAAAGGGTGAGCTCAACTAGCCCAGTAAAGAATATTATGACTAAGATAATATAGAACAAATTATCGTTAGTCCTCAACAGGGAAAAATCTGATAGAATACAATAGACAACAAGTTTTAGATCAACAACTGCAGCGGAAACAACAATTCATTAGAAGAGTTAAGTAGAGAATGAAATCTACTATCATCTATGAATTTAAAAGTCCATCATCGATATTTTATCCCTGTAACATCAATCAATATACATCTTAAATCAAATAGTCATCTTTGCACTACAGGCCAAAGATATTCATCAGTCGGTCATGTTCATCTCAACACCTATTCATCTTTGCACTACGGGCCAAAGATATTCATCAAGAAATCATTCATCTTTGCACTACAGGCCAAAGATGTTCAGTTATATCATCATTTAGGACTGAGGATGACGAAAAATATTTTAAAGAAAACGAATCCAATAAGACAAAAGATCAAATATTAAGGATTCGTACTTTAGACAATTCAAGTTCAAAAATACTCCATAATAAACTATTGTGGAGCAGAATTCAAAAATAAAGATCAAAACATAGATCCAATCAAAGATAGGAACCGTAATAGACAATCTTGGACACAGAAAAAAAAATTAATTTTTCTGTGAATAGTGTCGTATTCATGAATAGTGTCATATACGTAAATAGTAACTCCGACACTAAAAGATAGAAATTTCACAAAAAAAATTATCATGCTTCGTGAATAGTACTCGTGAATAGTAACTCGTGAATAGTAACCCCGACATGAAAAAAGTTTTAAATTTGATAAAAAGTTCCAACCAATATTTTGGCATAATGATATTGAAGAAATAATATCATTTACGAAGAAAATAAAATCTCCTACCTCGAAAAGACAGTACTTCTGACTGGAATACTGGATATAGTGCTGAAGGAAACTTGCACCGTATAGCAACACTCAAAGTATCAAAATACTCACAAGAATACGCTCGATAATATAGAGAGAGAAAGAGAGAGAAATCTATAGTTTCTGGTGTGATTTTCAATTCTAACCTAACCACCCTATTTATAGGAAAATGCTTAGAACACCAAAGCAGAAAAATTAATATAATATTTATATATATATATATATATATATATATATATATATATATATATATATATATATATATATATTAAATTCCTACGCACCCTCTTCTTTGGTCAACAAATCAGCCACACATGTTCCAAAGACAACAAAAACGTTTTTGTTAATTAAAACAATTAAACTTCCAAAAATCAATTATTCCGAAATTTCAGAACTTCAATAATTCATAATAAATAGCCCTTTTATCAAAAAATTCGAATCTCGCGAATTTTATAGGAAATTCAATTCTCTACAACTTTGCAGAAGAAAGTTTTTCTAAATTCCAAACAGAAATTGACCGAAATCCACAAACGAGCGATTCTACAGGCTATAATCAAATTTCAGTCAAGAAATAGGTCCACCAACATGTTTAACATGTTTTAAACAACTTTTGTAACAAAAATACTCTTCCTCCTCATATACTCATATATCCCACATTCATTGTAAAAATATCACCATTATTATATAATAATATAATAAAATATTATTTTATCAGAAAAGATAAAATATCGATTTTCAACAATTGTCACTTTAAAAAAAATTCCATCTATATCCACATAAAATGAATATTTTCCTCTTCATATAAATCAATAATTAATTATTCACAAATAATATTACAGAATCATAATACTGACAACCAAGTAGTTCCCAGGAAAGAGGGGGCTTTCCAATAAGGATCTCTCCTTACTGGCGCGCAATTAGGTGACCAAACCTCTCCTTAGACAGAACTTTCTAGACATTGCCAATAATGTTATCTAATAATATTATTCAGATAATATGAATTATTGCTCCGATAATGGAAAATACTATGTAGTGACAATTATTGAAACAACAGTAATATAAAATATCAACGCAGTAATTATTGAATCAATAAAATAAAATACTGAACAGTAATTATTATAACAATTATTGAGTAGTGCCTTCTTACGTAAGAGTCAATAATTGGTGCAATACCATGTGTTACTGTGCAACAACGCGTATTACTGTGTTTTAATCACCGAGTATTCCAATAATATTAGCGGTAACAACTTATACTTGTCGTTTTCTTCATCCAATCGCTTTCCGTTATGGGGCCCACAAAAGACTGCGCCGTCGTACGAATATTCCCCGACAGTAAGAATATTCCACGACCAAACAAATATTCCCCGACAGAAATGAATATTTTATAACCACTTACTTATTTAAAATATTAGCGCATTTTACCCATAACAAACCACATTAATCAAATCAACCCTTACTATTTCAAAATAATAAATAGAGGATTTAAATTTTATTTATTAATAATTTGGGGTCTTACAACCTCCCCTCCTTATGAAATTTCGTCCTCGAAATTGACGTACGTACCTGGTGTTTCGAAAAGATGAGGATATCTCGCTTTCATTTCTGATTCCAACTCCCAGTTCATTTTTCAATAGCATGGTTCTTCCACAAAATCTTAACTTGAGGTATAACCTTTGTGCATAGGACATGTTCATTCCTATCCAAGATCTTGACAGGTATCTCCTCGTACGTTAAATCTTCAGCTATCTCGTCTGGTTCTAACTCAATAATGTGGTTCGGGTCTTTCACATATTTACGAAGCACGGATACGTGAAAAACATTATGAACACGAGACATACTTGGAGGTAAAACGAGTCTATAGGCCACCGTTCCTACTCGATCGAGGATTTCAAATAGACCAATAAATCGAAGGTTTGAGCTTTCCTCACATCCCCAATTCTCGCTTTTGGAATAACAACTTCTTGCACCTCCTTCTTCATATTCATCACCTCTTGTGTGTAGCTTGAGCATCTTTACATTTATCGATTAAAGTCGATTCTAATCGTATATTCGTTATCTACACGTAGGTTCTTTGAATCTTTAACTCTATCTCCATCTTCTGTAAGTCGTACAAAATGGGTCTTTGAGTTAACAATATCGCACTTGTAAACGCATACGATCTTTTACTCAACGCGTCAGCTACCACGTTCGTTTTTCTAAGATGGTATGGTATGGTCATAATCTTTCAACAGCTCAAGCCAACGTCGTTGCCGCATGTTGAGTTCTTGGAAGCTCTTCCCACATTCCTTGCTTCATTCGAATTTTGTATCTCTACGAGTCAACTGAGTTAATAGAGTAGCGATTCGAGAAAATCTTTCCACAAAATCTTCGATAATAACCAACTAAGTATAGAAAGCTACGTATTTCGATTACAGACTTAAGTTGCTCTCAACTGTGACTCATATCCCAATCTTGGATAGCACGTCACAATGACACCTATCAGTTTACTACCACACAAATATGGCGTCCCCTACAGAGAGTCTGGCTTCGGTGTATTCCAAAAAGGAAGTCACCAGATAAAGGCTCGGGTACCAAATTCTATAGTTGAATTTTTAACTCCTGAAGTTCAATAGGAGCCATTCGATATGAGATTTTAGAAATGGGTTTTGTACCGGGTTCAAAGTCGATACAAAATTCAATATCACACTTTGGGAGTAAGCCAAGAAATTCTTCAGGAAATTTACTAACAATAGAAATATCATTCAAATCTGACGTATTTTTGTTCAAGTCCATAACATGGGCTAAGAAAACTTGACATCCGTTTTTCAATAAACGAATGGCTTTATGGCTTGATATGACAGTGTTTGACTTCAATGGTTTGGTTGCTTGAATTCGAATAACAGGTTGCTTAGGAATATGAAAACTAACAACCTTACGAAAGCAATCAATTTTGGCATGATGAGTAGTTAATCAATCAATCAATCCCTAAAATCACATCAAAAGCAAGTATCTTTAAAGAAATAAGGTCAACAGGTAATGTGATGGTGCCAACTTGGATCAAACAAGATTTATAAACAGTGGATGTAACGAAAGTTTCTCATAATGGAGTTTCAACAGATAAGTCAAAGTCTAATTTTCTCCGGAGTTAAGTTTAAACGTTGAGTATAAGAAGGAGAGATAAATGAATGGGTAGAACCGTTATCTAATAAGGTATCAACTTCGTAAGAATTTATAATTAACTAACCCGTGCTAACTTCGTTTGGGTTCCTCGCATTCTGACCAGTCACGACAAACGCTCTTACAAGAACCGTTGACTTTGACTTGTCCGAGACAGACTTTGGAGTCACCATCCCCGCTGGACTTGGTTTTGCTACAGGACAATCTCGAGCTATATGACCTTCTTTTCCACAATTATAACATACCTTGGAAGGCTGTGAACAGTTTGGACTTATATGTCCCTCCTCTCCGCATTTGTAGCATCTAACTGGCGGTCGTTCTCCTCCTCTAGAATTTGTTGCTGGTGCTGCTGCCGACATCTTCTCGTCATCGTTAAATCTTCTCTTCTTTCTCTTCTTAAAATTTCCACTTGAGTTATTTCTTCTATTATCTTGGCCATGATTACCACCGAAGTGGTTACCATTTCTGGCATGATAATTTCCTCCATGATGGTTATCCTTGTTTTGATGACTGTTGCCATCGGTACGATTATCATCGAGTTGTAGGTCGTTATTCTTCGATTGAGCTGACTCATTATCGCACTCCAATAACTGAGCCCTATTCACAACATCTAAATATAGAGAAAATTTATAAGAAATGAGATATTGACGTATGTCGGGTTTCAAACCTCTCAAAAACATTCGCGTCATACGTTCCTCATTCTCCACCAAATGAGGTGCAAACCTAGATAACTCTGCAAACTTCGCCTCGTACTGGGACACCGTCATGTTGTTCTGTTCTAGTCTAATAAATTCTACCTCCTTCATATGACGAATACTTTCAGGAAAGTACTTGTCATTGAACAGTTTTTGAAATGTTTCCCAAGACATGCTGAGTGCGGCTGGCTGGGTACGCTTCACAGATTCCCACTAGTAATATGCCTCGTTACGAAACATAAAAGTGGAAAATGGAACCTTTTGTTCCTCCGTGCATCCCAAGACATCGAATATCTTGGTAATTTGCTTGACCCACGTCTTCGCCTTAATCAGATCCGGCTTTCCCCAGAATTCTGGTGGTCCCAACTCTTTGAACTACTTAGTGGTGACCATCCGTGAGTTGCCAGTGTTTCCACCTGCATTTTGAACGGTAGTCTTTCTCGTTTGGTTTTGCATGAATTCTAGAAAGTTCATAAACATACCATCGTTCGTCATCTGCTCAGTGGTGTTGGTCACAGGAGCAACATTGCCAGCCTATTTCACGTTCTCCTCGTTGGTGAGCAAATGTGTCTCCACAATCTCATTTACTCCACTGTTAACATTCTCAGTCGACATTCTTAAATACTGCCATAAAACAAGGGTTAATTAAAGAAATTAACATATTACATAATATTCCTATATTTTAACCAACCAACAAATAAGCTTAGGTAGGGCATACTAGCGAAGGATTTACTCGTTTCTCTCCTCCTAGTTCTATTTCCCGATCTCCGCCAGAGATCATATCCCTAAGCTCTGATACCAACTGTGACGCCCCCAAAATAGGTCCAATCCACCCAACTTATTCTGAGTCGCCAAATACATGGTACAGAAACAACTACAACTTCATTAATACAATTGTCGTGCAAAATACGACAACACATAAACTCTAAGTTTAAATACAAATATTATCTTCTAGACAATATCCACACTCAAATAAGTCTTCATTACAAGTATTGATACACTATTTTACCAAATAGTGAGGACTACTAAAACAAATGTCTTGAACCATCACTCCACACCCTAACTAGTTCCCGCTATATTCTCGTCTCCTGAGAAGAAAAATGGAACAAAAAGGAAAAGGGTGAGCTCAATTAGCCCAGTAAAGAATATTATGACTAAGATAATATAGAACAAATTATCGTTAGTCCTCAACAGGGAAAAATCTGATAGAATACAATAGACAACAAGTTTTAGATCCACAACTACAGCGGAAACAACAATTCATTAGAAGAGTTAAGTAGAGAATGAAATCTACTATCATCTATGAATTTAAAAGTCCATTATCGATATTTTATCCCTGTAACATCAATCAATATACATCTTGAATCAAATAGTCATCTTTGCACTACAGGCCAAAGATATTCATCAGTCGGTCATGTTCATCTCAACACCTGTTCATCTTTACACTTCGGGCAAAAGATATTCATCAAGAAATCATTCATCTTTGCACTACAGGCCAAAGATATTCAGTTATATCATCATTTAGGACTGCGGATGATGAAAAATATTTTAAAGAAAAAACGAATCTAGTGAGACAAAAGATCAAATATTAAGGATTCGTACTTTAGACAATCCAAGTTCAAAAATACTCCATAATAAACTATTGTGGAGTAGAATTCAAAAATAAAGATCAAAACATAGATCCAATCAAAGATAGGAACCATAATAGATAATCTTGGACACAGAAAAAAAAATTTAATTTTTCTGTGAATAGTGTCGTATTCGTGAATAGTGCCGTATACGTGAATAGTGTCGTATACGTGAATAGTAACTCTGACACTAAAAGATAGAAATTTCACAAAAAAATCATCATGCTTCGTGAATAGTAACTCGTGAATAGTAACTCATAAATAGTAACTCGTGAGTATTTTGTAACTCATGAATAGTAACCCCGACATGAAAAAAGTTCCAAATTTGATAAAAAGTTCTAACCAATATTTCGGCATAATGATATTGAAGAAATAATATCATTTATGAATAAAATAATATCACTTACCTCGAAAAGACAGTACTTCTGACTGGAATACTGGATATAGTGCTGAAGGAAACTTGCACCGTATAGCAACACTCAAAGTATCAAAATACTCACAAGAATACGCTCGATAATATAGAGAGAGAAAGAGAGAGAAATTTGTAGTTTCTGGTGTGATTTTCAATTCTAGCCTAAGCACCCTATTTATAGGAAAATGCTTAGAACACCAAAGCAGTATATATATATATATATATATATATATATATATATATATATATATATATATATATATATATATATTAAATTCGTACGCACCCTCTTCTTTGGTCAACAAATCAGCCACACATGTTCCAAAGACATTAAAAACATTTTTGTTAATTAAAACAATTAAAACTTCCAAAAATCAATTATTTCAGAATTTCAGAACTTCAATAATTCATAATAAATAACCCTTTTATCAGAAAATTCGAATCTCGTGACTTTTTATAGGAAATTCAATTCTCTACAACTTTACAGAAGAAAGTTTTTCCAAATTCCAAACAGAAATTGATCGAAATCCACAAACGGGCGATTCTACATGCTATAATCAAATTTCAGTCATGAAATGGATCCACCAACATGTTTAACATGTTTTAAACAACTTTTGCAACAAAAATACTCTTCCTCCTCATATACTCATATATCCCACATTCATTGTAAAAATATCACCATTATTATATAATAATATAATAAAATATTATTTTATCAGAAAAGATAAAATATCGATTTTCAACAATTGTCACTTTAAAAATTTTATCGATCTATATCCACATAAAATGAATATTTTTCTCATCATATAATTAAATAATTAATTATTCACAAATAATATTACAAAATCACAATACTGACAACCAGGCAGTTCCCAAGAAAGACGGGGCTTTCCAATAAGGATCTCTCCTTACTGGCGCGCAATTAGGTGACCAAACCTCTCCTTAGACAGAACTTTCTAGACATTGCCAATAATATTATCTAATAATATTATTCAGATAATATGAACTATTTCTCCGATAATGGAAAATACTGTGTAGTGACAATTATTGAAATAACAGTAATATAAAATATCAACATAGCAATTATTGAATCAATAAAATAAAATACTGAACAGTAATTACTGTAACAATTATTGAGTAGTGCATTCTTACGTAAGAATCAATAATTGGTGCAATACCGTGTGCGACCGTGCAACAACGCGTATTACTGTGTTTTAACCACCGGGTATTCCAACAGTATTAACGGTAACAACTTATACTTGTCGTTTTCTTCATCCAATCGTTTTCCGTTTTGGGGCCCACAAAAGACTGCGCCGTCGTACGAATATTCCCCGACAAAAATGAATATTTTATAACCACTTGCTTATTTGAAATATTAGCGCATTTTACACATAACTAACCACATTAATCAAATCAACCCTTACTATTTCAAAATAATAAATAGAGGATTTAAATTTCATTTATTAATAATTTGGGGTCTTACAAAATATTATTGATATTTTCTGTCCACAGCGACTATTGTTGATATTCATCGATACGTCTTGCTATCTTGAACTATCATTATTGTTATACCCTTGAGAAATTAAAGCTACATTGATTACCCTTTTTGCTATATTACTTGCTGGGAAAATTTGTTGCTCATTCTTGCTTCCCTAAAAACATTTCAGTTAAGGCAGAGCAAGGCTGCCCCTCAAGCATTGATAAGGGCAAGGACAAGGCTATTGAGTAGTTTATATTTAGTGGAGATTATTATGTTCGTGTAATGACTCAAGATGTGATATTTATTAGTTATATCTAAATTATTTTGAATTATGTTGGAGGTATTGTAAGAGATGTTTAAGTTACGAACCCTTTGGACGAGAATAATTATATTATGATAATGTAATTTATTCTATTATTCTGTTGTGTGAGATTATGATTTATTATTGGAGTTAATACGTGACAACCAAATTTGAGACAAGTGTGGTCTGAATGTGGGGGCGTCAAAAAGCTTTTCTTTGTAAGTGAATTTGTAAAATGAAAGTGAATGAAAAACATCCTATTTATAGTTTTTTTGAGCTTAGGGCATAAAGGTAATTTTGAAAGTTCAATCTAGACTAAAATACATTTTGCACCCCAAAGTTTGTAGGGTTGTTGAGGTTTGCACCCTAATATTTAAAACGTATCTAAGTGCACCGTAAGGTTCATTTCGCTAAACAAAATGCACCTTCCGCGACTTTTATTAGTCAAAAGTGAAAGTGCATTTTGTTTTGTAGAAAGAAACTTGGGGTGCATTTTGTTTAGCGAAAAAATGCTTGGAGTGCATTATAAATGGTTAAAGCCTCGAAGGGTGCATTTTCTTTATTATAGAAGAATCTTAGGGTGCACTTAGATATGTTTTAAACATTAAGTCCACAACCCGACAAACATTAGGGTTCAAATTGTATTTTATTCTTTAATCTAAAATCAATGGCTCAGATCTGTTTGTTTGAAATGAATGGCCTGGATGAGCTCACATTCCACATGCATTTACCTATACAAGAATTCAACTTCTAAATTTGAATTTTAGCCCAAGCAAAAACATTGCTTCTAAAATTTAGAAATAAGCATATGGCAATTAAGACTTTTAAAAACATCATCACATGCACAAACGAGACAAATGATTTGTCCCAAAAGGATTGTCTCAATTCATTTAAACTTCCAACATATGCAAGCTTTCCAAAATTCCAAGCACATGGTCCATTCGGTCAACATAAGAATTTTAATCTTTAGACTTTTACTCTCTCAATATGCATATATATATATATATATATATATATATATATATATATATATATATATATATATTGTTGCTTGAGATCTTCTTAATCAGTTAATCTTATTTTCTGTCAAAATTTTATTCTTCTCATTATTCAGAAGTCACCTAAACTTACTGTAGTCCATCGTGTTCATGTGAGTTCAGTTATTGTAAGTCTCAGGTGCAAGCAGTGTCCGGTCATAACAAGAGAACATAGGTATGAACCTACTTAAGGTAAGAGGGTATGTATGAAAGAATAATTTGTAAGATTAAATTTTGATTTTTTAAAATATGAATCGATTATGTAGATCTAATTCCTCAGCTAGTCACCGGTCAACTTTGCCCCTTGTTCCAAATATTGTTAATCAGGAAGAACATAGTTATGAAAACATTAATCAAGTTTTGAGTAATTGGAACATACCCAGTATTTCCCCAAAAGAAATTTATCAGTCAACATTTCTAGATAATTTTAAAACAGATTACAATGTTAAAACTATTGAAAAGGTCTATGCAATCAATAAAGAATATGAAAATTGTAGTCTTTTGTCTTCCGATGTTATTAAGAAACATAGGAAAAAGGGTTACAATTTCATTCATATTGGTCTCATTCAAGTTGTCGTAAAGGAATTAATTCAAGTATCTACCTCTGTCTCAGAGACGCTAGATTTCTTAATTATTTCCCAAGTATCATTGGCATAATGGAATCGAGTCTGCACAATGGACGAATCCATTTCAATTGCTTTCCTTACTTCAAATTAAGCCTAAGTGATCCAAATTTATTTAAGGCTTTAACCTTAAACATTAAAACTGCAAAAGAAATCACTCAAATGATAGAGGGTTCTCAAACTTTAGCTTTGATTTATAGGATATATTAAAAGACCATGAAAATAAATTTAAATGTTCATGCTCTTAACAAAAGTCCTAAAGATCAAACTGTTTTAATTCAAAGTTCAACCAGTGATGCTAATGTTCAGATTCCTAGAACCATCCTTTGGAAAGACATTACATTACCTAGTCAATACACTTTGCCTAGTGAAATTCCTCAGCAACCAGTTAATAACACTCTGTTGAATATTGAAAATATTAGACAATTTTTTGATGGAACTGTCAAGGTTAGTTTTGAGCATACTAAAAGACCAGTTATCATAGAAGATTTTACTAGTTCTTCAGCACCTTCAATTCAAACTCAAAGAGATACTGAAATACTAAGTAATACTTCTATTCAAGATATTAAAATGAAAGGTATTTTAAATCATGGTCAAACCAGTCATCCCTGTTACACAACTAATGAACAGTTAGAAGAAGACTTTCTCCTACGCCTTCAGAATATCCAAGTCAGCCAGATTTTGAAATTCCTATTCATAATCAGTTAAGAGTAATTAAAAAAGAATTTAAATTAGATTGGGAAAATCTTGTCGAAGATTATAATTCCAAAGCTAATAAGGAAAAAAGACATTTATTCCGTTCTAATCATCCAACCAATAAAGAATGGGATAAAATCGTCAACAGATGGAAATGATGTATTAAAAACGAACAGATAAACATTACTTTTTACGACTAGTATGCACAATATCATGGTAAATGTAATGTTCTAACTAAATCACAATGGACAAAAGAAGATAAGTCAAAAGTCTCATCTAGTCACCCTCCACTTGAAACTGTTCTTTTGCCAGTCAAAAACACATCTGTTGTTGCCAGTCCTTTTAAAATTTCAGATGGAAATAAAGATGAAAAGAAAATTATTGAACAAAATAATTTCACAAATCAATATCTAGCTACTATAGGTAAACAACTTGATAAAATTGAAGAAAAGTTTGATGAAACAATTATTAAAAAACCAGATTCAAAAATAGAACAACCTTTGTTAAACCTACCAGAAAGTAGAGTTAAATTAGGTTTACCAAATAAAGATAATGAACTTACTCAAGCTATTGATAAATTATTTAAGAAGTTAAAAATTGAAACTGGAACTAGTGGAACTATTGATGTTATTGATCAAGTTGAATCTGACAATGAAAGTATTAGTTCTCCATAAGGTTCTTCAGAACAATCTGATACTGTTTCAATTCCAGATTTTAATAATCAGTTAAATAAATTTACTTTTAATAACACCAGCATAACAAAAAATTAGTATTCTAGACCCACTCCTTCGGATCTGCAATTCGAAGAGAGAAACCTACATAAGCAATTTTCTGTTTCTTGCAATAAAATTTATGAGCGGAATATTGATGGTTTTAGTGAACAAGAAATTTTAAACAAGTTAAATCATATGTACATGGTCGCTAATAGCTATCTCACAAAATTCAACACCTTAGCTCATTCTGATATCGTTGAATTAATAGCTAGTGGATTCATTGGTATTCTTAGATCTTGGTGGGAAAAACATCTCAGGGAAGATACTAGATTATCAATAATCCATGTTGTCCAATTGGATGTGACGGCAACCCCATTTTTGATGAAAAAGTGGGCGTAGGTCTGCCAAATGGAGTTAATACATTAATATTCACCATAATAAAATATTTTGTTGTAACTCCAAGTAATATTACTGAAAGAATTCACGATCAGCTAAGTAATCTCACTTGTCCCACTCTAAGTGATTTTAGATGGTAGAAAGATGTGTTTACTTCTCGAGTTATGATGCGAAATGATAGCAACAAGCCATTCTATAAAGAAAAATTCGTCAATGGTTTACCTAGCTTATTTGCTCATAAAGTTCATGAAGAATAAAGTAAAAATTTAGGATACATTGACTATGATAATTTGACCTATGGAGATATTATCACTTAGATACAAAAAAATGGGTTAAAAATATGTATTGATTTCAAACTAGCTAAACAAGCTAGTAAAGATAAAAAGAAAGCTAAATATGAGTTAGGAACATTTTGTGAACAATATAGTTTAACTTCTATTGCTCCCTCTAGAAGAAAGCATAGATATAAACACATTGATAGTCACAAATGACATACGAAAAGACATAGTCATCATAAAAATAAAAATCGAGATAGTTACAATCGGGATAGTTACTATGATACACCAAAATCGTTTAGTAAAAAATCTAAAAAATTTGATAAAAGTAAAATTGTTTGCCACAATTGTGGACAGAAAGGACACTACAAAAATGAGTGTAAAATAAAACAAAAATTATCTCAGCTAAAAGTTTCAAATGAAGTTGCTAATCAACTATTAGAATTAATAAGAATTGCGAACAACATCAGTAATGATGAGGGTTCTGATATTTCTTATCTTTCTAATAGCAATAATAGTAACAATGAAACGGATAGTGATAATGAAGAAGTTTCCATATATGTTGATAATTGCAATGAAAATTGTTGTATTAAAAGATTAAATGTAATTACCAAAGATGACGAAGAAAGCTCTCTCTTAATTGATTTAATCAGTAAAATCACTTATCCAGAATTAAAAATTCAGTACACAAAACAGTTAAAAGAATTATTAACCAAAGATAATAAGGTTAAAGATAAGATTATTAAGGCAAAAGATAAACCCATATTTAGCTTTAATAAAACTTTGGAAAGGTTTAAAACACCAGTTAGGGAGATTTCCCTCCCAGAGTTAAATCAAGAAGTCAACAAACTAAAAAAAGGAAATCTATAACCTTAAATTAGATATTTCCAATTTAAGAAAAGAAATTGAAGTTAAGAAGTTAGATCTTCAAGTATATGATTCCTCTAGTGGTGAAAATCATAATGAAGCAGAATCATCAAATACTAAAGAAGACCCAGATTTTCTTAACCTTCAGGGTCTTTCCCTTAAAAGAATCAAAGATATCACCATTCAAAAATGGTATATTTCCATCACATTAGTTATTAACAAATATTTCACAATATAACTCCCTGCCTTAGTTAATACTGGTGCAGATCTGAATTGTATCCAAGAATGTTTAGTCCCCACTAAGTTTTATAAGAAAACGCATGAGAAGTTAAATTCTGCTAATGGTAGTCAAATGAAAATCAAATATAAACTTTCTAAGGTTCATATCTGTCAAGATAATATGTGTTTTAAAACATCTTTTGTTTTGATCCGCAATCTTACAGATAAGAATATTTTAGGATTACCGTTTATATATTTATTATACCCTTTCACTACTAATAATGAAGGATTAAGCTGTAAACACTTAGGTAAAAAGATAACATTTAAATTCCTTATTAAACCTAAAGAAAGAGATTTAAGATTTATTCAAGATGAATCTATTTCTATTTCTTTAAACTCACTACACAGTAAAACCACCCATTTAAACTTCTTAAAGGAAGAAATTAAATACAAGCATGTGGAAAAATAACTTGAAGATAAATTAGTTCAAGAAAAAATTGGAGAATTAAAAAACTATTTAAATGAAAACTCTTGTTCAGACTCTCCTAATGCTTTTTGGCATCAGAAAAAACATATTGTAAGGCTTCATTATGCTAAGGAATTTAAAGAACATTTAATTCCTACTAAGACTAGACCTATACAGATGAATCATGAACAAATGGAGTTATGTAAGAAAGAAATTAACGATCTTCTCAATAAAGGATTGATCAGACATAGTAAATCCCCTTGGTCATGTCCTGCCTTTTATGTTAATAACGAAGCAGAAAAGGAAATAGGTGTCCATCGACTAGTTATTAATTACAAACCATTAAACAAAGTTTTAAAATGGATTAGGTATCCTTTACCCAATAAGGAAGATCTCCTTAATAGGTTAAGCAATGCCACAATTTTTAGTAAATTTGATCTTAAGTCCAGATTCTGGCAAGTTGCCATTGACCCAGACGACAGATACAAAATAGCCTTCACTACCCCCATTTGGTCATTATGAATGGAACGTTCAACCATTTGGTTTGAAAAACACCCCTAGTGAATTTCATTGCATTCTTAATGATATTTTGAATCCTTTCAGTCATTTTATCATCGTTTACATTGATGATATTCTCATTTTTTTCATATCTATTAAAGAACATTTTAAACATTTGAAATCATTCTTCAATACAGTAAAAATCAATGGACTTGTTTTGTCCCCCACTAAATGTAGTCTTTTTCAAACTCGAGTCAGATTTCTCGGTCTTAATATTTATTACGGTCTCACTAAACCAATCGATAGAGCTATTCGATTTGCTGACAAATTCCCTGATAAAATTACCAATAAAACTCAGCTTCAAAGATTTCTAAGATCTCTCAATTATATTGGCAAATTCTACAAAAATCTTTGAAAAATTTGTAAACCTCTCTTTCAACGTTTACAAGATAATCCTCCCCCTTGGACTGACGTTCATACTTCTGTCGTCCAACAAGTTCAAATATATATCAAGACTTTGCCTTGCCTTGGTATCTCCAATGACTCCACCTTCAAAATCGTTCAAACTAATGCTTCTGAAATTGGATTCGGAGATATCCTCAAACAAATGTTAACCCCTACTTCAACTGAACAAATCGTTCGGTTTCATTCTGGTGCATGTAATCCTACGCAGTTAAATTATAGTACTATTAAAAAAGAAATTCTTTCTTTAGTACTATGTATTAATAAATTTCAAAGTGACTTATTGAATCAAAAAAATTTGGTTAGAATTGATTGCAAATCTGCAAAATATGTTTTAGAAAAAGATGTTGAAAATGTCGCCTCTAAACAAACTTTTGCTAGATGGCAGTCTCTATTAAGCATTTTTGATTTCAAAATTGAATATATTAAAGGAAGTAATAATGCGATTCCTGACTTTCTTATTCAGGAATTCATTAATTCAGGTACTCTACATTCAAAATAAGTGTGTGGGGAGGTTCATTAAGTTCAAGTTCTTGTGGATCAAGTCATCCATTAGGACCTAGTAATCAGCTCAAAGGAACTTTGGTTCCTCATCCAGTTAACACAATCCCCTTTGTTGACCTAGTTAATAGATATCAGTTACTTGGAACCATTCCCAAGCCCTATAACACAGTTTTGGCCAGTAATCCCACACCAGTTGATCCGTTCTGTGGCCCATCTCTGAACTCAATCCTTAGTCAAACTGCTTCTCAATAAAAATCCAATTATAAAGTTAACCTGTTTCATATTGAACCCCATATGAAACCAAAAGATGATCCCATTAAACTTTCTTCTCAGTATTTTCCTACTAGATGGTATTTCCTTCCCCTTGCTCCTTATAAATCCCTTGCGCATTGTAAGGATATTCTTTTATAAACCGAGTCAATCCTCATTAAGCCTATTTATGCAAAGAATGATGAATAAAAATCATCTATCACTCTTTGTATATTAAGCAAATAATTCAAATGACAGATTGGGGAAATCATCCCTCAGATCTTCGTCCACTTTCTAATCAAAGTAATTTATTTTGTTACTTCGATTACATGGAAGCCTGGAACAAGATCTTCGTGTATCAAAACCAGTCATTTTCCCATTCATTGTTTATAAAATTCGATCACAAATTCAAAAGTTAAATTCCCCTTTGGTTTATTTTGTGGTGATCAAGATATGGTTCTTCTTTTGACATCTTTCCTAAGCAGTTAAAACCTCAAGTTACTCACTTCTATAATCACATCCCCTATAATTCAAAGTTTGATAGTATCTCAATACTGCTACAATTTGTTAGTAAGTACAAAGTTCCTTGGATCCTTAAGTGGTAGTATAACCTTCTTATGCCCATTGTTGAGTCTGTATTTTAGTCTCCCTCTTCTAGTCAAAATACAGTTTCTTGATCAAATGGTAGGATAAGTTTGATTTCAATAGGATAATTGGTCAAGTCCAGAAGGAATTCCCTTTGATTCCCCTTCCTGTTGTTCCTATTAAATCTATCCCTACCCAAAGATCTTCTAGTAAAGCAAAAGAGTTAACATCTAGCCCAATGAACTCTATTGATATTTCTAATATCAAAAATTATTCCAGTTCTGAGTTAAAACTTTTAGCTCAAGCCATTCAAGAGAGAATCACTAAGTTACATGAAGAAATTGAAGCTTCAGAATGTTCTTCTTCTTCTTCCAGAAAATCAACATCCAGTAAAGAGGATGATGAAGACCCATACGGCTCCATCAACTTGTAAGATGCTGAGGACCCATTCGCATGATAGCTTAGTCATCAGATGCATTCCTACTTTCTCACCGAAAGTAGCCAGTCACATGCTCATGCTTTTTCATCAAAAGCAGCCTCTTTGTCAAAATATTTGACTACTTTATCAAAAGTTGCCGAAAGCTACAGAATTTTTGGTCATTTAGTCAAAAGTTATCTCTATTCATCAACAGTAAAAGTTGCCGGTAATCATTTACTTTTGTAACAGTTATCTGTAATAGTTCATTCCTTATTCTATAAAAGGAATTCAAACTCATTTAGTTAGGCAGACTTAAAAAGACTTAGATTTCTCTTTGGCGAATCTTTAGACTCTTTTCTCTCTATCCTCTTCATCTATGTTCTAATTAAATTGTAAGTCACTTTTACTTTCTGCTTTGTTTGTAAATATTTCATTTGAAAATTTTATATTTTGTAATTGCTATTTTAGTTGATTTATATGCGCCTTCTCTGATTTCACCCAATATCTTCCTTCTGCCCTTAACGGTGTGTGTGTGTGTGTGTGTGTGTGTGTGTGTGTGTGTATATGTATATATATATATATATATATATATAATGTACATGCGTGCAATTTCTAAGGTTTAATTTATTTAGAGATCTTTTTGCCCCTTTTTCTGAAAGATAATTTTAGAAAGAAAATTATTTAACAAAAATAATAGTTCTCCTTGCCTCGTGAAATGTTACTTTATTAACTAATTTCTTTAACACTTGATATTAAATTATCAAGGTTAAAAAATCAATTCAATAAGATTTTAGAAAATATTTTAGGACAAAGTAAGTAACATGGTTAAAATAACTATAATATAAATCATATGGAGAGGATTCTAATATTTTACTTAACCTAATTACTATTTATTGTTATCATCAAAATAATCCTAAAAGTTTGAGATTCATCAGTCTGTCATTAAAATCAACCTTTCTGATAGGTATTTATTTTTTAGAATATATTTTGATGATAAATGTAATAACCCAATATTTTTCATATAATTAAATAAGAAATTTTGCGTATAAATTTTTTTTTTAAATAAAGGTGGTAATATGTGCAAGGTAAGCGTATGTGTATACGTGATAAATAAAAATTTATTTATTACATGAATAATTATAAATAATTTTTTTTATGAATTATTGATCATTATTAATTATACTCTTATAATAAATTAATTTGATAGTAAAAATATATTTATTATTTATTTACCATGAAAATATGATTATTGTATCATTTAAATAATATATGAAATGATTATTCGAATTATTATAATAAATATTTTATTATATGAATTTATTCGGATTAGTTAAGTTAATTATTTTAACTTAATTAATAATGCTATATATGCAAGATCCAAACCCCAATTCTGAATTTTGAACAAGGAGAGAGAATAATAATATAATATTAATTATATTTCAGTGTTATAAATATGTACTGTATGTGTAGACTGATAATGGTTAGTCAATAATGGTATAATAGTAGAAAACCCTAATGTTAGTCAACAAACTCTAATTCGGAAGTCAAATAAGACTTTAAGACTAATAAGTGATGGTGTTATTGTGTCTAATGTCAAGTATTATAGAATTTAAGGTTAATTAGGTAAACCCTAATTACTATTTAGGAACCCTAAGTATTAGAAATCCTAATTAGTAACTAGAACCCTAAGTGCTAAAATAGAAACCCTAATTGTTAATTATAAGCCCTAATACTAATTAGTGAATTATTAAACCTAATTTGTGGGTCTAAGTACTTAGAAAACCAACACTAATCAAGAAACCATAATTTTCATTTTTAGAAACTAAAATTTTTATTTTTAAACCCTAAATAAAAATCCTAAAAAATTAAAATTTTGAAAATCTTAGGGTTAAACCCTAAGGGTCAAACCCTAAGGGTTTGCCCAGATTACTTTTATGCCATTAAAATTGTATGGAAAATGACATAATTGCCTTTCTTGCATTATTTAGTAGCTAACTTATAAAATTGGCTAATGCTTTAGTTGGTGAACTACCCTAAGCTTAGCCATGTGCCTACAAACTCTACAATTCATCCCTTTCCCAGCCAAATCCATTGCATGCAAGTATTATATATAGATTGAGAGAGAGAAAATTTCACTTGTTAGCCTCATTTATACACAAACTCCTTACCAAGTCTCTCTCTCTCTCTATACTCACAAATTACATAAGTTTATCAGTTCCCAAATCAAGCCCCACTATCACTCATAACAGATCAAAAGTTCAGATTAAATATAGATCAAAGTGAGGTATAAAACTTAAACCTAAAATCTGATCTTTAATCCTATGTTTGATGTTAAGTTTTTGTGTTTAAACACGTTGTTTGTAGTCTATATAAGTGATCTGGGTTGATAAATGTTAGATCCATAACATCTATAGGCTCGGATTTGATGTTTTTCAAAATCTGGAAAAATTTTAAAATGTTGTCTGACAGCGAATGTCAGACCTCATAGATCAGTGATCATTAATGATTTTTGTGTTTTGAAAATTTATAGTTGTAGTATGCTATGAGATCTCTGTTCTACAACTTGAATCAAGCCCAAATCATGTACAGATTGAAAGTTATGGCTAGTCAAACATAGTTAACAGACCATGACTTTCAATTTTCTGGAAAACCCAGATCGTGCCCAGAAACGTCTGACAAGATGTTCTTGGGCTCTGATCTTCCAGTTGTTTGTTAGTTTGTTATAGTTGTTGTAATAAAGTTATAGTATGATATATGGACTACATGTTCATGCTTTTATAATCTATAAACATCAAATAGGTTGAATGTAATGGTTGGTCAAACCAGGCAGAACGATCATGAAATCGGTTTTCTGGGTAACCCAGAAAACTGATGAACATGTCTTCTAACATGGTTTGACCAGACCGGATCTACTTGCTGTGATGTTGTTAGATGGATTTTATGTAATGGATCTCTTCCTTGTCATGCTGGCTACAATATAGAACCATTAGAACACCATAACATAACACAGAAAGTAAGTTGTGGAAGCCCAAAAGTGATCAGTCGAACTTTTCTTGTTTTCTGGGTAACCCAGAAAACGAAGAACAGATCTGACAGATAGTTTGAGCTTCCATATTTTGCTTGTGTGTTGAAATCTGATCCAGAAATTGCATGATAATTGTAGTGTTACATTAGTACTACAAGATCAAAGTTATATTTTGCCCAGAAACATCAAGATCTGACATATATTCATGGTCAAAGTTGGTACCTTTATCACTGTCTATGCATGTTCTTCAGCTTAAGAACACCTAAGACTACACTTTCTGTTGCTAAAGGTTTTAGCGACATACTTATTAAAATTAATTTATTTAATTTCTAAAAATTATTTAAAAATAGAAAATAATTTTTGAAAATTACAAAAATTATTTTAAAAATTATTTTAAGTTATAAAAATTAACTTTTAATAATTTAACATATTTTTCATAAATATTAGTATTTATTTGAATATTATTGATATTTAATTTATTTAATAAATACATTAAATAAATTAATTTAAAATAATTTTATTATATTACAAATTATTTTAAATGATAATAAGGTATTTAATAATATTTTAAGTTATAAAATATAACTTTTAATATTTTAAAGAAAATTTCATTAATTATTTAATATTAATGATATTAGATTTATTTAATAATTATATTAAATAAATTAGTTTAAAAATAATTTAAATAGTAAAAAAATTATTTTAAATGAAAATAAAGAGTTTAAAAATATTTTAAGTTATAAAATATAACTTTTAATATTTAAAGGTAAATTTTATTAATAATTTAATATTAATGATATTTGATTTATTTAATAATTATATTAAATAAATAGTTTTATTGATTTAAAAATCATTTAAAAAGGATATAAATGAATTAAAAATATTTTAAGTTATAATAAATGATTTTTAATATTTTGATAAATAATACTTTAATATTTAATATTAATGGTAATTATTCAAAAATGATTTTTAAAAATCATTTAAGGGTAATAAAAATATTTTTAGTTATTATAAATAACTTTAATATTTTGGCAATGGTTTCATTAATAGTTTAATAATATTTAAATATTAATGATAATTGAATTATTTAATATTTAAATCATTTAAAAATGATTCCAGTGTTTAAAAAATCATGATAAATTATAATAATTATTTAAAAATTATTATAAGTCTAAAAAAAATAATATGACAGATATTTAAATTATTTACACGAATGTTGAAGTACAGAATAGAGTTTTAGACTCGATAATTACCTAATAAAGCAGTCGGTACTCCGAAATATTTTAGAAATTGATCTAGACTTAGATAGATTGACTGTATAAGTGTTTGTTTGTGATCCAATGATTGTTAAACCTATGTGACAATGTGATTAGATTATGTTCTGACTGCAAATAGCAGTACTATGTGTTATGATATGTTATTCTAATCGACAAAATGATCTTATTAATGATAGGTCGCTATATAAAAGATAAAACTAAGTTGCGTAACTGTAAGCAACAAATCAGGCAAGTATCTTACCTTTGCATTTACTTTATGCAATGGGCATGTGTAATCTAATATCTGAACTATTCTTTTTTATTGTTCAAATATCTTAACCTTGTATATACTTATGCAATGATTCTGTATAAGTAAGTTTTTAAATTATAATCTATTATACAAGTTCTTTAATTCTATTATTAAATCAAGATATATATTGTGTTCGTTAATTTCTAATATTGGTTATACAAGTGTCCTCACTTGGAACATGTTGATACATACCTATTGATTTTCGATATGTATACATTAATTAAAAGTCGTCTAAGCTATTTGACCCAGCTAGACACAGATTTAAAAATATCGTTGAACATGATAGAACCTTATTGCTATCCAACCGAATTGTTTTGGTTCGGATTCCAGACTAAGAATGAACATCCCGAACATGGGAAACTTTTTTGCGCCTAAGGCGGATATACTGGACGAAAATATCGTTCGAACATATAGTATTGATCAATACAGCGCATAACGGGCTGATCACCCCCCCCCCCCATACTTGTAAGTTATGATGGTTTGTAGATGAAGTTCTATTAAACCTTATCGAAAATTAAAAATAAAGTTCATAGTCTGTCGACTGTTCCCCAATTATAGTCAATACGTAGTTTTAAAATTTGAGATAGAATTGTTACGTTGTTTAGTGTTGCTTCAGCTTACTTCACAACTATTGATTCGTTGTAGAAGTGTTATTCATAGAAAACTTTTACTTCTTTCAGTTAACATTTATTGTTTGCTATTACTTGTTGGGCACCCAAAAGTTCATTCTTGCTTAATTTAAATGTTTTCAACTAAGTGTGATCGACCATAAGGTTCAGGCAAGAACAAAGGGAAAGGAAAGCTGGCCGAATAAGTTTATATTATCTTATGTAATAGTTAGACTTTATTAAGACAATGATATCTATTAATTATCATGTAATAAATGTTTAAAGGTCGCGTACCTGAGATTAGACTCTAATATATGTAAATTAAGTTTGGTATTTATGTTATTACTATTAATATTCTGCTCATAGAAATGATATCGTGAAGCACCGAGTTCGGGTTTCAAGTACCTGAATTTGGCGGCGTCATAATAACAATAATAGGGAAATAGGGTAATTAAATTAAAATTATCTCCATGGGTTTTATTTGTGTGTCAAATCTTATTTACTTGGACTAAAAATATTTTTTAAAACTACCAAAAATGTTTTTTAAATTGAACTAATATTTACCTAACCTTGATAATCTAATATCAAGTGTTAAAAATATTATTTCACAAAATAAAATTTCTCCAAGGCAAGGAGTATTCCAATTTTCTTTCAAAAATATTCATATTCAAGCTTTCAAAAATTATTTCACAAAAAGGGGCAAAAAGATTTAAACCAAAAATGATTAAATGCACCCGTGCTCTAAATGAATTAACATTTTCGAACATATGTGTGTATGCATGTCCGTGTGCAAAATAAAAAGAAAAGGAAAAGGCTTACATTTATTATCCATTTGACCAAAACAAAAGAGTGACAATCATTTTGGAACAATAATTGTCGTGCTTGTTCATATGTTGAGAAGTGGGAAGTTTGAAAATTAAAAGCATGTGGTCAAATCATTTATTACAATCAATGTTGGCAAAATTTTGAAATGACTTTGTTGGGAGATTACATATTTAAATTTGATATTGAAAGCAATTATTTATGATTATATGTAAAGTCCTTCAAGGAATATATGTACAAGGACTTTGTGATAGATCAAAATTGTTAGGTTGATCTGAGCTTTTAAAGTTTATCATTCTGTAAATGAATGTATAGATGAAAAGATCAAAGTTGTTAGATTGATCTATATCTTGAGATGTAATAGATAGGCTTCAACAGAATCATAGTCTATCGAGCTGATCAAGAGATTGCAGAAGCCAAGGCAAAATCGTAGAGCATCGAGAATTGTAGTGTGTCTATTTTGAAGGACCTCTCCCAAGATCGTAGAGTGGTCCAAACATTTGTCGAGCTAACTCAGAGATCGTAGTGTGCTCTCGATAGTGTAGAGTCTGCAAGTCAAGCAAGTGAAGATCTTAGTGTGCCAGTACTTAAGAGAAATCGCAGTGTTCTCATTTGCTAGTATCGGATCAAGCACCAAGGTGGCTAGACACCACGATCAGAATCGTAGAGCTTCATCTGTCTTTATCAAAAGCATCGAGCCTTGTCCAATTGTTCAAAGAATAAACCACAACAAATATGGAATGGGTTATAAACGTTGAAATTCTCGGGAGCCTCAATGACACAACAGTCATCTTTAGTATATAACAAAGAAAAGTATTGAAGAAGCTAAGGAAAGGACTATGGGTCAGCAAAAAATATCTTTTTAGGTGTTAGGTGAGACAGCAGTCTGCTGTGTCAGTGGGCCAGACTGCAAATCAGAAGTTGTGCAAAAAGTCTCCATCAAAGCTCAGAAATGTCAAACGTATTTAATGCTTCAACAGATGTCTTCAACGGATACATTTCAAAGGCATCATATATATAAAACATTAGCAGACGAAGATAACCAAGCAAGCACTAAACAAAATGCTGAAGAACACTCAAAGCTCAACTCTACGATCTCTAGAAGAAAGCTTGCTCAGCTACTCAGTTCTTTCGAACACAAGCTTAACGGCAACTGAGTAGCACCATTCAAAAACTCAACTATTATCAAGTGAAGAAAGAAGTTCCAAGTCAGAAGGACTTGAAGAGTTCTAAGTGAATTGAGAAGTACCAAGTCTGCTGGACTTGAAGAGTTCAAAAGTGAACTAAGAAGTTTCAAGACTATTGGTCTTGAAGGAATCTGTGAGATTCAAAAAGTGTAAAGATATCCTTAGTGGATTTCCTACTCGAGGAGTAGAATAGTGGACTAGGAGCTTTAAGTTCTCTGGACCACTTAAAATTGTTGTGTCTCTTACATTCTTGCTATAACTGTCATAACTGCTTTACTCTTATTAACTCGCTATATCTTAAAGGGAGAACAAACAAATATTAAATCTGCTATGTTTAAATCATTATCAAAATTAACAAAGTATTTTGAAAAAGAATTTAAAATATCTATTCAACCTCCCTTCTAGATAACTTTTGTGCCTCTGGGAACTAACAATTGGTATCAGAGCAGGTTCTATCAAATAGCTTACAAAGCTTAAGTAGATCTAAAGAGACATGAATCACAAAGCTTGTCCAGATTGAACATAGGCAAGGGTTAGAACACTTTCCTTTAGTGTCTGCTACGGTTATTACACTTTCCCTTTAAGTCTTTAGAGTCTCTACAATACATAACCACATACCACATTAGGTCATAATCAGATATGTATGGTACCTAACGTATCTTACCCTTCTTCTCAATCTAATCATGTATTAGATTTGTTATTATTGGTTCCAGCTTTTCATTATATTTTATATCATTCTTATGTTAACGCTCAGGTGATTATCTTTAACTGTAACGACCCCAAAATTCATACAATTTAATTCTCGATTTCAGTCGTTAATAATACTTTCAACCTCTACTTTTACATCATTAAATGATAATACAACCATTGAAAATTTGCGGAACAATTAAAATTTTCTATTATAAATTATTCTCGTTCCCAAAACCTGCAACATTTACATCTAATTATCTCAGAATCAATTTAATACTACAATAGTTTACATCACGAAACGATATTACAATTCAACATTAATACATCATTCGAAACCTTAAACATAGTTTAAATAATAACAACGCAACCAAAGTGTATAAATCCTCAAGTACCACGTCGGATTCATATCTTTCAGGTAACACATAACTTTACCTTGAAATCTTGACCTGTAAAAATGGTTATTTACAAGGTTGAGCTCGACAGCCCAACAAAATCAAACAGTTTTCATGCATCACATAACACATAATAACATGCTCAACATATATTTTTTAAACATTTGACTAACATAACATACATGCTACAGTTCATATAACAAGTATAAAAATTGAGTTCCTTACTCAATCATCATGCTTTACTTAATTAACGTAGTCATAAGTTGACTTTGATGTTTCATGCTTTCAACATAAATATAACACATCATTTGCAATAAAGACTTAAAACAATTAATCATCAAGTTCACGTAGCAAATAGGAACTGAAAGACTTGCCTTGATCGTTGTTTACCAACAATAGTTTAACATCTTATAGCTATCTGCACTTCACGTGCCCTACACAATTATATAATCATTCACATTAACTATTAGTCACATAACAATGCATAGTAGTTGTAATATAAACTTTACTCTACATCTCATAACCCTTCCTTTCATAAATACACAATGTTCAATTGGATTATGTTAACTTTTGACTTATATCTCACTATATTTCATACTTGAAGTTCATTCAAGTGTTAAAGTATTGCTAGGAATCATTAATGGTTTTATATTAAACCCATTTTGTATCTTATAATATTCATTTTATTTGACTTAAAACACTTTTTACATTCATTAACACTTGGCACGGCGTTTCGACATTCATTCGACACACGCCTGATTTGTCTCTCTTGTGTATGCTTAGTATGCTTATACAACTTATCTAATACATCATTTATCAATGTTAAGTATCATTATATTTACTAACATTCATGTTTTATAACTTAGAACAACATATTTTATCGTCAGAAGCACTACACTTGCATACGTGCATGCCTGACGCCCTCCGTTTGCCTCCTAAAACACAACAGTCCTAAAGATAACCATTTTGACCCATGTTCCCGACCTCAAATTAAAAAACTTAAAGTATGAAAGTTGTAATTCTATTCGTCCTCATTCCGGATCATCTTAAATCACTTCAATCAGAGTTCGTATGAAAATGTTATGGCCGTTTTAACAAACTAGGTCAAAACAGTCACACCTTACACACTATGGGCGCGGCCGCGCCCAACTCCTTCATGGTTTGGAAGCGCCCAGCTGCGCGCCCGTGCTCCTGGGATGCGCGGCCGCGCTTGGCTACGCCCAGATTATAGTGTTTTGCGATTTTTGACCCTTTTCTCCTACTAATCTTCATAACTTGAGTTATACACATCCAAATTAGTCCGTTTTCGATTCTATGGATTCATAATTCATAGAACTAGAACATACTAGAATTCTAACAATTTATAAAAATATTAACCAATCTAAAATTTGACCCAAAACACATGTTCATACTCAATTTTCATGTTTTAAACATGTTTAGCGAATTCATTCACATCCGTCTTGTCTCGTTAAACTTGGGTTGTTTTCGTTTTTCATCATACTAACAACATATATAATCAATTTCAGATTATATCATGAATTCATCATCAATTTTTGATTCCAAAACAAGCCCTAATGTATAAATATCTATAAAACTCAATTTCTTCTTGTTTATTCATACTTTCATGAACTTGATCACCCTAAAAACCACGTTTAGATGTTATAAAATAGGTTATACCAACCCACAAACATATTTATTCAACAATTTATCAAATCATATAAATAAATAACTTCTATAGAAAACTCAAGAATAGAGGTTTGAGGTTTTAGAATTGATTCTGTAACGCCCCCTTTCTGAAATAGAAAGAGAGGTTACACAAAACACAACAAAACTAATAAATTTAATAGCAAGGCTCAAAGCCACAAAAGAATAGTCTTAATAACTGATAAATACCACATGTCAACCATAATAAATCTCAAACTATCTTAAACTACAATCTAAAATAATTATTACATTTCCAAGTAAACTGACACATCAAGTCTAAATAGAATATTTCTAAATCATTGGAATGAATGGAGCTCTCATCACACTTGCCCTTGATTCCCCTGATTACCTGCCGGAAGAAAAACACAGCATGAGCTAATTGCCCAGTACGGATATAGAATACAAATAATGAACCGAAATAACTAACTCAATTAAATGGAAAGAGACGAAATGAACTGAAACAAAACAAACAAATCTAACACAAAGAAATAATAGGCTGAATCAAATGGCTGGGTGTTATTTCATACCGAGCTCAGAATAAAATAGAAATATACCTTGTCACACAGGCAAGTCAAATAATGTCACATAGGCAAGTCACACACATTGGACCACGAATCCAATGTATGTCAAATCGGAAGGCGTATTTGGCACACACATCACCAATCCGCAGAACAGAACAGAACAGAAAACTAGGTCGACCCATACGCCTCCCACAACAAAACACCAAATGGCCAACTCCCACCGGAGCATAAAACGGAGACGCCGTGGACTGATCACACCATCACGGAAGGTGTCATGCCTCGGTGCCAAGAGGACATGCATATGGTACCCCCACAGGTGGGTATACCCTATGGTATTCTAACAAGGATACCATGTCACAACACATGCGACATAATACCAAACAAAAGGGTTATAACGGGTACATGTTAGATCAAACGAATTATTAATACAAGTCTCCAAAAATATAATAACATGTACATCACTGTAAATATCAAAATAAGATTTAGACATTATACACTAGTCTAAAGAGTACAAATATGAGTTCTAATACAACGCCAAAACGACCTATCACAATCAATTGACAAGGAACAATTATGAGAGGCAATACTAATTTTCAAAACGAATAACGAAACGAACAACTTAAAAATAAAAGAGTCTCGCCAAAAGAGTACGGAATCCGTACCTGGAGTAAGCAATGTAATACCCAGAAATTATAATCTCAATAAAGTTTGTTAAACTCATTTTGTCCAAACTAATCACCAAAATAAATAAAATAAATAATGTATTAATTGAAGGTTAAATCATTAATTCCTAATTATATTTTTATAGAACTCTTCCTGTTAGTTTTATATTATAACCAGAATATAAGTAAGTTTTTCTTCAAATTCTACACACCCATTGAGTACATTTGTTCTAATATTTAAAAGAAATATAAGTTCATAATCTGACTCATCACCTTGAAATCATTCACCCTCTACTCCAAACAAAAGATGTTAATGATTACACACATATATTTACACATTAATTATAAATTATCTCATTTAAAAATATATATATAATTCGTTTTTAAAAAGAATTCCTTTGGTTGAGAATCAATAACTAAGGCGTAAGAATGCATTCATCTCCTGCTCATCCAAATTGGAAGCATAATATAATATATAATTATTTATAAAGTTAACATAATATAGGTGCATGATTCAAACCGACAGTCTATCATCACTAGCACGTTCCTGCCTTGATTTGAATAGTTTTTTTTTATTGTGATCAACTAAAATTCAACAATGTGATTCATATATAATATAATAATATATTTATGAACAAAGGATTTACCTTGATAAATTTCTCTGCTCTCTTTTCTCTCCCTCGCCTACTATCGCCTCACACCAATTTTCTTTCTTCCTCTCGGTTGGTATGAAATGTAGTGTAAGTAGCTAGGTTTTATTTACTAACATGTTTTTATTAATTTTCATAATTATAAAAGGATTTAATATTATCCCCCCATAAATTAAACCCAAATAAATTTTAAGGCCCAATTTTATCAAATTAATTTATTCAACACTTATTAATACATCAGCCCATAAAACAATTAAATGACTATTTTGACCCAAAATAAATGACAAAGTCCAATTAATGTTTTAAAACAAAAATAATTTTGTTATTTAACCCTTTTTTTCGGGTATTACATCACCTACCCCTTAAAAAAGATTTCGTCCCCGAAATCAAAAGAATGGAACGTACCTAATTATCAAAAAGATGCGGATACTCCGCTCGAATAGACTCCTCCATTTTCCAAGTAGCTTCCCGCTCTGAATGATTCTTCCACAAAACCTTAACAAACGGAATAGTCTTCCTCCTCATAATCCTTTCTTGACGATCCAAAATCGCCTCAGCTTTCTCCTCACAAGTAAGATCCTCCCGAATCTTATCGAATGGATATTGCACCACATGCAACGGATGATAATGATAACTCCTCAACGCCGACACATGAAACACATTGTGCACATGAGCTAGCTGTGGAGGCAAAGCTAACCGATATGCAACTTCACCAACCCTCTCCAAAATCTCAAATGGACCGATATATCGCGGACTAAGCTTCCCTTTCAACCCAAATCGCCGAATTCCCTTCCAAGGAGAAACTTTTAGAAACACGTGATCACCAGGTTCGAACTCTAAAGTCCCCCTATGCTTATCAGCATAACACTTCTGCCGTGATCGAGCCGACTTTAATTTCTCCTTAGCCACTGCTACCTTTTCCGTAGTGATTTGGACTAACTCAGGCCCTTCTATGGCCCTTTCACCAACCTCGTCCCAACAATTTGGTGCCCGACACTTTCTACCATACAGTGCCTCAAACAGAGCCATTCCAATACTTGCATGCCAGTTGTTGTTATAAGCAAACTCAACTAGGCTCAAGTAATCATCCCAATTATCCGACCACTCAAGTGCACAAGACCTCAACATGTCCTCTAATGTTTGAATAGTCCGTTCGGATTGCCCATCAGTTTACGGATGGAAAGAAGTACTGAAGTTGAGCCGAGTGCCCCAAGCTCGTTGAAACCCTTTCCAGAACCGTGAAGTGAACCGTGGGTCTCAATCTAAAACAATAGACACCGAAGTACCATGAAGTCTAACAATCTCCTGCTGAAAGATATGTGCCAACCTATCCACTGAGTAACCCTCATGGATAGCCAAAAAGTGTGTCGATTTAGTCAACCGATCCACCACTACCCAAATGGCATCATTCTTCCTGAAAGTCTTCGACAAACCAATCACAAAATCTGTGCCACCCCCAAATCCTGGTACTCTATTTTCTCAAGATTTGGTGTTCACGTAATCAAAACATTCGTTTCTAACTACCCAATTATAATAAAATTGAATAAATAAAACCTGCCGATACAGGATTAAATTTAAATAAATCTCCCAGGTTATCTAACCTTTACAAACATTCATTCATTCATGCGGAATAATTAAAATAGCATTCATTACAATCTTTAAACAAGTCTGAAAATAAACTATTCAATCTATTACAGGTCTTCAGCATTGTTTCATCTTTTCTTTCCCTTTACTGGTGCTAGGTACATCACCAGTTTCAACCTTAGTTGTAAGAAAGTTTACAGGCAAGAGTGAGCAAACAAAGCCGACTTGAAATAATAATAGATAAATCATTTAACTTTACATCATTTGCCAATATTAGGTTTAATAGAACTGAACAATAAATTCTATTACTTTCTGAAAACTTTAATCAATTACTGAGCGTCTAATGACCACGAATCATGTCCACAGTTATAAGTAATCTTTCAACCTAAACTTTAACAGTCATAAGACTGTAAGGACTTCATGTACTTAGGGGGATCAACCCTTCGTACAATGTATTGTGCACAACCATTTCAACGCTAAGCGTAAACCTCTATTAAAAGAGTTGTTCATCTCAGTATTTAGAATACAAGTCCGCACCAAAGTAAGTTTGGTTTGGATAAGCTTTCAAGGAAATTTGGAATTTAACGAACATCAACTAAGGAGTAGTTGAATAAGACCAATAACACTATACTATAGAATAATAGTGATTGAATCAATCATAGTAAACTAAAGTCATGCATTAGGAATAATCTAACAGCATACAATTTGAATAACTATAGCATACCTTGCTTGAACAATACTAAGCCAAGGTTAATTAGAATTGAATACTAAACATGCATAGCAATTTATTTATGCATGCTAAACAACAAGTGTAATACAAGAATAATTTGTTCAACATCAAACCAAAGTTTAGACAGCTTGCATCATTATAAGGTAATCGAATTGAAAACAATAATTAGTTCAATAAGATAAAGGATTAGAAATCTTGCATCGTCATGAGTAACTAATTACAATGACCTACTCAATAATAGACAATCTCGCTCTACGAAAATGTAGAGGTAGCAACTTGCAACAATTGTAATTGAATTTGAAAACAATAATGTACCAAATGAATTTAAACTCGCACAATGAAGTTTTGAGTTAGAGAACTTGCCTTGTTCGTAGGCTAAACCGAATCAATTTGAATCACAATATCCTATATACATATGTCATCGTGACATAGTTAGTCATTAACAAATAAATAATACATTCATCGTGTAGGTTAAACAATCACTACTCACGATCACCAAAGGTCCTACACATATCATATGTATTGACAATACACATTAGTTATACTAACATTAGATTCATATAGCTTACTAACAAAATCGCATCTTTTCATGAACATCACTATTTAGCTTTATTACAACTACTTAAGTGATCATGCCATTGCACTATATACACATTAACAACTTGATACAACATCCTATCACATGTCTAACATGTTATCATTAGGTTATACTAATGCACAAAGGATTGCACTTGCATCTGCGCATTCCGACGCCTTTCGATGGCCTCCAAATATACAACAGTCCTAAAGATAGCCGTTTTGACCCTTCATAACGATTTCAAATTGAAACACTTAAAGAATAAAAGTTATAGGCCTATTTGTCCTCGTTCCGAATCATCTTGAATCGCATCAATCAGAGTTCGTATGAAAAAGTTATACTCATTTTAGTAAACTACGTCCGGTCAGTTTTTTTTTCAAAATTTTGGCTTGACAGAACACCCCCCCGCCAGGGCGGGGGTTTTTGCACTAGGGGGCCCGCCGGGGCGGGGGTCACTGCTGCGATTATGCGATTTTAGCTCTAGAACACTACGAAAAGCAAAATTAGGCCTCCAAACTCCTTTCTAACAACCATACCAAACTACCCAATGAGTAAATAGGTTTACATAAACATAATCTAATACTTTCTAACGCGTTTCTAGTCATCTAAACAACATAAACATCAAATTTACAACACCCGATTTCAATGTTTTTGGCAAAACTCCATTGTTGACAATTTTTAATGAAAATCAACACTGTGATTTTGTTTTTCAATAAAAACAGAAATTTCAAAACATCATAGTTATGATTATACATACTTTATCAATTTCCATAATCAATTTATCAATTGAACAACTACTTAAACCTTAATTTCTATTGTAAACTAAGCCATGTTCATATATATTCATATAAACTCACTGTAATATGGGTTTCTTCACAAATTACATACATACATAAATTAATTGACTATTCCTATATATAACTTATGAAAAACAATTTTTATAACAAATAATTTAACATACAAAACCATATACCACACACAATTTATCCTTCACAAAAAAATTTCAGAGAATTTTTTTGGAAGAGAAGACAACTAAAACTTTTGAAAAATAAAAGGGTTTAGATGATACCTTGTATCCTAGAAGATGATAACTTTGTTTAAGAAGATGATAACAAGACTTCTTTTCCCTCAATTCTTGTCACAATTTCTCTAGGATTATCTCAATTTTTCTCTGTATTCTTCTTCTTCTCCTCTCTTCTTCTTTTGAGTCTTTCTCCTAACTCTATTCTAACTTACGTACTAATAAAAAGATATAACGCATACTAATAATAATATAGGTATTAAGTATATAATATTAATATATGTATAACTGACATCAGTTATCTAACTTTTTAAAAATCAAAAGCCCTAAGGCTTGTTTGGCTAACATAATAAAAATAACTCATGAACTCTTACACCTTGTTTGGTAAACCTAATTAAAATAAATCAATTAATCCTTATACCTTGATTGGTAAAACACCATTAAATTAAAGACTTAATATGTATTAAAACTTGTTTGGCCAAAACTAAATTAAAGTCTTTTAATTTATTTTAATAACTCCTTTATAGCAAGGTTATTAGTCACACTTTATTTAATTAAATAAATAAAACATTAATCCATTAAATTACTTTAATCACATAAATAATTATAATTTCTTTTACAATTATAACTTCATTTAATCAACTAATATCTTAAACTACAATTTCTCATTTAAAATATTATTTATTTAAAATCATTATAAGCTCTCTAGCTTATTAAACTAATAATTATTATAAAATCTCATAACAACTAATTTATTTAGCTCTTTAATTAATTACACAACAAATAATTAATTAAATCACATCAATTCAAATTGCCATATAATTAAATAAATATTTAATATTGCCAATAAATATTTAATATTTACTATTTAATTAGTTATCTGATTATTTATTCAACAAATAATTAAATACACCACATCACTCAAATTGAACAATTAAGTATTCAATCAATAAACCTATCCATTAAATATTTATATAAATCAATAAATATTTATTATAACACTTTAAAATTATAGAATGTTGCAAAATCTAGCGTGATATATTCCCATTTCCATACTAGAATGTCTAACTGTCGCAGCAAACCGCTAGCCCGTTGATGTTCTATCTTCACTTGTTGACAAGTGAGGCACTTCCCAACATATTCAGCCACATCTCGTTTCATCCCATTCCACCAAAAATTCTTCTTCAAATCCCTATACAACTTTGTAGAACCTGGATGAATAGAAAATGGCGAACTATGAGACTCAGCCAACACCGCCTCCCGAATGATTGGATCGGAAGGTACACACAACCGCTCACCTAACCAAATCACCACATGGTCATCAATACGAAACTCGGACTGCTTGCCCTCCTCTAGATTCTGCGTCATACTCCACAACCCCCCATCTTCCTTTTGAGCTTCTTTGACCCGCGAGATAAGAGAGGGCTCAACTCTCATACCCGCCAAATGCCCATCTGAACCTCGTACATACAACTCCAACTCTAGCCGATCCATATCCAAAATAAGCTGAGGTTGTGTAATAAGGGCTGCTACACTCCTTAAACTCTTCCGGCTAAGAGCATCTGCAACCACATTCGCCTTCCCCGGGTGATACTGAATTCTAGCATCATAATCCTTTAGAAGCTCCAACCAACACATTTGCCTTATGTTGAGCTCCTTCTGAGTAAAAATATATTTTAGACTTTTGTGATCGGTGAAGATATCACAAGTCTCTCCATACAAATAATGCCTCCAATCTTTAGGGCAAAGATCACCGCTGCCAACTCCAAATCATGTGTGGGGTAGTTCACCTCATAAGGTTTAAGCTGCCTAGAAGCATAAGCAATCACCTTACCGTGTTGCATCAAAACACACCCCAAACCTTTCTTAGAAGCATCACTATAAATTTGGTAGCCTCCTGTCCCCGACGGCAATGCAAGTATAGGAGCTGTCACAAGTCGTTTCTTTAATTCCTCGAAACTCTTCTCACGCTCCTCATTCCACACAAACTTGACGCCCTTTCTCATCAACTGAGTCAATGGCAAGGCAAGCTTCCACAAATCGCCTATAATACCCTGCCAAACCCAAGAAACTCCTAATCTCTGTCACCGTAGTAGGTTTTTGCCATTTAGTGATAGCCTCAGCCTTCGCAGGATCCACCTTAATGCCTTTAGCAGAGATAACATGTCCCAAAAATATGACCTGCTCCAACCAAAACTCGCATTTAGAGAATTTAGCATATAATTTCTCTTTCTGCAAAATCCCCAACACTGTGCGAAGATGTTCTTCATGCTCTTCCTTAGACTTGGAGTAAACCAAAATGTCATCAATAAAGACAATAACAAATTGGTCTAAGTACTCCTTGAACACCCGATTTATTAAATCCATAAACACCGCTGGAGCGTTAGTCAACCCGAATGGCATCACCAGAAACTCGTAATGCCCATATCGAGTATGAAAAGTCGTCTTAGGAATATCCTCATCCCTTACCCTCAACTGATGATAACCCGACCTCAAGTCTATTTTTGAAAAATCTTTTGCCCCCTGAAGTTGGTCAAACAAGTCATCAATCCTCGGCAATGAAGACTGATTCCTGATGGTAATCTTGTTCAACTCTCTGTAGTCTATACATAGCCTCATAGACCCATCTTTCTTCTTCACAAACAAAACTGGAGCACCCCATGGCGAAACACTTGGTCGAATCACCCCACGATCTAACAGTTCCTGTAACTGCTCCTTCAACTCCTGCAACTCCAATGGTGCCATCCGATATGGCGCCTTAGAGATAGGCTCCCCACTAGGAACAAGATCAATAGAAAACTCTACTTCCAGCTGTGGTGGCAACCCTGACAACTCCTCAGGAAACACATCAGAAAAGTCACGAACAATTGGAACATCTTCAATACGAGACTCACCCTTAGAGGTATCTTTCACAAATGCCAAATACCCCTCGCAACCCTTTGCCCCTAACTTCCCAGCTTTTAAAGCCGAAATCAACTTCACCACCCTACTCGGTTGTGAACCCTGAAACATGAATTCTGGAGACTTCACATCTCCAAATATAACCTTCTTCGCCTGATAATCGATAGTGGCCTGGTGCTTATCCAACCAATCCATCCCAAGAATGACATCAAAATCGTGCATACTCATCGGAAGAAGATTAGCCCTACGAATCTTATCCCCAAAACTGATCGGACACCCTCGATACAAATCAAAAATAACAACAGAAGTCCCCATTGGGGTAGCAATAGACAGAACAGAATCTAAAGACTAAGATGGCACACCCAGGTGCCGAACAAAAGATCGAGCAACAACGGAATGAGTAGAACCCGTATTAAATAAAATAGAAGCCTCACGATTACCAACTAAAAGAGTGCCCGAAACAATACCTGGTGCTCCTGCCTCCTGGTTATATGTCAAGGCAAACACTCGACCACCCTAACGCTGACCTCCATTGCCACCATTATCACCACCTCCACCATTTCCACGTGGACCGGTACAATCCCTAGCAATATAACCCATCTGTCCACACAAGAAGCATGCACCTGTGAGTCTGTGGCACTGCCTCCCCGGATGATTTGCCCCACAAGTAGCACAAGGAGTTATCAGAATGAGATTCGGATTACCCCCACCAGCTGGTCTCGGATAACGACCCTGATTCTGCCCCTGCTGACGATTATGCCCCTGCTTACGATTCTGTCTATACCAAGGTAGCTGAAGCTGATGATTTTGCCCTTGTTGAGGCATCTGCTGATAACCCCTGTTCTGATTCTTTCCACGCCATTGCCCCTGCTGGCCACCACGGTTCTTGTTCCACTGACCACCCTGATTCTTCCCGTGCTGACCCGAAGTTTGACCCTGCTAGTCATCTCTGTCCATCTTTCGACTCCCTTCCGGTTTAGAAGACCGAAAGTCCTGTCTCTCCATTTTAATATTCTTGGCTGCATTTGCCACAGCCGAAACATCTACAAATTTGTTGTTTATAAGGTGCTGGCGATACCTATAATGAATCCGCCACTTGAACTTCTCCGCCTGTTCTGCTGCAGTCCCTGCAGAAGTTCCCGCAAAGCCTGCCAACCTGGTGAACCTCATCATGAAATCTGTGATGGACTCATCATCTTTCTGTCGAATGGACAGATAGTCTCTAGCATAGGCCTCTTTATCAGCAGCTGGGAAGTACTGCTGATAAAAGACCTCACAAAATTCCACCCAATTAAGTGTCTCAGCAAAATTTTCACCTTTTGTTGTTTTCATCGCTTTCCACCACCTCTAGGCATCCCCTTCCAGCTTGTAAGCAGCAAGCAGCACTCTCTGATTATCTGAACACCCTAACACATCAAAAATCTTCTCCAGGTGGGCAATCCAATTCTCTGCCTCAATTGGAGTTGGAGCTGAACTGAATGATTGTGGTTTCTACTTCTGAAACCTTTCCAACCATACATACATTGCAACCCTTTGCTGATCATGACCATCCGCATTCCCTTCCTCAATATTTGTATGCTGACCATTATTTTCCGCATTTTCTTGTTCAGGAATTTCTGGTGGCGGCTGCTGCATTGCCTGTACAACCTGTGCCACTAACTGAGGTAAGGCCTGATTCACTGCCTGATTCACTAAGGTAGCCAACTGAGCATTCATCTGATCATTAGGTTGCTCATTGGACCGACCTTCACCTCTTCCCCTATTATTACCTCGCCTTCCAGTAACTCTAGCTGATTTTCGAGCCATCTAAGAAAGATATCACGAATATAAACAAAGCAGATTAGGGATAAATTCAAATATGACTAATATAATAGCTGAACAGAAAATCAAACGAAACAGAAATCTAACCCAGAAGTCTACCCATAACTCACAGGTCAAACCTAAATAGGTTTTCTACAAGAAAGAACCTAAGCTCTGATACCAACTCTGTAACGCCCCCTTTCCAAAATAGAAAGAGAGGTTACACAAAACACAATAAAACTAATAAATTTAATAGCAAGGCTCAAAGCCACAAAAGAATAGTCTTAATAACTGATAAATACCACATGTCAACCATAATAAATCTCAAACTGTCTTAAACCACAATCTAAAATAATTATTACAATTCCAAGTAAACTGACACATCAAGTCTAAACAGAATATTTCTAAATCATTGGAATGAATGGAGCTCTCATCACACTTGCCCTTGATTTCCCAGATTACCTGCCGAAAGAAAAACACAGCATGAGCTAATTGCCCAGTACGGATATAGAATACAAATAATGAACCGAAATAACTAACTCAATTAAATGGAAAGAGACGAAATGAACTGAAACGAAACGAACAAATCTAACACAAAGAAATAATAGGCTGAATGAAATGGCAGGGTGTTATTTCATACCGAGCTCAGAATAAAACAGAAATATACCTTGTCACACAGGAAAGTCAAATAATACCACATAGGCAAGTCACACACATTGGACCGCGATCCAATGCATGTCAAATCGGAAGGCGTGTTTGCCACACACATCACCAATCCGCAGAACAGTACAGAATAGAAAACGAGGGTCGACCCATACGCCTCCCACAACAAAACACCAAATGGCCAACTCCCACCGGAGCACAAAACGGAGACGTCGTGGACTGATCACACCGCCACGGAAGGTGTCATGCCTTGGTGCCAAGAGGACATGTCTGTGGTACCCCCAAAGGTGGTTATAGCTCAGGTATACCCTACGGTATTCTAACAAGGATATCATGTCACAACACATGCGACATAATACCAAACAAAAGGGTTCTAACGGGTACATATTAGATCGAACGAATTATTAATACAAGTCTCCAAAAATATAATAACATGTACATCACTGTAAATATCAAAATAAGATTTAGACATTATACACTAGTCTAAAGAGTACAAATATGGATTCTAATACAACGCCAAAACGACCTATCACAATCAATTGACAAGGAACAATTATGAGAGGCAATACTAATTTTCAAAACGAATAACGAAATGAACAACTTAAAAATAAAAAAGTCTCGCCGAAAGAGTACGGAATCCGTACCTGGAGTAAGCAATGTAATACCCAGAAATTATAATCTCAATAAAGTTTGTTAAACTCCTTTTGTCCAAACTAATCACCAAAATAAATAAAATAAATAATGTATTAATTGAAGGTTAAATCATTAATTCCTAATTATATTTTTATAGAACTCTTCCTGTTAGTTTTATATTATAACCAGAATATAAGTAAGTTTTTTTTCAAATTCTACACATCCATTGAGTACATTCGTTCTAATATTTAAAAGAAATATAAGTTCATAATCTGACTCATCACCTTGAAATCATTCACCCTCTACTCCAAACAAAAGATGTTAATGATTATACACATATATTTACACATTAATTATAAATTACCTCATTTAAAAAAATATATATAATTCGTTTTTAAAAAGAATTCCTTTGGTTGAGAATCAATAACTAAGGCGTAAGAATGCATGCATCTCCTGCTCATCCAAATTGGAAGCATAATATAATATATAATTATTTATAAAGTTAACATAATATAGGTGCATGATTCAAACCGACAGTCTATCATCACTAGCACGTTCCTGCCTTGATTTGAATAGTTTTTTTTTTATTGTGATCAACTAAAATTCAACAACGTGATTCATATATAATATAATAATATTTATGAACAAAGGATTTACCTTGATAAATTTCTCTGCTCCCTTTTCTCTCCCTCGCTTACTGCCGCCTCACGCCAATTTTCTTTCTTCCTCTCGGTTGGTATGAAATGTAGTGCAAGTAGCTAGGTTTTATTTACTAACATGTTTTTATTAATTTTCAGAATTATAAAAGGATTTAATATTATCCCCCCATAAATTAAACCCAAATAAATTTTAAGGCCCAATTTTATCAAATTAATTTATTCAACACTTATTAATACATCAGCCCATAAAATAATTAAATGACTATTTTGACCCAAAATAAATGACAAAGTCCAATTAATATTTTAAAACAAAAATAATTTTGTTATTTAACCCTTTTTTTCGGGTATTACAGATTCTTACTTTGAATCTTCTTTAACCTTGATAGAGGATAAAAATGACTTGACTAATCCTTCTTTTCCTCCTTGATTCTCCAACTTTCTTTCTCTAACTTATAGAGAATTCTCTCCCTTTCTCTATTTCTCTCTTCTGTGTTCTTCATCCCTTCTCAGGCTTAAGCTAAAACGTTTTACGTAAAATAAAGCAGACGCAAGAATAAACATAAAATGTATAAAACAGTCATACTAATAAATATACTAATTATGTCATATTTATTATATTGTATTTTATTATAAAAAAATTTTAAATTCAAAAGCCATAAGGCTTTGTTTGGCAAAACTAATTAAAATAATGACTTAATCATTCCTTAAGCCTTGTTTGGCAAAACAAGACTAAAATAAGAATTTAAAAAAACTCTAAGGCTTTGTTTGGTAAAACCAAATTAAAACTCTTTTAATATATTTTCATAAGTCATATTTATTGTCACACTTTATTTAAATAAATTCCCATATTCAAATTAAATTAAATCTAATAACAATTTATTAAATCCATTTACCACATAAACAAATACAATAAAATTATAATTTTCATTATAATTATAATTTTATTTAATAAATTAACACATCACTTGAATTACAAAAATCAAATTAAATAACATTATAATAAACCATATAATCCTTAATAACTCTCTAATTTAGTTATTGAGTTAAATTAGAGTATTATCTCATAAATTTAATTCATCACTCTTTTATCTTAATTAAATTAATTTCTATAACTCACGAATTATTTACTTACTAATAAATAATCCAACAAATATTTACTAAACAACAAACACATTAATTAAAATATTTATTTAATTCCATAAATATTTGAAATTATAAATAAAATTCTGGATTGTTACATTCTTCTCACCTTATAAGGATTTCGTCCTTGGAATCACCGAAACCCTACCTTCCTCAGGTTTCTTACCAAATCTCTTCGTTGAATAACTTCAACACATTACCTTCATATATGTTTTATATTTCCTACTTCCACCATTCTTCATAATAAATTCTTGTAAGTTTTATTTCATAACCTTTACTTAGACTCAATTATATTTTAGTATTACATATTCTTTGACCCGTTCATTTCCTTTTCTAAGGATCGTTATCATATACTCAACTCATAAACACTCGGGATATTACATTCACCCATTCTTCTAAGAATTTTTGAAATTTTTATTTATTAATCTTCATTCATTCAATCTATAAAAATAGATCTTATGTAAATACTTTATTCATTCATTAGGTTCTATAACCACTTCTTTCCACAAAGATCTTTCTACAATTATTAAACTTTTCTATTAAAAGTTTTACATTATTCTTTGATAACTCATCTCCTTCTCATTTAAAAATTTCTTTTCTCACGTATTCAATATATTCATCATTCAGTGTCGCATTCTACGACTCACTTCTTTCTAAGGAATATCATCATTGCCACATTCACCTTTTAGAATAACAAGAATCTTCCACAATTACTCAATAATTGAGAAGCAGTATGAATAACTCAGGAATTTAAAAGATTCCAAATCATGCTGAGGGTCATAAGACCTTAAACTACGTCCACGGTTATAAGTATTATTTCAACTTAAACCTTAACAGTCATTAGACTATAGGGACTCCCGTACTTTGGGTGTTAAGCCCTTCGTACGATGTATTGTGCACAAATATTTAAACGCTATGCGTATGTCCATAGTTATAAGTAATCATTCAACTTAAACTTTAACAATTATAAGACTATAGGGACTCTTCGTACTTAGGGTGATCAGCCCTTCGTACAATGTATTGTGCACAAACATCTAAACGCCTCCGCGTAATCCCCTATTTCAACATTTGAATCCGCACCAAAATAATTTGATTTGGCATAGTTTGACAAAGAACGCTTGAATTCCATGAACATCTTTCAATATTCGTCTATCTGAATCAAATAACATAGACTTCTACAACAATTCGGACATCAACTGAAATATACATATACATATATATATATATATATATATATATATATATATATATATTCTCATATCTTAAAGAAATCTCAAAATCTTTTTATGACGTCGTGATACCGCACTGTATTTACAGTCCGTTTGAGGATTCTGTCATTTGGTAATTTTATCATACTACATCATACCATAGTGGGCTGACGATCCTTAAATCACATCCAACACTAAGTAATACTGCATTGATGACTCCATCATTTTTATCATCTCTGCACCAGGTTCCATTACACATTAATGATATAAAAATACATTTTGATATATTTCAAATCATTTTTGTCTAGTCGAAGCACTTAGCATAGACATACGAATAACGATATTGTTTTTAAAACTCATTGGTTTCATCATTTGATCCAATGTTTTTCAAGAAAATAGAAGTGCAAACATCAGCACGAAGTCAATAAATTTCAAAAGTCTAGCATAGCTAGTAGATTTAGAATATCTAGGTATCCATCAACTTCAATCATTACTCTATTACTTCATTACTTAACCATTCTATTAATCTTCAACTTCATCAATGCTCTCTATACTATAACCGTTTTCTACCCAATATAGTTCATCAAACTTACCGCAGATTGGAAGTTCAGGAACTTGCCACAATAATATGAGTTTAAGAACTTATCCTAGTCAGACCACAGGCGTCCATTCGCTGAGGGGTTCAAAACATACCATATTATTGTGAGTCACGAACTTACCAAATGCATTAGTCTTAAGAACCGCACCTAATCCTAATAATATCTGACTATTCTTAATTGTTTCTAACTATCAAATATACACATGAGAAAAGAATCACCTTTTCGCCATATATACATTGATAGCGCGACACCAACATTCCAATGATTATCAATGAGATATACTGAGCGCAAGCACAAAACCCTCGTCCATACAAAGGTTTGTACAACTCAGCCATCACATGAGTCCTCAATTGAAATTCCCACCTAAATCTATCTTACTCTTAACTTGCTCTTTGCTCGATACGAATTCCTCGTATCACATTATCTATAACTCCTCGTGAGTTATCTCGTGTTATTTCATAGTACATCATCTTCATAGCATCAAGCTATAATTATTTAAACATTACAAACCATCTTTCCTTTATAACTTAAACAGATCACGTCGTGATCTTATTCTATAATCATCTCCCTTAAAAGTCTTTTCTTAACTCGTGATCATTTTGTTTTACGATCCTCTTCCTTTCCTTTTTCATCATTTATGATTTCATTTATGCTTTTAATCTTACGGGCTTTGTCTATTCATCATTATTCGTTATCTTGGCTATTGGACTTAGGCAACTCCCATTTCTTATCTTCATATCTTTTCAAGATCCTTCTTTGAATCTTCTTGTTTATATAACAATTCTTTAAGAATTTCCAACTTCATTTATATCGTTCAACATTTTATTCAAGTTCTACATTCGTGTCCACTTTCTATACTTGGTACACATCGAGTCTCTAATAGTTTCAATATGGTACGCTGAGTGGTTTCCCATAAACAACCAACAAACTAGGTTTCGAGTTACTAGTTCGTATATACCTCCGCTCTATAAAGGAATCGTTTAGCCCAGATACCATACATCAACTACTAAAAAGTACAATTGCACCATACTTGAATATAACTCTCTATTCTTAACTTCTTTATCACTCTCTTTTTATAGACATTGTCTATTTGTTATCACCTTACATCCTTAATATTGTAGTTGGGTAACCCCACATTATATTTCTTATAACTCTGTGAGATTCTTCTTTGAATCCTTTCACGCGTTTTTTAATCCCTTCTCTATACATTTCTTAAATTACTTCTTATTATACAAACTCTATTTGAGCTTATTATTTCATTATTTTCACCTTTCTTCTTTAAGGTTATAGCCTACGGTACTCCTACCTAAGGTTTATAACCTACAGCTTTGATACCAACTGTAACGACCCAAAAATTCATACAAATTAATTCTCGATTTCAGTCGTTAATAATACTTTTAACCTCTACTTTTACATCATTAAATGATAATACAACCATTGAAAATTTGAGGAACAATTAAGATTTTCTATTACAAATTATTCTCGTTCCCAAAACCTTCAACCTTTACATCTGATTATCTCATAATCAATTTAATACTACAATAGTTTACATCGCAAAACGATATTACAATTCAGCATTAATACATCATTCGGAACCTTAAACATGGTTCAAATAATAACAACGCAACCAAAGTGTATAAATCCTCAAGTACCACATCGGATTCATATCTTTCAGGTAATACATAACTTTATCTTGAAATCTTGACCTGCAAAAATGGTTATTTGCAAGATTGAGCTCAACAGCCCAGCAAAATCTAACAGTTTTCATGCATCATATAACACATAATAGCATGCTCACCATATATTTCTTAAACATTGGACTAACATAACAAACATGCTACAGTTCATATAACAAGTATAAAGATTGAGTTCTTTACTCAATCAGCAAGCTTTACTTAATTAACGTAGTCATAAGTTAACTTTGGCGTTTCATGCTTTCAACATAAATATAACACATCATGTTATTTGCAATAAAGACTTAAAACAATTAATCATCAAGTTCACGTAGCAAATAGGAACTGAAAGACTTGCCTTTATCGTTGTTTACCAACAATAGTTTAACAGCTTACAGCTATCTGCACTTCACGTACCCTACACAATTATATAATCATTCACATTAACTATTAGTCACATAGCAATGCATAGTAGTTGTAATATAAACTTTACTCTACATCTCATAACCCTTCCTATCATAAATACACAATGTTCAATTGGATTATGTTAACTTTTGACTTATATCTCACTATATTTCATACACGAAGTTCATTCAAGTGATAAAGTATTTCTAGGAATCATTATTGGTTTTATATTAAACCCATTTCATATCTTATAATATTCAGTTCATTTGACTTAAAACACTTTTTACATTCATTAACACTTGACACGACGTTTCGACGCTCATTCGTCACATGCCCGATTTGTCTCTCATGTGTATACTTAGTATGCTTATACAACTTAGCTAATACATTATTTATCAATGTTAAGTATCATTACATTTACTAACATTCATGTTTTATAACTTAGAACAACATATTTTATCGTCAAAAGCACTACACTTACATACGTGCATGCCTGACGCCCTCCGATTGCATCCTAAAACACAATAGTCCTAAAGATAACCATTTTGACTTCTGTTCCTGACCTCAAATTAAAAAACTTAAAGTATTAAAGTTGTAGGTCTATTCGTCCTCGTTCCGGATCATCTTAAATCACCTCAATCGGAGTTCGTATGAAAATGTTATGGCCGTTTTACCAAACTAGGTCAAAATAGTCACACCTTACACACTATGGGCGCGGCCGCGCCCAACTCCTTCATGGTTTCCATGCGTCCACACGACTTGGAAGCACCCAGCTGCACGGCCGCGCTCCTGGGATGCGCGGCCGCGCTTGACTACTCCCAGATTACAGTGTTTTGCGATTTTTGACCATTTTCTCCTACTAATCTTTATAACTTGAGTTATACACATTCAAATTATTCCGTTTTCGATTATATGGATTCGTAATTCATAGAACTAGAACATACTAGAATTCTAACAATTTATAAAAACATTAACCAACCTAAAATTTGACCCAAAACACATGTTCATACTCTATTTTCATGTTTTAAACATGTTTAGCGAATTCATTCACTACGAATTCGTTTTACATCCGCTTTGTCTCGTTCAACTTCGGTTGTTTTCGTTTTTCATCATACTAAAAAAATATATAATCAATTTAAGATTATATCATGAATTCATCATCAATTTTTGATTCCAAAACAAGCCCTAATGTATAAATATCTATAAAACTCAATTTCTTCTTGTTTAATCATACTTTCATGAACTTGATCACCCTAAAAACCACGTTTAGATGCTATAAAAAAAGTTATACCAACCAACAAATATATTTATTCAACAATTTATCAAATCATACAACTAAATAACTTCTATAGAAAACTCAAGAATAGAGGTTTGAGGTTTTAGAATTGATTCTTACTTTGAATCTTCTTTAACCTTGATAGAGGATAAAAATGGCTTGACTAATCCTTATTTTCCTCCATGATTCTCCAACTTTCTTTCTCTAACTTACAGAGAATTCTCTCCCTTTCTCTCATTCTCTCTTCTGTGTTCTTCCTCCTTTCTCAGGCTTAAGCCAAAACTTCTTACGTAAAATAAAACAGACGCAAGAATAAACATAAAACGTATAAAACAGTCATACTAATAAATATACTAATTATGTAATATTTATTATATTGTATTTTATTATAATTTTTTTTAAATCCAAAAGTCATAAGGCTTTGTTTGGCAAAACCAATTAAAATAATGACTTAATCATTCCTTAAGCCTTGTTTGGCAAAACAAGATTAAAATAAGAATTTAAAAAACTCTAAGGCTTTGTTTGGTAAAACCAAATTAAAACTCTTTTAATATATTTTCATAAGTCATATTTATTGTCACACTTTATTTAAATAAATTTCCATATTCAAATTAAATTAAATCTAATAACAATTTCTTAAATCCATTTACCACATAAACAAATACAATAAAATTATAATTTTCATTATAATTATAATTTTATTTTATAAATTAACTGTGACACCCCCCAAATGCGGTACTTCTATTTTCAAAGGATTTGGTGTTCACGATACAAATATTAACTATCTATCTACCCGTAATAAATGCAAACCATGCAATAGATAGAAATAAAATCTTCCCCTTAAGGGTTACAACATCTGAATAATAATAATACAATCCCAGGTTAAACTAACCTTAAATATCTGTGCGGAATCATAAACAAATAAGTCTTAAACAATAACATTAACACAAGTCTTAAACAAATACATCATCATCTAAAATAACAAGTCTTCGTCACTTGCTAACTTTTCCCTTGCCTTTATTAGTGGAAGGTTCATCTGTTCTTTCGTTCTTAACTGCAATGTTATTATTAAGCAAGAGTGAGCACAAATGCCCACAAGTATAATAATGAAATAACGGTATAATAACATGCAAATAAATCAGAGACATCTGAATAAAAGCTCAACTTTTGAATCAAGAATGATTAACAAGAATCAAAAGAATTCTGAGGGTCATAAGACCTTGAACTATGTCCTAGGTTATCAAGGGTTATACTTGAAACCTTTAACAGTCATAAGACTATGGACCTTCTTCTCGTACTTAGGGGGATCAGCCCTTAGTACCATACTGTGCATAATATCTTAACGCTAACGCATAAGTAAATCCCTTTGCAGGGTTGTTCATCTCAGTTTGACATTCGAGTCCGCACCAAATGAAGTTTGGTTTGGATAATTCATTAAAGGTTCTGAAATTTACAACGTTCATCAACTAAGAACTAGTTGAATCAAAAAGGGTTCGCTAGTCTAACAAGGTTTAACAATAATTGATAACTTAATTGAATAAAATCTCAAAAGGTATACAATAGAATAAGTATTGTATAACAGCATCATGCTTGAAAGATTTATAAACTTTAATATACAAAACAGACTTAATCAATAATAATGAGAAATTGCTCAATGTAGAAAGGTGAATTAATCAACTTATATAACGATAACAAGTAGGGTTAGGAAACTTGCCTCGTGCGTAGATTACGCTTTAACTAAACTCGTTCTTTGATTTAAATCCTACATATAAATTACGTTCACAATACCAGTCAATTACAACGTACTAAACATCATAAGTTATTCTTTGTCTAATCTCGAATTTATGACTATACTTAGTCAATTACTACACTTATTGTTAAAAATTAGATTTCACGAACAATAAGCTAATAATGCATTTGATCATTCAATTTACACGTAATTGTGTTATGGACGTGTTAAGAATTTATTTTAACACCTTATTATATGTCTAACAAGTTTTTATGTTCATTACTATAAGTTACTAACACGTTGCTAGAGTTGAACATTTAAAAAAAACATTTTCTGGACATTCTGCTAAGTGGCGCTGCGGTGCCACTTTTGTACCGAGTCTTAGCGCTGCGGCGCCGTGGCGCTGCGGCGCCGTGGAGCTGCGGCCTGGTACTTGGCGCTGCGGCGCGGGCCTTATGTCGCTGGACTGGCGCCGCGGCGCAGCGAGTCAGAAACTGTTCTGCAATTCGCGAAAATTGCAGAACACAGCCCAAAAATTTCCAATTAAATTACTACTACACGAAATTAATCATATACACATGTTATAATTCATGCATAAACATAGCCCAACATTTATAAAATGATTTTAACCATTTAAAACACATAATCACAGAATTAAATTATGCAATTTGTACTGTTCTTGATGTTCTTGAAGATTTTGAACAAAAACATATAATTTAACACTACGGATTCGTTATAACACCGAATCCGTTCATTTAAGGCTTGGTCTCTTCGAATCAACATGCATAATCAAATAAGAGTGTAAATTTTACGAAAATATTTATGTTTGACACCTTAAAGTTACGTATAAGGTCATATGGCCAAAACCCAAACTCTGTATATTTTGAAATAACAAGTCATCAATAATACGACATGTTTTCATGAATTTGATGATATGGAATCATGCAATATATATATATATAAAACATGCTATACTTCTCGAATTATTACACATATCCTTATAACAACACCAATTCCCAATTCACAGAGATTAACAGAAGTTTTGAAGGCCATTTATATAAAACTTGAATACGTAAAATAGAAATTTAGGAAGGAGAGATTACCTGAGAATAATCTAGAGGTGATGATTCACATATGATCATTTCTCAACACTTGTTAATTACACACTCAATTTTCTCTCAGACAATTCTCAACTCTCTCTGTGAATATTTCATAGACTTAGAAAAATAGAAAATAAAAGAATACGTAATATAACAGAGGGAGAAGGAAACTGATGCGCGTAATAGTCAGTTAACCCAGTAATGGGTAACTGCTCCAACTCCCATTAAGGCCATGTTTGGCTAGGCTTAATAGATTTCAAAACCATTTAATTTAATAAAGCTTTATCATATAGTTTGAAAATGTCACACTCTTTATAAAATAAATCCCATATTTTATTTAATTTACTTTAAATAAAATATAATAATTTCTCATAATTTCACATAGTCACATAATTAAATTTCGGGTTAAATACATTTTTCGTCACTCTACTAGACCTCAGTTTACAAATGCATCACTGAATTAAATTTTTTTACGGTCAACTCATTGAACTATAATTTTTTTTCAAAAATTTGAAAAACCGTCTAGTCTGTTAAAATATTAACGGCAAATCTATGTGTCAACTGGCAAGGAGAGAGAAGCTGAGTTGGATAACTAATTAAATTATATTATACTCAATTCTCTAACAAATAATTAAACAAAATATAAATCAACTTAATATACATAACAAATAATTAAATTAAATTAATCAATAATAAAATATACTAATGTATAATTTTTACAAATATATTTATATTAAATTAATGAATTCATATATTTTTTTAATTTTTAAATATTTTAAGTTGACTTTAAAAATATAAAATTATCTAATGTTTTGAAATGGAGGGATTATTATTATTATTATTGTCAAAGTTTTAGCATGCTACAATAATTTTTAAAAACAAATTTCTAGAAAATTTAGAAATAAATTAAAATTAAATAAAAAGAATAAATTAAAGTAAAAACAATATATATATATATATATATATATATATATATATATATATATATATATATAATTACATTCTATAAACATAAATAAACTATAATAGAAATAAAAATATAATTAAAAAGGTGAAAATCTTTTAATTTAGAAAATTAAATCATACTAAACAAATTAAAATATTAAAAAATAATATTTGCAACAAGTCAAACATTTTCATCTTTGCAAATCAATTGTCAGATCTAAATTCTTCATCAATAAACAATGCAGATCCAACAAGAATGAAGGTTTCCAACATCACTCCATTCTTTGTCCTTCCATGACTACCGTCGCTCACACCCACCACCATTGCACACAATTAGTAAGTTCAAATTCCTTTCGGAGCATGGTTTCAATTTATTTCTTCTATTCTGCCATCCCTCCTCCCTACAAACCACCTCAATCACTTTTACGAAACCCCAATTCAATATTTCGTCTCCAAACAATCGTTAAATCATCGTCTCACAAAAATCCCAATACCCCAATTGAAACCAAGCTCAAGAATCCGAAACCCCGACTTTAAGAAAAAGGAAAATAAATAAATTACAATTTAGGCATATATTGAAACACCCAACTTCAATTTCTGTATCTTTTTAAAATGGGTGAAAATTTAAAATTAACAATAAACCAAGAAAGTAGTAAAATTAAGCAAATCATGAGTACATCCAGTGCCCTTGTTCCTGTTATTGTTGTTAATGATGAATCAGTTCTTCCTACTTCACATCTATCACTTGTGTCATCTAACAATGACAAAATTTACCCCTTTTGGATGTCATTGATAATGCCCCGGGTGTTGTAGTGGTTTCAGATGAGATGAATTTGTTGGGTATTGAGATGATTTTTAATGAATTTATGTTGAGATGATTTCTGGACTTTGAATGAGATAAAGGAAGAAGATGAAGTAAGAATGGTGAGAGAGAGTTTTTTTAACTCAAATATAGAAACTAAACTTTTTATTTAACTCAAATTTAGTTAATTTTAGTATTAAAATTTTATAAGTTTTCCACCTTGGCCGACTATATAGACAAATGTGTAAAAAATTAATTTCTCTCTCACATGTGCAAGTCACATGTAAGGCTTCTGTTAAAAGTCAACTCATTTAACGGAATTTGTAACGATTTGATAAATATTTGTAGTTCACTAACTTGATTGTAAAAAAATTCAGTTCAGTGATGCATTTGTAAACTGAGGTCTAGTAGAGTGACGAAAAGTGTATTTAACCCATTAAATTTCTCATTAATAAATAATGTCAACTTATTAAATCTCTAATTAATTAAAATACTAATATGCTTATTAAATATTTCTTTTAATACAATAAGCTCACATAATCACATACTTTGATAATAAAAATTCTTTACATTAATTTAATAAATGTTACACATATAATTAAATTAATCTACCACAATTGCATCAAATAATTATTTAATCCAATAAGTAAATCATCAAAAAATATTTATTTAATTCAATAAATATTAAAATTAAATTAAAAAATTCTCGTTCGTCACATCTTTTCCCCCTTAAAAGGATTATGTCCCCAGAATCGTTTTCAAATAATTAAGTAAATAAATGAGGGTAATTCTTCATCATATTCTCTTCGAGTTCCCACGTAGCTTCTTCAGCGTTGTGGTTCCTCCAAATTACCTTAACAGAAGGTATAACTTTATTTCTGAGAACTTGTTCTTTTCGGTCTACAATTTGGACAGGAATTTCTTTGTAAGATAAGTCTTTCTCAAAATACAGGGGTTCGTATTCAATTGCATGCTTGTAATCGGCTTTGTATGGTCGTAATACAGAAACATGGAAGACGTTGTGGACATTCTCAAGTGCTGGAGATAAGGCTACCTCGTACGCGGCTTCTCCGATTCTTTGTAGTATTTCAAAGGGTCCAATGAATCTTGGGCTTAATTTCCCTTTCTTTTCGAATCTGATCTTTCCCTTCCAGGGAGATACCTTTAAGAACACATAACTACCCGGTTCAAACTCAACATTCTTACGGTGTGGATCGGCATATTTCTTCTGCCTATCTTGAGCTGCTACCAATCGTGTTCGGATTACTTTGACTATTTCTGCTGTCTGTTGTACCAATTCTGGCCCTAGGAACTGTCTTTCGCCAACTTCATCCCAGTAAAGCGGAGTTCTGCACTTTCTACCGTATAAAGCTTCATAAGGTGGCATGTCAATACTAGCGTGGTAACTATTGTTGTGACCGAACTCTACGAGCGGTAGATAATCATCCCAATTTCCTTTAAAGTCCATTATACAAGCTCTTAACATATCTTCCAATGTCTGAATTGTTCTTTCACTCTGTCCATCTGTCTGAGGGTGATATGTCGTACTCATTCGCAACTGTGTACCCATACATTCTTGTAGACGTTTCCAGAAGTTTGACGTAAAGCGCGGATCCCTATCGGAAATGATTGACACCGGCACTCCGTGCCTCGAAACAATCTCTTTTACATATAACCTTGCCAACTGATCTAAGTTGAATCTAATTTTGATCGGAAGAAAATGTGCAGATTTCGTCAGCCGGTCAACGATAACCCATACTGCATCGTAGCCCTTCTGAGTCGTCGGAAGGCCAACCACGAAGTCCATTGTAATATGTTCCCATTTTCACTCTGGGATCTCTAACGGTTGTAGCAATCCACTCGGTCTCTGATGTTTCGCTTTCACTTTCTGATAGGTTAGACAATTGGCAACACATTCTGCAACATCATGCTTCAAATTCGGCCACCAGAAATGTTGTCTAAGATCTTGGTACATCTTGGAACTACCAGGGTGAATCGAATATCGTGAATTATGAGCCTCGCTTAAAATATCTTCCTTAGTCTCTTGTACTGGCGGTACCCAAATTCTACTCTCAAATCTCAGTATTCCTTCCTTATCCATCTTAAATCTCGGTTCGGTTCCTTCAGATATCTTCTTTGTCACCTTTTTGCATTCATCATCCTAAAGCTGAGCCTCCTTCACTTTATCTAATAGAGTTGTACCAGATTGCATCTGAAATAGCTTCTCATCAATCTCCATTGGATACTTCACTTCTAATTCCATTTTCTCCATTTCCACAATTAGCTCTTCCTGAGCAGTCAACATCATCAATTTCTCACGACCCTTTCTACTTAAGGCATCGGCAACCATATTCGCCTTACCCGGATGGTATAAAATCTCACAGTCGTAATCCTTGATTAATTCCAACCATCTTCTCTGACGCATATTTAAGTCCTTTTGTGTGAAAATATATTTTAGACTCTTGTGGTCCGTATATATTTCACACTTCTCTCCGTAGAGATAGTGCCTTCAAATTTTCAAAGCAAATACAACTGCATCTAATTCTAAATCATGGGTCAGATACCCCTTCTCGTAATCCTTCAATTGTCGTGATGCATACGCAATGACTTTACCATTTTGCATCAGGACACAACCAAGTCCTTTATGCGACGCATCACTAAAAATAACAAAATTGCCTGTATCATCCGAAAGAGATAACACAGGTGCCGTACTCAACTTCTTCTTTAATTCTTGAAAGCTCTCCTCACACTTCTCCGTCCAAACAAATTTCACAGCTTTTCGAGTTAAATTCGTTAACGGAGTTGCGATCTTGGAAAAATATTGAATGAATCTTCTATAATATCCCGCCAATCCAAGAAAACTTCTTACTTCTGACGGCGTTCTCGGCTGATCCCAGTTAATCACGGTTTCGACTTTAGATGGATCTACTGAAATTCCATTTTTATCGATCATGTGACCAAGAAATTGTACTCGCTCGATCCAAAATTCGCATTTTGAAAATTTAGCGTACAACTTCTCCCTTCTCAATACTTCCAACGTTAATCTCAAATGTTCTTCGTGTTCTTCTTTGGTTTTGGAATATACCAGAATGTCGTCTATAAATACCACCACGAATTTGTCCAAAAACAGCTTGAACACACCATTCATTAGTCCCGTAAATGCTGCAGGAGCATTCGTTAGACTAAACGACATTACTAAAAATTCGTAGTGACCGTATCGCGTTCTGAACGCTGTCTTCGGTACATCCTCTAGCCTCACCTTCAGTTGGTGATAACCACTCCTCAATTCTATCTTGAAAAAGTATCTTGCTCCCTTTAATTGATCAAACAGATTGTCGATTCTTGGTAATGGATATCAATTCTTAATCCTGACCTTGTTCAGTAATCTGTAGTCAATGCAGAGCCGCATCGATCCGTCCTTCTTTTTCACAAATAACATCGGCGCTCCCCACGGCGATACGCTTGGTTGAATGTACTTCTTGTCCAACAATTCTTGTAGTTGTACCATTAATTCCTTCATCTCTACTGGTGTCATTCGATATGGTGCCTTCAATATTGGAGCAGTTCCTGGCGCCAAATCGATCACGAAATCTACCTCTCTATCTGGTGGAAGTCCTGGCAAATCGTCCGGAAATACGTCGACGAAGTCCCTCACAATCGATATTTCTTCTACCTTCGGATTCTCTTTTCGACTGTCGACTATGTAAGCTAAGTATCCTACACAGCCTTGTCTTAATAACTTCCTGGCCTGCATTATCATCAGACAACTCACTTATCTAGGCGACTTGCTACCATAAAATACAACCTTTGACGGAGTCATAAGGTTAATACGCTTCTTCTGGCAGTCAATTACCGCCCCACAATTGGATAACCAATCCATACCCAAAATAACGTCAAATTTCCCAAGCCGAATAGGGATAAGATCTACGTTCATGAAATTACCCTTAATATCCACCCTACAGTTCTTAAACACGTACTTAACAGGAATTATCTCTCTATTCGCAATTTCTATATTCATGGGATATTCCAACTCATCCATAAGTAAATCTAAACTATTAGCAAAGTCTTCGGATATAAAGGAACAAGTAGCACCCGAATCAAATAAAATATAAGCATTAATTTTATTGATCGGAATGATACCTGACACCACATCACGAGACTGGATTGCGTCTTGCACTGTCATATTGAAAGTTCTGGCGGTCGGTCGATTTGTTGCGGTTGGTCCGGTGATGGTTAAGGCATTTCCACTGTTATTACCACGGTTACCTCCTAGTACTGCTCCTCCTGATCCCTTCTTAGGGTAGTCTCTTGCTAGATGATCCTTCGAACCATAAGTGAAACAAGCACCCTTCTTTGGGTTAGGATAATTAGGTGATATGTGGCCTTCCTGACCACAATTGTAGCATACTCTCTTTTCCTTCATACAAACTCCTAGATGAGCTTTCCCGCAGGTCGGGCATGCTTCAATCTTTTTCTTCTGCCCTCCTTGTTGACTTCCAGCTGATGAGTTATCCGTCCACTTCCTCTTCTGATTATGATTACCCCCAGTGCTACTCCCACCAGTCTTGTTGTTACCTTCATTTTCACTCTTCTTCTTCTTCTGCTCTTGATTATACTTGGTCACCACATCGCTTCCACCTTCAACGAGGATGGCCTTTTCTAATACTCCAGCAAACGTGTTTAGCTGAAACATTGATACCTTGTTGTATACCCAAGGCTTTAGCCCTTGTTCGAATCTTCTGGCTTTTCTCACATCAGTGTGTACTTGGTACGGGACGAACCTTGCCAACTCGTTGAATTTAGATGCGTAGTCAGGTACACTCATGTTTCCCTGCTTCAGTTCTAGAAATTGAATCTCCATCTGGTTCTGTGAACTGGTCATGAAATACATTTCGAAGAACATCTCTTTAAATCTCTTCCACGTAATTACACCTTCACCTCCTCGCACTTTGTTTACTTGCCACCAGTAGCTAGCCTCAGACTTCAGCATAAACGTTGCAAAAGCGGTCTTCTGGTCTTCTCTAACCCTAGCAACGTCGAAAACCTTTTCCATCTCCATGACCCAAGTTTAAGCTTCGATTGGGTTCATAGAACCTTTGAACTCTGGTGATCCCACCGCCTTGAAGTCTTTAAACGTTGTGTTTGGTGGAGCTTGAGGTTGATTATTCATGGCTCCAGTTAGTAAGTTCACCAACTGCTGAACGAAATTAGCATTGGCGTTATTGTTAATATTGGTTGACTCTTCTTGAGCCGGTTGACGTTGTTGTCTTCTCCTTGGCAGCATTTTCTGTTAAATAAACGCTTATTAGAACTTTATTTATTTCTCTAAATAGTTAAGGCATTACTCAACAATTTAACGTACTCATTTAACACAACATTTCAAACAACTTGATATATTTTCATTCAAATCAAAAGTTTTAACATTAAACGATAGCATAACTGCTATTTACATCAACTAACCTGGAATAAAGAATCCACAGGATTTAAAACATTTAAACTATTCCTTTGTTCATAAATACATCAGTAAAAACTAATTAAGTTCTTCACATAATTAAGCAAATCATATCACTGTCGATCAAGGTACTGAATAGCCTTGCTACGCTCCTCTTCCAAGATGTGATACATCGTCCTGCGATCCATCATATACAATGGAAGTCCTTCGAACTGGATGAGATACCTCAAAACTCGATCTTGAGTCTTATTCATTGCCTTGTTAAGTATAGAGTATGTCTCCCCAATCTTCGCCTTCTTTGCACGACTATCATCTTCTGCACGATCAGCTCGACGTGATTCTCATACCCATCCTTCCTCTGCTATTTTCAGTCTTCCAGAGGTTTCCTTCAGTTCCTTCTTCAGCTTCTCTATCTCCTCGGTTTGACCCTTCTCATGGACAAAATCCCATTCTATATTTCCCAATCGTGAGTGAAGAGTCGAAATCTCCCTCTCCTTCTCCTCTAGAGTAGACTGCTGAACTGTCGCTCGCTCAGTCAATTCCTGAACCTCATCTTGTAATTCGACGTTAAGGTCGTATAACGTGTCATACATCTCAGCATCAATGGTGTACCGTGGTAACTCCTCTTCTTCCTCTTCCTCGTCAAATTCCTCCTCAGGATCCTCCTCAGGATCAGTCTCAGGCTCATGCTCCTGACTAACAACAGTGATCAATGGAGACGGCTCTCTCTGAATCAACTGCTCCCTGACAACATGAATGTCTCGAGACTCCTCCTCAGTAGGCACTCGGGGTTCCTCCTCCCCAGCTCGACTAGCTCCTCCAACAACTGACATCCTGACAACAAAATTTTTATGTTTTAGTTACTAATCTGTGTTAGCGAACACATAGATTAACACATAAGCAAATAGAGTCTTTTATTATCTTCAACGAATTAAGAAATTCATCTCTAAGAACTCGATAAGAATTTTCCTTCACTATGTTCTTTCTATAAGGCTATTACCTAAGGTTGTTCCCCCACCTAAGATTCATAACTTACAGCTCTGATACCAACCTGTGACACCCCCAAATCCGGTACTTCCATTTCCACACGATTTGGTGTTCACGATACAAATATCAACTATCTATCTACCCATAATAAATGCAAACCATGCAATAGATAGAAATAAAATCTTCCCCTTAAGGGTTACAACATCTGAATAATAATAATAATACAATCCCAGGTTAAACTAACCTTAAATATCTGTGCGGAATCATAAACAAATAAGTCTTAAACAATAACATTAACTCAAGTCTTAAACAAATACATCATCATCTAAAGCAACAAGTCTTCGTCACTTGCTAACTTTGCCATTACCTTTACTAGTGAAAGGTTCATCGGTTCTTTCGTTCTTAACTGCAATGTTATTATTAAGCAAGAGTGAGCACAAATGCCCACAAGTATAATAATGAAATAACGGTATAATAACATGCGAATAAATCAGAGACATCTGAATAAAAGCTCAACTTTTGAATCAAGAATGATTAACAAGAATCAAAAGAATTCTGAGGGTCATAAGACCTTGAACTATGTCCTAAGTTATCAAGGGTTATACTTGAAACCTTTAACAGTCATAAGACTATGGACCTTCTTCTCGTACTTAGGGGGATCAGCCCTTAGTACCATACTGTGGACAATATCTTAACGCTAACGCATAAGTAAATCCCTTTGCAGGGTTGTTCATCTCAGTTTGACATTCGAGTCCGCACCAAATGAAGTTTGGTTTGGATAATTCATTAAAGGTTCTGAAATTTAGAACGTTCATCAACTAAGAACTAGTTGAATCAAAAAGGGTTCGCTAGTCTAACAAGGTTTAACAATAATTGATAACTTAATTGAATAAAATCTCAAAAGGTATACAATAGAATAAGTATTGTATAACAGCATCATGCTTGAAAGATTTATAAACTTTAATATACAAAATAGACTTGATCAATAATAATGAGAAATTGCTCAATGTACAAAGGTGAATTAATCAACTTATATAACGATAACAAGTAGGGTTAGGAAACTTGCCTCGTGCGTAGATTACACTTTAACTAAACTCGTTCTTTGATTTAAATCCTACATATCAATTACGTTCACAATACCAGTCAATTACAACGTACTAAACATCATAAGTTATTCTTTGTCTAATCTCGAATTTATGACTATACTTAGTCAATTACTACACTTATTGTTAAAAATTAGATTTCATGAACAATAAGATAACAATGCATTCGATCATTCAATTTATACGTAATTGTGTTATGGACGTGTTAAGAATTTATTTTAACACCTCATTATATGTCTAACAAGTTTTTGTGTTCATTACTATAAATTACTAACACGTTGCTAGACTTGAACATTTAAAAAAAACATTTTCTGGACATTCTGCTAAGTGGCGCTGCAGCGCCACTTTTGTACTGAGTCTTGGCGCTGCGGCGCCGTGGAGCTGCGGCCTGGTACTTGGCGTTCCGGCGCGGGCCTTAAGTCGCTGGATTGGCGCCGCAGCGCGGCGAGTCAGAAACTGTTCTGCAATTCTCGAAAATTGCATAACACAACCCAAAAATTTCCAATTAAATTACTACTACACGAAATTAATTATATACACATATTATAATTCATGCATAAACATAGCCCAACATTTATAAAATGATTTTAACCATTTAAAACACATAATCACAGAATTAAATTATGCAATTTGTACTGTTCTTGATGTTCTTGAAGATTTTGAACAAAAACATATAATTTAACACTACGGATTCGTTATAACAACGAATCCGTTCATTTAAGGCTTGGTCTCTTCGAATCAACATGCATAATCAAATAAGAGTGTAAATTTTACGAAAATATTTATGTTTGACACCTTAAAGTTACGTATAAGGTCATATGGCCAAAACCCAAACTCTGTATATTTTGAAATAACAAGTCATCAATAATACGACATGTTTTCATGAATTTGATGATATGGAATCATGCAATATATATATATAAAACATGCTATACTTCTCGAATTATTACACATATCCTTATAACAACACCAATTCCCAATTCACAGAGATTAACAGAAGTTTTGAAGGCCATTTATATAAAACTTGAATACGTGAAATAGAAATTTAGGAAGGAGAGTTTACTTGAGAATAATCTAGAGGAGATGATTCACAGATGATCCTTTCTTAACACTTGTTAATTACACACTCAATTTTCTCTCAGACAATTCTCAACTCTCTCTGTGAATATTTCTTAGACTTAGAAAAATAGAAAATAAAAGAATACGTAATATAACAGAGGGAGAAGGGAACTGATGCGCGTAATGGTCAGTTAACCCAGTAATGGGTAACTGCTCCAACTCCCATTAAGGCCATGTTTGGTTAGGCTTAATAGATTTCCAAACCATTTAATTTAATAAAGCTTTATCATATAGTTTGAAAATGTCACACTCTTTATAAAATAAATCCCATATTTTATTTAATTTACTTTAAATAAAATATAATAATTTCTCATAATTTCACATAGTCACATAATTAAATTTCTCATTAATAAATAATGTCAACTTATTAAATCTCTAATTAATAATTAAATTAATTAAAATACCAATATGCTTATTAAATATTTTTTTAATACAATAAGCTCACATAATCACATACTTTGATAATAAAAATTGTTTACATTAATTTAATAAATGTAACACATAATTAAATTAATCTACCATAATTGCATTAAATAATTATTTAATCCAATAATTAAATCATCGAAAAATATTTATTTAATTCAATAAATATTAAAATTAAATTAAAAAATTCTCGTTCGTCACATTGACACTTCACTTTAATTACAAAAATCAAATTAAATAACATTATAACAAACCATATAATCCTTAATAACTCTCTAATTTAGTTATTGTGTTAAATTAGAGTATTATCTCATAAATTTAATTCATCACTCTTTTATCTTAATTAAATTAATTTCTATAACTCACGAATTATTTACTTACTAATAAATAATCCAACAAATATCTACTAAACAACAAACACATCAATTAAAATATTTATTTAATTCCATAAATATTTGAAATTTTAAATAAAATTCTGGATTGTTACATTAACCTTTAGTTATCATACATAAGGTTTAACAATGTCTTAAACAATGTTACTTAAAGTTTTAGTTCATTACTAATCAATTTACTTCCTTTCTTTACTTATAAACTTTCCTTACTGAGCAAAAACTAGTGTTTGGCGTTGCGGCGCCAGCTATCCCTCTCTGTCCCACGCCGCGGCATGACTCTCCAGTAGGTTCTGCTCGGACCCGGCGCTGCGACGCCAAACCTAGTTCAATCCACCGCGCTGTGGCGCCAATCTCCAGTAGCTCAGGTGCACGGCTCGGCGCTGCAGTGCCACCAATAAGCCTTAGGCTGGCGCCGTGGCGCCAGCTTTGTGTACCAGATAGTTTGACAGTTTTGTTTACACAATGAACTTCCTAGACTCCAAATTTGATCATTTTAAGTCCGAATTGGTTTGTTTAAAAGTCTTTAGTTCACAAATCACATACTCTACGTGTTCATGCAAGAATTTACATTTTCGACTCCGTTAACTTGAAATTCACCTTTTAGTTCATTTTTTAACGAAAACGATAAACGTTAGTGAACGTTCAATGCTCGTTTCTTCGCTCTAACTCATAATTCGGTCATTTTTGAGTCCGCAACTCTATAATGCCAAATGAGACTATTCTCCATCGAAAACCAACGTTTCTGAGTTCAATGTCAATATTTAACTTTCATTCCGAGAATCTCACGAATTCGACGATTATCGTCCAAAATCATGAATTCCGCCGTAACTTCGTTACTTAAGATTTGTTCATCATTTCAAATGAATTCATTCCATCATACTAACATCCTAACCAAACATGTTTCATTACATCAAATACATGATAAGTTCCTACTAGTTTTTCATAAGTTCATAACTTATAAAAATACGAATTACTTGTTCATGGCTTATTAAGATTTAAGTCCTTTGATTAGCCATTCTTATTACTTCTTAGCATACATACTCTACCAATCAACACTTCTCTATTAACCTTCAATTGAAGAGATGGAATATTAATAGTCTATAATCATTACCTTTGAAGTTCACTTGGTTCTTCCTTCTTTTCTACTTGGATTTATCAAATTATAACTTTTCCAGCTTTTTCTCTCTAACAAATAAGCACTTAATATGTTGGATGAAAGTTAATAATTAACAAATGATCTAGCAAGTCTCTTATTTATAAGAAAACCAAAGTTAGGGCATAATGGTCAATAAACCAATCCCACCTCCTTAATCCACCTCTATACTATTCATTACTTAACCATTAAGTTTACTTACTCATCACAAATCATATCCTTTGCTTGGCCACCAAGATCACCCATGTGATCATGAGGCCTACATGGGTTGCCCCATGAATCATCCTTACCCATTGGATCGATCCACGGATCCGGTTCTTAATTTGGGCATTAAATTTAATTAACTTAACTTATGCTTTGGGCTTTCATTTAAACCAACATTGGGCTTGTTCATTAATTCACATTGGACTTCTGCATTCCTACACATGGGCTTGTACAATTCCTAACAAATCTTACAAGTCCAATACATTTGGCTTAAAGCCTTATAACGTATAATCTACGTATTATTCTCGTAAACTAACTCGTATACTTATACATCATATACGACATACCATCATTCATACATACTCGTATAATACATCGTATCATACTCGTATTCATTATCTCGCACAATACTTAAGTATCATACAATATCATCGTTTAACTCATTAACGCTTTACTTCTCTTAACATTCTTAGATTAAGTCCGCAGGCGAAAAATTACGTTTTCCATACTCTAATTATTATTACATAATCCATCTTCCCTTAATATTCTATCGCTACGTATTTCTCGAAAATTCAAAATTAATTCCCGAGCATAAAACCGTGAATAGTATTTTTCAGAAAATTTCTCAACAAACCTTTATTTTCGTCTTGGAAATTCAAACACTTTAATTCCTTCACGTAGCCAAAATACTTCGACATTCCGACATATCTAGGTTATAGAATGACATTCATCTTGCTAACACATAATAATATCATATAATAAATTTTTATTCATTATTTAATTAAATAAAATTAATTTATAATAAATTCAAATTTCTCGGTCGTTACATTTATTCTAATTTAATACAAGATAAAGTATATCTTTAATGTTCTCATATACACATGTTGTCACATAAGCAATTCATTCAATTTTTACTATATAGTTTTATATATTATATAGTCACATTAAAGTGTGACACAACACTTCCTTTTTTTTAAACTGAATGTAGGTACTATATATAATACTATTAAGTATCACATATCTTGCACACAACCATTAATTGAATAAATATAATTCTAATTATGTAAATTATTTTACTCATTAGTATTCTATTATTCACAATAACAATTAATTAATAATATGATATTAATTAATCATTCACTTCTTATTTCATTCATTCTTTAATTTAATTAAACCATCATACTTTCTATTCTCGTGCCACACAAGGCATTTCACAAGTCTCATCATATCTTCCCATATTTTCTCAATTATCATAAATTCAATTTAATCTAATTGAGCTACTCATCTCATGACACATAAATATTTATAAAAAATAAATATTCACTTTCTCATTACTATCATTATTAATATTTATTTATAAAATTCACGGTTCTTACATCCTCCCACTTATAAGAATTTCGTCCTCGGAATTGGTACAAGGTTACACAATAAGATGGGGATAGCCCCTCGCCATCCTATCTCCTAATTCCTACATAGCCTCCTCGACGTCATGGTTTCACCGAAGTACTTTTACAGAATATATAATTTTATTTCTTAATGTCTGCTCTTTCCTATCTAATATCTGGACATGAATTTCTTCATACACCAGATTCTTCTCTACTTGAATGGGCTCGTAGGAAATCACGTGTTTGTAGTCAGGCTTGTACAGACGCAACACGGAGATGTGAAACATGTTGTAGATGTACTCCAACTCAGGTGGTAATGCAACTTTGTATGCCATTTTGCCCACTCGCTTCAATATCTCGAATGGTCCTATGAACCTCGGACTCAATTTTCCCTTCTTGCCGAATCATATTTTCCCCTTTCAGGGAGATATTTTCACGAAAATGTAACTTCTGACTTCAAAGTCGCGATCTTGAAGATGTAAATCTACGTATTTCTTTTGGCGATCTTGTGCAGCTACCAGTATGGCTCTTATCACTGTCACCACGTCTGCGATTTATTGTACTAACTTTAGTCCCAACATTCTTCGTTCTCCAACTTTGTCCCAACATAATGGCATTCGACATTTTCTCCCGTAAAGAGCTTCGTACGGTGGCATGCTGATACTCGCATGGTAACTATTGTTATATGCAAATTCCACTAGGGGTAGGCGATCGTCCCAATTTCTCTTGAAGTCCATCATGAAAGTTATAAGCATGTGCTCCAACATTTGTATCGTTCGCTAACTTTATCCGTCTGTCTGCGGATGATAAGTAGTACTCAACCTCAATTGTGTTCCCATCCTCTCTTACAAGCTTTTCCAAAATTTTGACGTGAAGCGCGGATCTCGATCAGAGATAATCGACATCGGCACTCCATGTTGTGAAACAATTTCCTTTACGTACAGGCTTACTAATTGATTGAAATTATATCGGATCTTATTCAGTAGAAAATGAGCCGTCTTCGTTAGTCAATCTGTGATAACCCAAATGGCATCAAAACATTTCTGTGTGACTTGAAGTCCTACCATGAAGTCCATCGTAATGTGTTCCCATTTCCACTTTAGTATTTCTAACAGTTGAAGTAAACCACTCGGCCTCTGGTGCTCTACTTTGACCCGTTGACAAGTAAGACATTTACTAACGCACTCTACGATTTCTCATTTCAGATTGAGCCACCAAAAATGTTGCCTCAAATCTTGGTACATCTTTGTGCCTCCTGGATGAACGGAATACGTCGTATTATGTGCCCTGTGCAATATTTCTTCCCTCAACTCAGTTATCACTGGTACCCACACTTTCCCTTTGAATCTCAAAATATCGTCTTTATCCATTTTGAATCTCTCTTCATCATTTTTTGTGATCCTCTTCCTGATTTTCTCGCACTCTTCATCCTTCTCTTGTGATTCCTTTACTCTATCCAACAAGGTTTGACGAGCTTCCACTGCAAACAATTTTTCTTCAGACCTCCCCGGTCCCTTTACTTCTATCTCCAATTTCTCCATCTCTCTTATTAACTCCTCCTGAGTCGTCAGTTGAAACAACTTCTCCCTTCCTTTCCTACTTAGCGTGTTGGCTGCTACGTTTGCCTTTCCCGGGTGATAAAGAATATCGCAGTCAGAATCCTTGATTAATTCTAACCACCTTCTCTAGTGCATGTTTAACTCCTTCTGTGTGAAGATATATTTCAGACTCTTGTGGTTCATATATATCTCACATTTCTCTCTGTACAAATAATGTCTCCAAATCTTTAACGCAAAAACTACTGCCACTAAATCTAAGTCGTGAGTAGGGTATCGTTTTTTGTAATCCTTCAATTATCGCGATGCGTACGCAATGACCTTGACATGCTGCATTAGTACATAGTCAAGTACTCTGTGCGACGCATCACTATACACCACAAATCCTCCCGTATCATCTGGTAATGATAATACAGGCGCTTCGCTTAGTCTCTTCTTTAGCTCTTGAAAACTTTCTTCTCACTTGTCCGTCCACACGAACTTCACCGTCTTCCTCATTAGATTGGTCAACGGGGTTGCTATCTTAGAAAAATCCTGGATAAATCTTTGATAGTACCCAACTAACCCTAAAAAACTTCTTACTTCAGTTGGCGTTTTCGGCTGCTCCCAATTATTCACTGCTTCTACCTTTTCAGGGTCTACTAAAATTCAATCCTTATCCACCACATGTCCTAAGAATTGAGTCTTCTTCATCCAAAATTCACACTTGGAAAAATTTGCATACATCTTCTCCTTCCTTAGTGCCTCAAAAACCATCTTTAGATGTTCGGCGTGTTCTTCTTCTGTCTTTGAGTAGATCAAGATATCGTCGATGAAAACTACTGCAAATTTAACTAAGAATGGATTAAAGACTCGGTGCATCAAGTCCATAAATGCTGCAGGAGCATTTGTCAACCCGAATGACATCACCAGAAATTCAAAATGTCTGTAACGAGTTTGGAACGTCGTCTTTCATATGTCCTCCTCCCGTACCTTCAACTGGTGATAGCTCGTCCGTAAATCTATCTTCGAGAAACACTTTGCTCCCTTCAACTGATCAAAAAGGTCGTCTATTCTTGGTAACAGATATCTATTCTTGATCGTTACTCTGTTCAATTTTTGATAATCGATACAGAGCCTCATCGATTCGTCCTTCTTTTTAACAAATAACACGGGTGCTCCCCAAGGAGACACACTCGGCCAAATGTAACCTTTATCTAGTAACTCTTGTAATTGTACTATCAATTCATTCATTTCTACTAGCGTCATACGACATAGGTCTTTCGAAATCGGTGCAGTTCTCGGTGCTAAGTCTATTATGAATTTGATTTCTCTGTCTGGCAGAAGACCAGACAGATCATCCGAAAATACATCTTGGAATTCTCTCACTACGGATATATCCTTAATTTCTACTCCCTTTTTCCGAGTATCTACAAGGTAAGCTAAATAACCTTCACATCCTTTCCTTAACAATTTCTTGGCCTGCATCATCGTAGGGCAACACGATTGCTTAAGCGATGAGCTACCATAAAACGCTACCTTAGACTTATTCGAAGTATGAAGGTTTACATTTTTATTCTGACAATAAATTATCGCAGCATGGTTATACAACCAATCCATTCCCAATATTACGTCAAACTCTCCCAATCTTATTAGAATCAAGTCTACGCTTAGTTTATGATCTCTAATGTTTGCGCGACAATTTCGATAAACGTATTCTACAAGAATTACTTCCTTATTCACAACTTCTACATTCAAAGGATTTCCTAATCATTCTCGGGATAAATTAAGTCGACTAGCAAATTTCTCAAATACAAAAGAACAGGTGGCACCTGAATCAAATAATACATATGCATTTATATCATTGATTGGGATAATAACTGACACCACGTCCTTCGCAGCTACTGCGTTCTGGACGGTCATGTTAAAGGTCCTAGCGGTTGCATTGCGTCGATTCGCCAATCATCAGTTTGATGCCTCCCCCTGACTGGCCGCTTCCTCCGTCACTCCCTTTCTTTGGGCATTCTTTAATCAGGTGGTCAGCCGAGCCACAAGCGAAACAACCCTTGATTTTCTTGGGCTTCAGACAGTTAGGTGAAATATGTCCCTCTTGACCACAGTTGTAGTAGGTACTGCGCCCCTTCCAGCACTCACCTTGGTGATTCTTTCCAAACTTCGGGCATCCCTCAGCCCTCTTCTTAAAATCTCCACGAAACTTCCCCACTTAATTGTCGTGATTTTTTTTGTTGTTGTTATTCACCCATTTCCTCTTTCCTAAATTACTTCCCCCACTACTGCTTCCTCCACGGCTATCTCCTCCCGTGTTCTTACCCTTCTTTTCCTTGTTATACAAACTTAAGGCTTCACTACCTCTCTTTGCAATAATGGCCTTCTCCAACAACGTCGCAAATGAATCGATCTGAAGAACTGACACCTTGTTGAACAACCAAGGCTTCAGCCCTTGCTCAAAATGTCTAGCTTTCCTCTCTTCATCTCCTACCTGGTGTTCTGCAAATCGGGCTAGCTCATTAAACTTACCCGCATATTGCGCCACCGTCATACCTCCCTGTTTAAGTTCTAAGAACTTCACCTCCATTTTATTCTTCATGCTTTTCGAGAAATAATTCTCAAAAAATAGAGTCTTGAATCTATCTCATGCTATTATCCCTTCTCCTGATCTTTACTGATTCGCCTCCCACCAGTAGTTCGCCTCGCCTGTCACCATGTAGGTGGAAAACACCATTTTTTGGTCTTCACCCACATGAGCGATGGTGAAGGCCTTCTTCATCTCCTTGATCCACGCATGTTGTGACGCCCTCAAATCTAGGTTCTCTAACCTCAGATTCGGTGCTCACGATCTATTATCATCAAGCATTCTATAAACAATTGCGGAATAATAAACATACATTGTTCATTATAATAAAGTTTCATAACACAGTCCCAAGGTCTTCTTAACCTTAACTTAAACACACCATTCATATTACAAAAGGTTTACATAAGTAATTCCATCAGATAATAATAATTAACATTCATTATAAACTATTCTTGGATCTGGCCCTTGCCTTTGTCTTTTGTATTGGATCCTTCAGGCTTAACTGAAATAAATGTCATGATATAGCAAGGTTAAGCAACTAATTTGCTTAGCAAGTTTATATACAAGGGAGATATATCATGACTAGAAAGAAGTTTTTCTTTCAATGTTCAACAATAGTATAAGGTTGTGAAGGAACATGAATTACTAATCAATAATTGAACAACATGTACTGAGTGGTTTTGAAATAACCATGAACATTTGACAAGGTTCTTAGTCATTTAAACTGGACCTCTTAATAAGTTTTGGTATTCAAGGGGATCAGCCTTTCATACCCCATGATTTATGCATAAACACTTAATAATCCAGCATCATGCCTTAATCAAATTCGCCCTTTTCTCAGTCAAGAGTTCTTATCATATCAATTTAATAAGAACAACTTTTTAAAACACATTTGATTTAACAAATTTTAACATGCTTGATCTAGTTGATATAATTAGCATAGATCTATCTCATAAATAGCTCATGAATGAAAGAACTTTAATTTAATTCGCAGTTCAATAATAATAGAACATAAATTCAATTGCACCAAGTGTGAATCTCAATAATTAATATAGATGTGAATAATCATCAATAATTATTCACTAACATGCTTTGAAAATAATAACTCGAGTTTGAGTTGGGGAACTTGCCTCGTTTGTAAGCTACGGCTACACAATTAAATTCTATCCACTAGGCAGTTTAATTATCTTTCTTTTAGAGACATATAGTTAATCTTTCAATTAGTCATAGCATAACATTAGATTATGTAATCACATAGATATTATATATTACATTTAGTTCTTAGAAATATTATCCTGCCTCGATAATATTACTATTAAATAACAAATGCCTTTAATTCACTTAATATTATTAATCTTGCCTTTAATTCACTTAATATTATTAATCTTGATAATATTTAATTTATCTCTCAGTATTATTAGTTCACTAATAATATTTTTATTCGCTTACTAATATTATTAACATCTTAATAATATTTTAATACTTTACTAATATTATTAATCCTCTTAATAATATTTTAATCATGCATTAATATTATTACTTTAATAATATCTTACTTATGATTTAGTATCATTAATCAATTAATAATATTTTATTCATTTACTAATAGTATTAACCTTTTAATAATATTTTATTCATTTACTAATATTATTAATCATTTAATAATATTTTATTCCTTTACTAATGTTATTATATTTTTAATAACATTTTATTTAATCTCGAATAATATTATTTACTTAATAATATTTTAATCATCCAGTAATACTTTAATCTAATATTATTAATCTTTTAATAATATTTTAATCTAATATTAATATTTTAATCTAATATTATTAGCCATTTAATAATACTTTAATCATTTATTAATGCTTAAATAAAATATTATTAACAATTCAAAAATATTTCAATAAAGTTTTAATCTTAATATTTTTATTTACTTAACAATATCAGATTCTAATATTATTAATATCATAATAATATTTTAATAATTTATTAGATCAATAAATAATTTATTCTAATTGTTCACCCTTTATTAAACCACTTATTTAATACTCATAAAAGGTCATAAATAATATTTCTTATTATAAATTACCAAAATACCCTAAAATAGTCAGAATATTATATATTAGGAGCATTCAAGTATTAAAATCACATTTTCCTTATTTATGACATCATTTAACTATTTATTTCCTTTTATTCACAACTTCATCAATTTTAGGAAAAATACCAAACTGATTCTAAAAATTCTTCTTTTCTGGATTTGGACAGTATATAAACCAATAATGATCCCCAAATATTTTTGGAATTTTAGAAGGTGATTTACTATTTTTAAAGTGCCTAAAACACTCGGATCTTGCTTCATTTTTCATAAATTGAGTTTTGCTCAAACAATTCTGAAACTTTTAGGGTATACTCTCATTACATATATGCACATACTATAAAATTTTCAGATGTTTCCAGTGTATACACTGTGAGGAATCCCGGGTGTTAATATTTAGGAGTCCTTTACGGAAAAAGCCATTACGCATAACCTACATATCGAAACGTGTCCGTTCTTTTTCCTACACGTAGATAATTTCTTAAGGTACCTCTGTAATATTTTGCAGATTTTTAAAAGACTTGAAACTGTCCGAAACAGCCTTAAGAAAAATAGGGACAATAGCTTTTTTAGGGTTTAAAGCTTTAATTCTCTATGTGGACTATTTTTGGGAAAACAGCCCCCATGGCTTCAATACTTGCTAGATTTGTGTTCTACCACTTGGGTTTACTAGATAACTCATGTATCTAGCACCCCCCCCCCCTTGACGGATCACAAATCCAAGTTGTGAAACTTGAGTTACACAAGATTTAGTAGAAGAAAAACTAGGGTTTCACCCCTAGGAGAACATATGCTCATTTACTTCCTCTAAATCTATATTCTAATACATAAGATACTTAGTCCTACACATGAGACATGTATAACTAGGGTACTTTGAGTATTAGACCATAACCCCCATATATTTGAGGTAAAAACCAAAATAGAAGAAGAAGAATGGAAGAGAACCTCACCTAGTTTTCTTTACTATCCTTTTTATTCTTCCAAAGTAGGTTATGAATTTAGGATGCATGAACAATAAACTCCTCTTTCTCTCTAGAATCTGAACTTTTCTTCTCTCTCTTGCTAAGCTTTGTGTTTTGATGGGTTGGGAGAAAATAGAAGAAGAAGAAGAATGGTGGAGGAGGAAAATAAAATGAGATAACTATAATGTTGGTGAATTGGAGTGGAATGCTAATATCCCCCATGTTTCTTTTGCCCCTTGGACAAAAGGGTTAGCCCTATCCCTTCCTAATCATGCCTAATCATGCCATTAAGGTTGCTAGTTAGGCTTTCCACCAATGGGAGCATGACACACTTGTCCTTGTGTGTAAGACTTCTACTTATGGAACTTGATTAGCTTAATATTCTTGCCTTAAAAAGGCTAATGTGGCTAGCTATATATATGCCCACTAATTCCTTCAGTTAGCTTTTATTTTAATGCATAAATTAGTTAAATCAAAGGTCTAAAATACCCTTAATCAAGTGGGCTAAGTTTGGGCTTGCATTTTATTTCTTTTGGGCTTCTCCTTTAATTGTTTTGGGCCATGTAATAAACATTTTCTAACAATTTTAATATATGTTACCCTAATTGTTTATTTAGGATTTCCATTCCCAATCTTATGAAATTTGATTACTTATACATGTGACTTTAGCTCATAACCTAATTAGGTTTACTAGAAATAGGTTAAAAATTATTAGTCACTTGAAATAACAAAATTATCCACTTAAGTTAGTATACATATTAAATACTAACATTTCCTAATATCATAACCCTTAGTTTATTTAATTGTCTCACCTAATGTATAATTAGGTTATGAAGCTTTCATTTTTAATGAAATCTATAAATGTATATATCTATAACTATAATATATATGTTTATTGATCCATGCACCACTTCACATATGTTGTCACATATTAAATCACTATATAGCACAAAGTTTTAAATATCAATAATGTATATTCATATATAGTGACTTGAAATTCACGGTTATTACATCCTCCCCCCCCCCCCTTATAAGAATTTCGTCCCCGGAATTACACATAGGGTTACTCAAAAAGATGTGGATAATTTTCCCTCATCATTTCTTCGAGTTCCCACGTAGCTTCTTCAGCATTGTGGTTCCTCCAAAGAACTTTTACAGAATGTATAACCTTATTTCGCAATTTTTTCTCTTTTCTATCTAAAATTTCTATCGAAATTTCCTCGTATGATAAATCATTTTCGACCTGAATTGGCTCGTACGATATCACGTGCTTGTAATCATGCTTATATGGTCATAGCATTGACACATGAAACACATTATGAATATATTCCAGTTCAGGAGGTAGAGCTACCTCATACGCCACTTCACCTATCTTCCTCAAGATCACGAAGGGTCCAATAAATCTCAGACTCAGTTTACCTTTCTTTCCAAACCTTAGCTTCCCTTTTCAGGGAGATACTTTCAAAATTGCATAGCTTCCCACTTCAAAATCTCTCTTCTGGCAATGTAAGTCTGCATACTTCTTCTGGCTATCTTAAGTTGCTACCAGTCGGGCTCTTATCACCTTGATGATCTCTACGGTCTGTTGCACCAGTCCTGGTCCCAACAATCGACGTTCAGCCACTTCATCCCAGCATAAGGGCGTCCTGCATTTCCTTCCATACAATGCTTCGTATGGCGGCATTCCAATGCTGGCGTGATAACTATTGTTGTATGTGAACTCTACTAATGGAAGATGGTCCTCCCAGCTACCCTTGAAGTCCATCACACAAGCTCTGAGCATGTCTTCAAGTGTTTGAATCGTTCTTTCACTTTGCCCATCGGTCTGCGGATGATGCGCGGTGCTCATCCGTAGCTGCGTCCCCATTCTTTCTTAAAGACTCTTCTAAAAGTTTGACGTGAATCGTTGATCTCTATCTGATACAATAGATACCGGTATTCCATGTCTCGAGATAATTTCTTTGATATATAGTTTGGCTGGCTGGTCCAAACTAAACCTGATCTTGATCGACAAGAAGTGAACCGACTTCGTAAGACGATCTAAAATCACCTATATAGCATCGTGCCCTTTTTACGTTACTGGAAGTCCCACCATAAAATCCATCGTGATATGCTCCCATTTCCACTCTGGGACATCTGCTGACGCATTCTGTAACCTCTCGCTTCATGTTTGGCCACCAAAAGTGTTGACGCAAATCTTGATACATCTTTGTGCTTCCTGGGTGTATTGAGTACCTCGTACTGTACACTTCTTGTAAAATCTCCTCTCTTAGTTCTGGTACTGACGGTACCCCAATTCGTCCTTCGAATCTCAACAGTCTGGTGCCATCAATCTTATATTTCAATTCATCACCTTTAGCTAACTTCTTCTTGATGTTGTCGCAATCTTCGTCCTTCTCTTGTGCCTATTTAACTTTATCTAATAAAGTTTGGCTTGCTGCCATGGTAAACAATTTCTCGTTGGTCTCCATCGGATACTTAACCTCTAAGTCCAGTCGTTCAAAATCTTTCACCAATTCCTCTTGAATGGTCAACTTCAGTAACTTCTCTCTGCCTTTTCTGCTCAGGGCATCTGCCACTACATTTGCTTTGCCTAGATGGTATAGAATCTCATAATCATAATCTTTGATCAATTCCAGCCATCGACTCTACCTTATGTTTAGCTCCTTCTACGTGGAGATATACTTCAGACTCTTGTGATCCGTATATATCTCACACTTCTCGCCATACAAATAGTGCTTCCAAATCTTCAAGGTAAAAACTACCGCTACTAACTCTAGGTCATGAGTCGGATAACCCTTCTCATAGTCCTTCAGCTGACGTGAAGCGTAGGTACTGACTTTATCGTGCTGCATCAGTACACAGCCAAGACACTTATGTGACGCATCACTATACACTACAAATCCTCTTGTGTTGTCTGGTAAAGCCAACACAAGTGCTTGACTAAGTCTCTTCTTCAATTCCATGAAACTCTCCTCATATTTCTCCGTCCAAATAAACTTCACCGTCTTTCTAGTAAGGTTGGTTAATGGCGATGCTATCTTTGAAAAATCTTGGATGAATCTCTGACAGTATCCTGCTAATCCTAAGAAACTCCTAATTTCTGTCGGCGTCTTCGGCTGGTCCCAGTTGATAACCGCTTCTACTTTTGCTGGATCCACCGAAACACCATCCTTGTCGATAACGTGACCCAAAAACTGCACTCTCTGCAACCAAAACTCACACTTGGAGAACTTTGCATATAACTTCTCCCTCCTTAACGTCTTCAACACTATCCTTAGATGTTCAGCGTGCTCTTCCTCCGTCTCTGAATATACCAGAATGTCATCGATGAACACGACAACAAACTTATCCAAATACTATTTAAACACTCTGTTTATCAAGTCCATAAACGTTGATGGCACATTCGTCAATCCAAATGACATTACCAGAAACTCAAAGTGTCCATAATGAGTTCTAAATGCCGTCTTTGGAACATCCTCTTGCCTCACCTTCAGTTGCTGATAATCGGTCCTTAAGTACATTTTTGAAAAGTATTTCGCCCCTTTCAACTGATCAAACAAATCGTCGATCCTGGGCAACGGGTACTTGTTCTTAATGGTGACCTTGTTCAACTCTCGATGGTCGATACAAAGCCTTAATGACCCATGCTTTTTCTTTACGAATAAGACTAGTGCTCTCCACGGTGATACGCTGAGTCGAATGTATCCCTTATCTAACAACTCTTGTAGTTGAACCATTAGTTCCTTTATTTCTATCGGAGACATACGATATGACGCTTTGGATACCAGTGATGTCCCTGGTGCCAAATCGATAACAAACTCTACATCTCTGTCTGGTGGCAATCCCGAAATCTCATCTGGGAAGACATCAACAAATTCCCTTACAATAGGTATCTGACCTAGTTCACCCTCGACTCTGCGGGTATCCACAACGTGAGCCAAATAACCTATACAACCCATCCTAAGCAACTTCTTTTCTTGCATCATCGTCAGACAACAAGATAGTCTCAGCGATTTACTGCCATGAAATACCACCTTCGACTTATTCGGAGTCTTTAGGTGTACGCACTTTTTCTTACAGTCAATGACCGCTCCGTGACTCGATAACCAATCCATCCCGAGGATTACATCAAACTCTCCAAGATAAATCGGTATCAAATCCACGTTAAGCTTAAACCCTCTTACATTAGCACAATAATTCCTATGGATGTAGTCTACAGGGATAATTTTTTGTTCGCTACTTCTACATTCATTGGGTGTTCTAATAGTTCGCGAGGTAAACTTAATCTTTGCGCAAATTCATCAGATACGAAAGAACATGAAGCTCCCGAATCGAATAACACATATGCATTTAAATCGTTGATCGGAATTATACTTGACACCGCCTCCCTGGATGCCACGACATCTTGCACTGTCATATTAAATGTCCTCGCTGTTGGCTTGTTTGGCTGGGCTGGTCCTCCACTGGTTGTCCTAGTGTTATTGCCCATATTGCCGTTTCTGCCATCCGTGCTTTTCTTCCTCAGGCAATCCTTGATCCGATGTCCCGCTTCACCATAGTTAAAACAACCTCCCTTCTTCACCTTAGGACAATTGGGTGAGATATGCCCTTCTTGTCCATAGGTATAACATACCGTTTTTCCCTTCATGCACTCTCCTGAGTGACCCTTTTCACAGTTTCCGCACACCGACTTCTTTTGTTGCACACTTCCTTGTTGACTGTCTAAATTACTACCCCCACTGCTCCACTTATGCTTCTTATTGTTACTACCACCATTGCTAACATTCTGATTCCCACCTTCTACTTTCTTCTTGTTCTTCTCCCGATTATACTTTGAGACTGCTTCGTTTCCACCTTCTGCTATGAGAGCTTTCTCCAACAGAGTTGAGAATGACGTGATTTGTAAAATCGTTACCTTACTGTAAATCCACGGCTTTCGTCCATTTTCGAACCTTCGTGCTTTCCTCACCTCCGTGTCCACCTGATGTGGATCGAATCTGGCCAATTCATTGAACTTCGTATCGTACTCTGACACTAACATATTCTCCTATTTCAATTCCAAAAACTTGATCTCCATTCTCGCTTGTGTACTCTCAGGGAAGTAGTTCTCGAAGAATAATGTCTTGAACGCTTCCTAAGTCACGATTCTAGTCCCGACTTTGTTCTGGTTGGCCTTCCACCAATAGTTAGCCTCACCATTTATTAAGTAGGTAGCAAAAAATATTTCTGCTCTTCTACTACTCTTGCAATAATGAAGGCCTTCTCAATATCCTTTATCCATGCCTGGGCCTCTATCGGGTCTGATGTTCCTCTAAACTTCAGCGGTCCTACTGCCTTGAAGTCCTTAAAGTTGGCTAGTTGGTTTCCCGCTTGATTTCCTGCAGGTTGAGCTTGATTCCTCATAGCTTCAACCAGCATGCTGATAAAGTCTTGCATTGCATTTGGTTGAGCTCCCACTGCATTATTAACTGACTCTTCGATCTCTTGGTTCCTTAGTACACGTCTGGGCAGCATTATCTAATTAAACAAAATTCTAACATGTTACTCAGGTTTTATTATCATATAAGTACTTAGCATGTAATACGCTACTCTATTCAAACAATCAGATGATCATTAGGTGAGAGTTTTAAATTACCAAGATTTGGAAGTTTGTCTCCTCGATTAGTGGGTTAAGTTTGTTTTTTTTTTAAAATACCGATTCAGTTCACTGAATTTACATAACATTAAATAGATAATTTACTATTTAAATTTTCAAACACTTATCATAATAATGCATTCATATTCATATACCAATCTTTGGTGTCTCACATGTTCATTACAAGCATATTATTATAAATGCTACTACCCCATTTTTAAACACAAAAGATGGGATTAACTCAAAATGATACTTCCCTACATACACAAATAGGGATACTACCTAACTACCTACTACCTCACACCTGCTGAGGTCAACATCAACATAAAACCCTATTCCATAAAAGGGGTACTAATGCATCTATCTACATTTGGTCCATAGCATAATAATCACTAGTGGCCCTGCTGGGTCACCTGAAGAGGCTCCTGGGGAAACAACCCCTCCATAACTCTACGCCAAACTGATCGAATTGACTCCCCTATCTTGATATGTGCCCTCCTAGTCCCACTGCGCTGGCCCTCATATGTTGCGTCTAGCGTCAATCCCAAGGTCTCAACCCTGACCTTCATGGCCTGCAGTGTTGTCTCTAACTGGTCCACCCGCTTGGCTGACTCATAAAATGCGACATCCACGCATATCTTATCTGCAATCTCTAAGTCAAACTCACCCCGCATCGCTAGATGCTCTACACTCAGTGCTCCGAACTTTGGCTTCTCCTGCTTTAGCTGCACTCGCGCCTCTGCTAGCTCAATCAGTGCCTGATTAACAGCATCTTTATACTGCTGCTCCATGTACTGATGAGTGATGTTCTATGCCTCCAACTGTACAATCCTCTGCTCCAATGCATAGTTTTTCTCTAGTAGGTCACCGATCATCACATCCTGCGAGATTTCCATCACCTCCTCTGGTATGGCGTCCTCCTGGTCTACGGAATGGCTCCCCTGACTATCACTCGACATCCTATAATAAAACAAGGATACAACATCATTACTACAATAAAATATATTCATTGATAAAATGAAACAATATTTTATTAAGTACAACATATACTCGATGAATTTCCATAATCCATCTCTTAACATACTCTATAAGAGTTTTTTACTAAGGTTATAACATAGGTTTCGCATTCCTAATGTTTATAACCTACGGCTTTGATACTAACCTGTGACGACCCCAAATCCAGGTTCTATAACCTCAGATTTGGTGCTCACGATCTATCATCATCATAAGCATTCTATAAACTATTGCGAAATAAAAAACATACATTGTTCATTATAATAAAGTTTCATAACATAGTCCCAAGGTCTTCTTAACATTAACTTAAACACACCATTCTTATTACAAAAGGTTTACATAAGTAATTCCATCATATAATAATAATTAACATTCATTATAAACTATTCTTGGATCTTGCCCTTGCCATTGTCTTTTGTATTGGATCCTTCAGGCTTAACTGAAATAAATGTCATGATATAGCAAGGGTAAGTAACTAATTTGCTTAGCAAGTTTATATTCAAGGGAGATATATCATGACGAGAAAGAAGTTTTGCTTTCAATGTTCAACAATAGTATAAGATTGTGAAGGAACATGAATTAATAATCAACAATTGAATATTCGAATAATTGAATAACATATACTGAGTGGTTTTGAAATAACCATGAACATTTGCCAAGGTTCTCAGTCATTTAAACTGGACCTCTTAATAAGTTTTGGTATTCAAGGGGATCAGCCTTTCATACCCCATGATTTATGCATAAACACTTAATAATACAGCATCATGCCTTAATCAAATTCGTCCTTTTCTCAGTCAATAGTTCTTATCATATCAATTTAATAAGAACATCTTTTTAAAACACATTTGATTTAACAAATTTAAACATGCTTGAGCTGATACAATTAGCATAGATATATCTCATAAACAGCCCATGGATGAAAAAACTTTAATTTAATTTGCAGTTCAATAATAATAGAACAGGAATTCAATTCCACCAAGTACGAATCTCAATAATCAATATAAATGTGAATAATCATCAATAATTATTCACTAACATGCTTTAAAAATAATAACTCGAGTTTGAGTTAGGGAACTTGCCTCGTTTGTAGGTTACGACTACGCAATTAAATTCTATCTGCTAGGCAGTTTAATTACCTTCCTTTGAGAGACCTATAGTTAATCTTTCAATTAGCCATAACATAATATTAGATTATGTAATCACATAGATATTATATATTATATTTAGTTCATAGAAATATTATCCTACCTCGATAATGTTACTATTAAATAACAAATACCTTTAATTCACTTAATATTATTAATCTTGATAATATTTAATTTACCTCTTAGTATTATTAGTTCACTAATAACACTTTTATTGGCTAACTAATATTATTAACATCTTAATAATATTTTAATATTTTACTAATATTATTAATCCTCTTAATAATATTTTAATCATGCATTAATATTATTACTTTAATAATATTTTACTTATGCTTTAGTATCATTAATCAATTAATAATACTTTATTCGTTTACTAATAGTATATCCTTTTAATAATATTTTATTTATTTACTAATATTATTAATCATTTAATAATATTTTATTCCTTTACTAATGTTATTATATTTTTAATAACATTTTATTTAATCTCGAATATTATTATTTACTTAATAATATTTTAATCATCCAATAATACTTTAATCTAATAGTATTAATCTTTTAATAATATTTTAATCTAATATTATTTGCCATTTAATAATACTTTAACCATTTATTAATGCTTAAATCAAATATTATTAACCATTCAAAAATATTTCAATAAAGTTTTAATCTTAATATTTTTATTTACTTAACAATATCAGATTCTAATATTATTAATATCATAATAATATTTTAATAATGTATTAGATCAATAAACAATTTATTCTAATTGTTCACCCTTTATTAAACCACTTATTTAATACCCATAAAAGGTCATAAATAATATTTCTTATTACAAATTACCAAAATACCCTAAAATAGTCAGAATATTATATATTAGGAGTATTCAAGAATTAAAATCATATTTTTCTTATTTATGACATCATTTAACTATTTATTTTCTTTTATTCACAACTTCATCAATTTTAGGAAAAATACCAAACTGATTCCAAAAATTCTTCTTTTCTGGATTTGGACAATATATAACCCAACAATGATCCCCAAATATTTCTGGAATTTTAGAAGGTGATTCACTACTTTTAAAGTGCCTAAAACACTCGGATCTTGCTTCATTTTTAATCAATCGAGTTTTGTTCCAAAAATTTTGAAACTTTCAGGGTATACTCTCATAACATATACGAACATACTGTAACATTTTCAGATGTTTCCAGTGTATACACTGTGAGGAATCCAGGTGTTAATATTTAGGAGTCCTTTACGGAAAAAGCCATTACGCATAACCTACACATCGAAACGGGCCCGTTCTTTTTCCTACACGTAGATAACTTCTTAAGGTACCTCTATGATTTTTCCCAGATTTTTAAAAGACTTGAAACTGTCCGAAATAGCCTTAAGAATAACAGGGACAGTAGCTTTTTTAGGGTTTAAAGCTTTAATTCTCTATGTGGACTCTTTTGGGGAAAATAGCCCCCATGGCTTCAACACTTGCTAGATTTGTGTTCTACCACTTGGATTTACTAGATAACGCATGTATCTAGCACCCCCCCCCCCTTCAACGGATCACAAATCCAAGTTGTAAAACTTGAGTTACACAAGATTTAGTAGAAGAAAAACTAGGGTTTCACCCCTAGGAGAACATATGCTCATTTCCTTCCTCTAAATCTATATTCTAATACACAAGATACTTAGTCCTACACATGAGACGTGTATAACTAGGGTACTTTGAGTATTAGACCATAACCCCCATATATTTCGAGGTAAAAACCAAAATAAAAGATGAAGAAGAAAAAAAGAATAGAAGAGAACCTCACCTAGTTTTCTTTGCTATCCTTCTTGTTCTTCCAAAGTAAGTTATGAATTTAGGATGCATGAACAATAAACTCCTCTTTCTCTCTAGAATCTGAACTTTTCCTCTCTCTCTCTTGCCAAGCTTTGTGTTTTGATGGGTTGGGAGAAAATAGAAGAAGAAGAAGAAGAAGAAGAAGAAGAATGGTGGAGGAGGAAAATGAAATGAGATAGCTATAATGTTGGTGAATTGGAGTGGAATGCTAATATCCCCCATATTTCTTTTGCCCCTTGGACAAAAGGTTTAGCCCTATCCCTTCGTAATCATGCCTAATCATGGCATTAAGGTTGCTAATTAGGCTTTCCACCAATGGGAGCATGACACACTTGTCCTTGTGTGTAAGACTTCTACTTATGAAACTTAATTAGCTTAATATTCTTGCCTTAAAAAGGCTAATGTGGCCAGCTATATATATGCCCACTAATTCCTTCATTTAGCTTTTATTTTAATGCATAAATTAGATAAATTAAAGGTCTAAAATACCCTTAATAAAGTGGGCTAAGTTTGGGCTTGCATTTTATTTCTTTTGAGCTTCTCCTTTAATTGTTTTGGGCCATGTAATAAACTTAGTCTAACAATTTTAATATATGTTATCTTAATTGTTTATTTAGGATTTCCATTCCCAATCTTATGAAATTTATTTACTTATACATGTGACTTTAGCTTATAACCTAATTAGGTTTACTAGAAATAGGTTTAAAATTATTAATCACTTGAAAAAACAAAATTATCCACTTAAGTTAGTATACATATTAAATACTAACCTTTCCTTATTACCATAACCCTTAGGATATTTAATTGTCTCACCTAATGTATAATTAGGTTATGAAGTTTTCATTTTTAATGAAATCTATAAATGTATATATCCATAACTACAGTATATATGTTTATTGATCCATGCACCACTTCACATATGTTGTCACATATTAAATCACTATATAGCACAAAGTTCTAAATATTAATAATGTACATACATATATAGTGACTTGAAATTCACGGTTATTTCATACGTGTCATGATAGGATCGGTAGTACCCACGAATTCTGGATGTCCTACACTCCTAAAGTCCTTAAAGTTTGTTACTGGAACCACTTGGGGATTGGGGCGATCAGGTTCATTGTTGCTTCCCCTAAAAGCCTCCTCTAACAATTCTACTAGCCTTTGAATAGGGTATACTTGTTCTCTCTCGTTGTTGACTGACTCTTCCAGTGTCGCTGGTCTACGTCTGCGCGGCATTTTCTGCATTACAAAATTTTCATCTTTCTTATGTAATTATATTACTTAAACATTTCTCAAATGAAAAAGGAATAAGATTTCATAACACGTTTCTGAAATAAGATCATTTATATTCATATGCTAAATCATTACATCAACATGATTATCCCTAGCATACTTCTATAAATGTCAACACATATCCCCTAATATCACAAAAGACGGGGACAAATACTAACATACTACCCCTCTAGCATTTTACAAAAGTTTGGGATTACAACAACAGATCAAAGATAACTACCAACTATAACTATTAAGTTTCTAATACCTAGGCCTCAATCTAACATTTCGCGCTCCACAACGCTCTTGTACTCCTTCTAAGTTATGTGCGCCACCAAATCTCGACTTATGGTATACGGGGTCTGTCCCTGCTCCGCTGGGTAATGATATACTCCATCAATCAATCTTTCCATGCCCATGCGCAAAGCATAGCCCATCTTGTTCATCCTTCTCCTCTTGCATCTCACCTCATATTCCAGGTCTAATGCTCTATCATTAGCTTCTTCCCACTTCCCCTCGAAGTGGATCCTCTCCATCACTTCCATCTCCAGTTGTCCCCAAAGAACCTCCTTCTCAGCTTTCTCACTAAGCTCCCTCTGCTCAGATTCCTCTAGCTTACTTGCCAATTCCACATTCCTAGCTATTGAACGGTGAAAAAGAGTGCCCATCTGTACCCCCGCTTCCTTGCGATACACGAGCTCTACTTCTAACTCCTATATCTTTAGTTGCCTCTCATGAGCTTTAGCCTCTAACTCCTCGACTCTACATCCTAACTCCAAAATCTGCTCCTCATACTCTCCCAACATCTGATCCTCAAATGTCGTCTCATCGGGATCTTCTGCGGGCTCATCCTCCATGGGTTCCTCGTCTGGATCTGACTCTACGAGAAATGGCTCTATGTCCTCCTCCTCATCCTCATCATCGATAGGAGCCACTGCTGAAATGGGCTCTGCTATCAATGGTGCCTCATACACCACGTGTATGTCATGCGACTCCTCCTCTATCACTCTACTGGGTCCTCTCAAGTCTGTCATCCTACAACCACCGACATAAGACAAAACAAACAACAACTCCATTAGAATGTTAAATAAACATAAGTTCATTGTATAGAATGAAATTATATTCCATAACACACTAAGTCACTCTCTAGGAAAACTATACATAAGTTTCATCCCTTCCTATCTTCTAAGTTATAATCTAAGGACTCTCGCTCCTAAGGTTTATAACTACAGCTTTGATACCAACCTGTGACGCACCCAAATTCAAACCACTCATGTCTTGAATTAGGTTTTCCATGTGCTACAAATCTAATAACTAAATAACATCTTATGCAACGGAAATAACAGAATAGATTATATTTATTTAATATAACCATTCACGTCCCAAGGTATCGTAACTTAAACATCTCTTACATACCTTAAACACATTAAACATAGCTTAGACATAACTAATACATAACACAGTTTATATATTTACACATTCATAATAGTTATACATAAATATAAAGCTACTCCGTAGCTTTGCCCTTGCCCTTATCAGTGCCCAAGGGTTCGCCTTGCTCCGCCTTAACTGAAATATTTTTAGGAAAAGCAAGAATGAACAACAAGTTTGCTCAACAAGTAATATAGCAATAAGGGCGTTCAATGTAGCTTTGAATTTCTCAAGAGTACATCAATATATGATAGTTCAAGGATAACAAGAAGTATCCACGGTTCTCAACAATAGTCGCTAAGGACATAAAGATATCAATAAGATTCAACGCTTAATCAATTCAAGATTTCAAAGTAATGAATACTGAACGGTTGCTAAGGACTACGAACTTCTACTAGAATTAACAGTAATATACTGAAAATCCAATAAAACGAGTACATCATGTGATAAGCCTAAAGTACCCTACGTTATGCATAACATTTAATCATACTCATGTGCGCACGTCGGTCTCCCGACAATTATATAGTTTCCCCTTTAAGGAGGGTTGTTCATCTCAGTCAATTATAAGAGTCCGCACCAATTCGATTGGTTTAGATAGCTTTCAAATTCATGATTTAGGTCTAGCCGAAACAAATGGCCTAGACCGCATTCTTTTAGGTATATACGAACAATTATAAGTTCAACATCCGAAATCAAAGTTTAAAAAATGTAAACAACTTTATCTCTAAGCTACGAAGCATTAAGTCATAAGACATAAATCATACTTTCAATGGTTTACTTGTATGACCAATAATAGTACAAGCTTGAGTAATGCTCCATAAAGAATAGGGTTAGGAACATGCACAATATTCAAAGTCGTGTAAGTTAGGAAACTTGCATAATCATAGATTCCTTGCATAAAGTAAATGCATAGGTTAGGATACTTGCACAATATTCAACTCGTGTAAGTTAGAAAACTTGCCTTATGCATAGTTTACCAAAGTATATCTTATCAACACTTTTCGAATCCTATTATAACATAGTTACGCATATAAGGTATTCATTAGTTACGTATATTTAATACTCATGCTTAATATGGTAGTTTAAACACATACATAAGAGTCCAATTTAGTCATATAATCACATACGTATGTTATACACATAACACAAAATCAGTTTATAAGACACTATGAAATCACATAACATAGTTCGTAATCATCTTTTGGCTTATGTTTATAAACACTTATCAAACATATGATTATATCTTTAGCATGCTTACTGACATTTTAAATACTGTATTGGTCATGTATTACAGATTAAGATAACAATACAAGCATGCATAACATCTCAGATCATAAACAGAATAAGCAGTCTTCACTGCAGGGTGGCGCGGTCGCACTTGAATTGAACTAAGGAGTGGCGCAGCTGCGCTGCTCCCAATTTAACTCAGAGCTGATAAACACAAGCATGTCCAGATTTGCACACCCATATACACATATGATGACACTTGCAGAATCATACATGTCATGATGTTTATGATTAGGTTTGGTCTCTTCTATGGCCATTCCAAGATTTTTTTAATGTTATGGTTTTATTTTTTTTAAGAAAAATTTCTATTTTGACAAGGGTAAGTGGAACCAATTTTCAACTAGCTACTCATGTTTAACCATTATACCACATAATGAGGTTAATAAACCTTAAATATACATGCTTAAGTTATTATACCTATGCATTCCAATTTAACATAGTTTTACTTCTTTAGAATTCATTTGAAACTATGCTTGACTAGTTCACAACATACTTAGCTAGATGGATGCACATATCAATCATGTCTAGATGCATAAAATGTCTTATCATGATGGTCCAAAAGTCCAGAATACAAATAGGGTATTCCCAGCAAAGTTGGTTTTCAACTTCAACATCTTTCTTGAAAATTTCATGTTAAACCAACTAAGCATGCAAGGAAACTTTAAACCCACATTTTATACTCATGTATATATTTATAACAGTCACATAAGCATGCTCAAAAGTTCTGGATTCAAAGGTCACAAGATCTACCAAGTTTTTATTTCAAACTTCAATTTTTCCTTTAGAAAATCATTAAATCCAAGCTCACAAAACTTATTATACACGAAGCAAGCTTATGCCTTATGTTAGACTCATTTACGTACATATCTAGGTTATTTACACATGCTCACAAGGTCGGAATACAAGTAAGGTCGTTTGCAACAAGGTTTGTTTTCCAAACTTATAAGTTTTCTTGAAAACTCAAACTAAAACAAGCTAAAGTGAGTGATTACAAATAAGGCACCCTATGTTAGCATGCCAAGGACATTTATAACTAGAATCAAGTCAAACTAACATGCTCAACATAACAGAAAGTAATAAAATTTATTTTACAACATTGGCAGCCTGTGTTGTGACGCCCCCAAATTCGGATTACCTGACCCCCGAGTTTGGTGCACACGATCCATCATATAAATAACATCTAACTACACATTCATTGATGAATATAAACATACATCTCATTAATTGATATTGTTAATACATTATCCTAAGTTTTCTAACATTAACATAACAAACATACCCTTAGATATATAAAAAGGGTTAAACATAACAACATAATAATTATTGTCCATTGTAACTAATCCTGCAGTTTGCCTTTGCCCTTGTCCTTCTCAGACCCTCTGGCTACTTTGTTCTTAGCTGAAATAGTATATTTAAGCAAGGGTGAGCAATGAGTTTGCTCTGCAAGTTATAACATACAATAAAGTATAGGAATCAAGAATATTAGACTATCGATTCGATAGAATGTCACCAAAGTTCAAAGGACTTTGAATTAGCTGAACAAATCGTTAATTAATAACAAGACTTTATCGCATCTTATGTTAAACAATAATTCAATAGTGAAAGAGTAAAACGCTTTCGAAGTTTCAACAATGTTTAATCGATTATCAAGAGATAATACAATCGCAATTACAAAGTGGATAATTTCCAGATTTTATGTTGAGTGATCACAATGGATCAAGAACTTCTCGAGGCATTATCAATATTCAATACCGAATTACCCCCAAAATTATAAATTAGCTATAAAAACTAAACCATAATCCTCCGCAAGTACCTAGAGCGGCCAACCCCTTGTACCCAATATTATGCATAATACTCAACTCACGCGCAAAGGTCGTATATCCGACCACAAGATTCCCTTTTATATAAAAAGGTTGTTCTTCTCAGTCTTGCAACAATAATTTGTATCACAACAATATAGTTTGGATTTAACGAAATACTATGATTTCAACATCTAATCTCTATCTCGATCTAACCGAAATAATTGGCATTGATCTTTCAATAACAATTGAGTTCAAATTATAAAACCTATGAAGTTTCACAAATATTCGTCTAGCCAAAACAATTAGCTAGGACATAGCTCAAAACTATTCAACAATAGACAGAAATCAACTGTACTATTTGCAATCAATAATAACACCTACGGATGTGAATAACCAACAATAGTTATTCCCCAGTCATACTTTCAAAAACTAACAATTCAATTTGAATTAATAAACTTGCACTAACTGCGAATAGTCAACAATAATTCTCAGATGTAGAATAATTAGCAATAATTAACCAATACTATAATTAACCACTACTATATTTGAGTTAAGGAAACATGCCTTCGTAGTTGCCTACGGCTACACAATATATTCTAACTGCATTTGAAAGACCTATAATCAATAATATCGGTCTCACAATTAGCATAACAAATCACAACACGTAACACTGTCAATTACAGTCTCTATATCTTTTAATCACATAATCATGTAGTCACATTAGTGTTTATAACCTATATAAACACAAATCAAGTATAACTACTTCAGTCTGGTTGGACTTCGGTCTCAATTCGGTGTCCTGGTCACCCTATCCGACAATTAACGATTTTATTATCAATCAAACTCTATTACAAAGCTTCAATATTATTTTAGATAAGTCAAATATCATTCATAATATTTTTCGGAAGCTTTTAATAATTTTCAAATAATTATTATATTTTATAATAATTTTTCAAACACTGGAATCATTTTTAAATGATTTAAGTACTAAATAATCCCATCATCATTAATATTAAAATATTAATGACATACTTGTCAAAATATTAAATTTATTTATAATAACTCAAAATATTTTTAAATTACCAATATTCCCCCTAAATGATTTTTAAAGCATTTAAAATTATTTTTAAACAATTACCATTAATATTTAAATATTAATGTATTTCTCATCAAAATATTAAAAGTTATTAATTACAACTTAAAATATTCTTAAACCACTTATTTCATTTTTAAATGATTTTTAAATCAATAAAACTATTTTTCAATCATTTATTTAATATAGTTATTAAATAAATCTAATATCATTAATATTAAATTATTAATGAAATTTACCTCAAAAATATTAAAAGTTACATTTTATAACCTAAAACATTTTTAAACACTTTACTCTCATTTAAAATTATTTTTATAATATTAAAATTATTTTTTACTAATTTATTTAATATACTTATTAAATAAATTAAATATCATTAATATTCAAATAAATATAAATATTAATGAAAAATATGTCAAATTATCAAAAGTTAATTTTCATAACTTAAAATAATTTTTAAAACTCATTTTGTAATTTTTAGAAATTATTTTCTATTTTTACTAATTTTTCGAAAATTAGTAAAACTAATTAAATAAAAACCGTTGCTAAAGCCTTTAGCGACACTTTCTGTCGTTGATGGCGTTCTTGAGCCTCAATAACACTGACAAACAGTTTCAAGGTGCTTGGTTTGACCACCTTTAATTCTCAGTCCAAAGTGTTTCTGGGCTAACTAAGACATTGATCATGTAGTATTGATGTAATACTACATGTATCAACAACAATCAGAGTCATATCTCATCACACTATGAAGATCTAAGCTTGCAAACATGTTGTCAGAACTGTTATGGGTTTTCTAGGTTACCTAGAAACCCAGACAGTTATGAGTACCCACTTTGTGGCTCGATTAATCATAGGTTCTGGTCATCAATTAGGTGTTTAAATGGTTCAAACATATAGTCCCCATGTCAAAGAACAACTATACAACACTAGTTTAGTTCAACTACATCACAATCACAAGATTTAAGCCGGTCAAACCTTGTCAGAAAACTTGTTCATACGTTTTCTGGAATTTCCAGAAAACTCAAACCGTGCTCAGAAAGCCTACTTTGACCATCCACTACTTTAAATTTATTTGTTGTTTAAGTGATCTAAAGGCATGAATCTATAGTCCATATAATAGAGTACAACTTTCATACAACAACACAATCAAATCACCTATCATCTGACAGATTCATGCTCTTAAAAATCTTGTCAGACCTTTCTGGGAAATTTCTAGGTTACCTAGAAATGATTGGTCATGGTCGGTCAACCCACTTTGACCATCAATAACTTGCAATCTGGACATGGTATGACCATGATTCCACTTCCAGATTACAGCCCACATAACGTACTACAAGTCTATAACTTCAAACAAGAAAAATCATAAATAGGTATGAATCTATGGCTTCTGACATTTGCTTGTCAGGCCAAAATTTGGAGTTCTTGACAGTTTTTCAAAACTTAATTTTGAAGCACTTCGATGTTATGGATCTATGATATAACATCATAGATCACGAACTAACATCATATAACACATATTAAAACACAAAAATACAAATTTTGTCTTAGCAGACAAGATCAAACTCAAGTTAGGTTTTATACCTCTCTTAATCGAAGCTTTGATCCTTGGCTTTCTACACTGAACTTGATGTGTTATGGACCTTACTAGGAACAGAATCACTTCTCTATTTCGTGGGTTTGGTGAGAGAAAAGTTTGGTTGAGTGTGTGGGAGCAAATGAGCTAAGTCTTAGAACTTTCTCTCTCTTTAATCCTTATCTCTTTGATGCAATGTATCTAATACTTGCAAGGTGTTATGAGAGATCAAATTTGGTGAGATTTCTAGCACATGTTGATATCCAAATGTGGTGAGTCATTGTATTCTAGAAAACCTTTTAGCTTACATGTTAAGTAAAAGGGTAATTTAGTAATTTTACCTCCAAAAGGGTACTTTGGTAATTTATATTTATGATTTTAAGGGTATTCAAGTCATTTGACATTACTCCTTTTAATTCTAACTGTGACGCCCCCAAAATAGGTATACATCACCTATTCTGAGTTGCCAAATACATGGTACAAAATTTAAATACAAACTTCATCATACAATATGACAAAAACGTAAAAGAGAGTTTTTACACGAATATTGTCTAGTAGACAGTATTCAAACTCAAATGGAGTCCTCATTACAATTATTATCACACTATTTTATAAAATAGTGAGGACTACCATAGCCACCAACTTGGACCATCACTCCGTTCCTCGACTAGACCCAGCTACGTTCTCATTTTTTGAAGAGAAAAATGAAAGCAAAGGGTGACCTTAAATAGTCCAGTAAGAAATATTATGACTAAGATAATGCAGAATAATTTATCGTTAGCCTTCAACAGTGTTAAACTGATAAAATACAATAGACATCAAGTTTAACTGCAGCGGAACAAGCAATCCATTAGAAGAGTCAAGTAGAGCATGATATCTACTATCTTCTATGATTTAAAAAGTTTATCATCAACTTTATCGCTGAGACTCAGCTCAATAAATAATCCACGTCACTGAATTATCCATGCACTACGGGTCAAGGATATTCATTAATATCACGTCCACAAATTATACATGCACTAAGGGCTAAGGATATTCGTGTAATCACCAATAGTCATGATCATACCAGCAACTGTCAATCAATGCACTACGGGCCAATGAGAACTTTTACCATATCATTTGTAACATTACGGGTCATGATTATACCAAATGATCCCTAATCATAATCATACCAATCAACAGTCCATTAATGCACTACGGGCCAATGAGGACTTTAACCACAATATAAGCATGAGAATGATGCCAATGATATAAAAATTCAATTAAAAGAAAGCAAAGGATAGATTTTTAAAGATTTATAATTTAATTTATCCAGAATTTAATAATGTCCAAATTATCAACATGATACTACTTTGTGGAGTAAAATTCAAGAATAATATTGTATCAAAAATGATTTAGACCGAAAAGAAATCAATTTTTTGTCATGAATAGTACCCCGGGTGAAAAGTAACCGAGTGAATAGTACCTCGTTAATAGTACTTCAGGAATAGTACCCCGTGAATAGTACTTCGGCATGAAAAGTTACAACTTATCAAGAATGTTCAAAATAATATCTCTATGAAGAAAAAAAATACTGGATGAAGCGCAAATTTCAAGGATATTCTACTAATTTGATGGAGTATAGAAGGCAAAACTTAACAAAACGAGTGTAGAATTCAAAATCTGAAATGAAATAATATTACTTACATACTACAGAGTATGGAAGAAAATATTATTTCTTACGAGGATTGAACAAAAATAATATCCCTTACCTTAAAAAGGAGAGTATTCCAACTGGTATAACGGGGATATTCTTGAAAAAAAACTTTCACTTTTTTTCTACACTCAAATCTTCCTACAACTCGAAAGAAATACGCTCAATATTATAAAAAAAGAATTTTCTGATTCTAGTGTAATTTTCTTTTCTAAACTAAGCATCCTATTTATAGAAGAATGGAAGGATACTATTTAGAAATTTTTATTCACGGACAACACAGAACCTTCACGGGCACCGAATCCTTCGGCGAATTCTGAAAAAAAATTGATTTACTATGTAGCACTATGCAATAAAATATTTTAAAATAAAATTTTAAATATAATATATAATATAAATATATATATATATATATATATATATATATATATATATATATATATATATATATATATATATACTCTATTCACATTTTCCACCATTTCCCCATTCCATTATTCTACCATTCCACCCGTGACCCTCATTTATATCACGGGTGGAATGGTAGAATAATGGAATGGGGAAATGGTGGAAAATGTGAATAGAGTATATATATATATATATATATATATATATATATATATATATATATATATATATATATATATATATATATATATATATACTCCCTCCTACGTCTCTTATATATAATATATAAAATCGAGATAACTTCTTCCGACTATTTTGAAAAATGGGTAAGTGGGGGATCCATAAAATATGCAAAATTTACGTCATATACTTTATAAAAATCCCCTCAATATTTTTAACAATATTTATTCATCATTATTATAACCCGCAATATTAACAACCAGATAGTTCCCAGGAAAGAGGGGGCTTTCTGATAAAGATTTCTCCCTATTGGCGCGCAATTAGATGACCAAACCCCTTTTCTCGACAGAACTTTCTAGACATTGTTAATTATACAAATAATAATATGAATAACTTGTCATCTCAATTATTGATTAAATAATATATAAAATATTGACAATAATTGAATCAAATAACATGAGATACTATGCAGTAATTACTGTAGCAATAATTGAATATAACTGAGTGACTTGTCATGTAAGCACCAATAATCAATACCGTGTGCTACTATGCAACCACGTGTATTACTGTACTTTTAACACCGGGTATTTCAACAGTTAACGGTAAAACCTTCGTTGTTATTCTTATAAAAAGTTATTTTTGTCGTTTTCTAATTCCGACAATAATTTTGTTGCGGGGTCCACCAATGATTGTGTCATCGTACGAATAGTTCATGTTAAAACAAATATTCCCCGACCAATCGAATATTTTATAACAACTTGCATACTTTGTAAAATTTATAAGTATTACCCACAACTATAACATTATATCAAATACACACCATAATATTCAGAAATAATATTTCGAGAAAAAAAATTAATCTTTATTTATGAAAATTGGGGTCTTACAACCTACCATTCCTATGAAATTTCGTCCTCGAAATTAGGGTACGTACCTGGTATGACGAAGAGGTGAAGATACCTTGATTTCATTTCAGATTCCAACTCCCAGGTCATTTCCTCAACATCGTGATTTCTCCACAAAACTTTGACTTGAGGTATAACCTTGGAGCGTAGAATATGTTCATTCTTGTCCAAGATTTTAATAGGTACCTCTTCATACGTTAAATCTTCCGCTATTTCATTCGGTTCTAACTCAATAATGTGGTTCGGGCCTTCCACATATTTACGTAACATAGATATATAAAAAATATTATGAACACGAGACATACTTGGTGGTAAGGCTAGTCTATGGGCCATAATTCCAACTCGATCGAGGATTTCAAATGGGCCAATGAATCGAGGATTGAGCTTTTCTCTCTTTCCAAATCTTGTAACTCCTTTCCATGGAGCAACCCGTAACAACACATGCTCACCAATATTGAATTTCACGTCCTCTCGATGAAAATCAACATAACTCTTTTGTCGATCTTGTGAGGTTTTTATACGTTGTCAGATCATTTGAATCTTCTCAGTAGTCAAACGTTCCAATTTCGATCCCAACAATGTCGCCTCACCCACCTCATCCCAGCATACTAGAGAACGACACTTGCGTCCATACAACGCCTCGGATGGAGCCATGCCAATACTTGCTTGATAACTGTTGTTGTAGAAAAATTCCACCAATGACAAGAACTTATCCCAATTTCCTTTGAAGTCAAGGACACAGAGTCTTAATAGATCTTTAAAAGTTTGAATAGTCCTCTCCGACTATCCGTCCGTTTGAGGATGATAAGCCGAACTGAATCGTAAATCCGTGCCCATAGCTTTTTACAAACTAACCCAAAATCGTGAAGTGAATCTTGGGTCTCGATCAGAAACTATGGATACTGGCATACCATGCAGTCTTACAATCTCATTTATGTAAATACGAGCAAGACCTTCAATTGAATAAGTTTCTCGTAAATGTAAGAAATGAGCAGACTTTGTCAATCTATCAACAATGACCCAAATTGCATCTATGCCTTGAGAAACCTTGGGAAGACCAGTAACGAAATCCATGATATTGTGCTCCCACTTCCACTTTGGAATTTCAAGTGGTTGTAATGGACCTTTTGGCACTTAATGCTCTGCCTTGACTCGTTGACACGTTAAACACCTTGAAATAAACTTCGCGATCTCTCTTTTCATATTACTCCACCAAAATGAATGTTGAAGATCACGATACATTTTGGTACTCTCAGGATCGATTGCAAACGGTTTCTTGTGCGCCTCCATCATGATTTTATACTTTAAATCAGGGTTGTTAGGAACACAAAGTCTGAAGTTGACTCGAAGTTCTTCATCAATTCTTTCTTCCGAAATAGCACCTTCTTGTACTTTCTTACTCATACGCATCAGTTCTAGGTCTGTAGTTTGAGCAGCTTTAACTTTATCGATTAATGTCGGTTCTACTCGTATATTTACCATCATCACATGGGTCTCTGGAGTCTTTAACTCTATCTCCATCCTTTGCAAGTCATACAAAATGGGTCTTTGCGTTGACAATATCGTACTCGTACCCGCATATGATCTTCTACTCAATGCGTCAGCTACCACGTTCTCTTTTCTAATATGGTATTGAATGGTATGATCGTAATCTTTTAAAAGCTCGAGCCAACGTCGTTGTCGTATGTTGAGTTCCTTTTTGGTGAAGAAATATTTGAGGCTTTTATGATCGGTATAGATCTCCACCTTCTCCCCATAAAGGTAATGCCTCCAGATCTTAAGCGCAAAAACGACTGCTGCCAACTCTAGATCATGAGTAGGATAATTCCTCTCATATTCATTGAGTTTTCGTGAGGCATATGCTATGACTTTTCCATGTTACATGAGAACACATCCTAACCATCTACCTGAAGCATCGCTGTGGATGATAAATCCCTCCGAACCAGATGGTATTGTCAGAACAGGTGCTGAAATGAGTCTCCTCTTGATTTGTTGAAAACTCTTCTCACATTCCTCGCTCCAACCAAATTTTGTATCTTTTCGAGTCAACTGAGTTAATGGAGTAGCGATTCGAGAAAATTCTTCCACGAATCTTTGATAATAATCAGCTAAACCGAGAAAGCTACGTACTTCGGACACTGACTTAGTTTGCTCCCAGCTTTGTATTGCTTTAATCTTCGCTGGGTCAACAGATATTCTGTGATTTGGTATCACGTGCCCAAGGAATGCTACTTCCTCAAGCCAAAACTCGCATTTCTTCAACTTGGCATATAGCTTATTTTCACGAAGCTTTTGGAGTATCAGCCTCAAGTGTTGCTCATGATCTTCATGGGTTTTGGAGTATATAAGGATGTCATCAATAAAGACAACCACAAAGTGATCAAAATATTCCTTGAATAATTGATTCATTATATCCATGAAGGCAGCAGGAGCATTAGTCAAACCAAAATACATGACTAGGAATTTGTAATGGTTGTACCGAGTTCATAAAGCAGTCTTTAGAATGTCATCAGTTTTGATCTTTAACTGGTGATATCCGGAACGAAGATCGATCTTTGAAAAGAATTTGGCACCTTGCAACTAGTCAAACAGGTCATTAATGCGAGGTAACAGGTACCTATTTTTGATGGTGACATGATTCAACTCCTGATAGTCAATACAAAGTTGCATACTTCCATCTTTCTTCTTTACGAATAGAACATGAGCATCCTAAGGAGACGTACTAGGACGAATGAAATCAAGGTCTAACAATTTCTGCAGTTGGGTCTTTAACTCCTGAAATTTAATAGGAGTCATTCGATATGGGGCTTTGGAAATGGGTTTTGTACCGGGTTCAAGGTCGAAACAAAATTTGATTACTCGCTCTAGGGGTAGGCCAGGAAGATCTTCAGGGAATACATTAAAAAATTTATTAATAATAGAAATATCATTCAAATCTGACGTATTTTTGTTTAAATTCGTGACATGGGCTAAGAAAGCTTGACATCCATTTTTCAATAAACGAATAGCTTTATGGCTTGATATGACAGTGAATGACTTTAGTGATTTGGTTGCTTGAATTCGCATAATAGGTTGGTTAAGAATATAAAAGCTAACAACCTTACGAAAACAATCAATTTTAACATGATGAGTGGTTAACTAATCAATCCCTAAAATCACATCAAATGCAAGTATTTTCAAAGAAATATGATCGACAGGTAACGTGCGGTTGCCGATTTGAATCAAACAAGACTTATAAATAGTGGATGTAATGAAGGTTTCTCCCAACGAAGTTTCAACAGATAAGTCAAAGTCTAATTTTTTCGGAGTTAAATTTAAACATTGAGCGCAAGTAGGAGAAATAAAAGAATGGGTAGAACCGGTATCAAATAAGGTATAGATTTCGCTTGAGTTTATAATTAGCTTACCCGTGATGACCTCGTTCGGGTTCCTCGCTTTTTGGGAGGTCACGACAAGCGCTCTCCCTTGAACTACCGGCTTTGACTTCCCTAGGACGGCCTTTGGTGCCTCCATCCCAGCTGGACTTGGCTTTACTGTACGATAAAATTGACCTAGGTGACCTTCTCTTCCATAATTGTAACATATTTTAGACTACTGCGTACAGTTTGGATTGATGTGTCTCTCCCCTCCGCATTTGTAGCATACGATCGGTAATCGTTCTCCTTCTTTAACAACGGGTGCTGGTGATGACGTCCTTTCATCATTATTAAATCTCTTCTTCTTAAAATTTTCACTTTTATTGCCTTGGCTGTAACGACCCCAAAATCGGGATAATTTCTCTCCCCGATCTTGTGCGTTAATATTATCCTGTTCTAGCTTTAAAACATTATTTAACGTTAAAATAGCTAAAAATGCGAAATAAAATTTTTTTTTCTTTCCATTCATTCATTCCCTGAATCGCAACCTTTACAATTCTTCTTTATACTAGAATCATATTTATTATATGACTTATTTAGCCTGAGTAGATATGAGTATATATATACAATTCATTCTTTCAAGCATATCCCCTTTTTAGGACAATTCATCTATTGAATAATTCAAAAATTTACACATCTGTGATTTACACATGAAAATACCATCAAATTATTCAACACACTCTTAATAAAATCACTAGTCTTCTTTTCATGCGCTCCTAATCACGATAGATCGCATCATAGCTTTAACCTGCAAATTAAGCAAGACTGAACATGACGACCCAACAAGTCTAACAGTCTATCATGCATCACGTAGCACATAGGTTTCACATTCAGTTCATGCATTTATATTATTGGTGTTCAAGTATATTACAAATGAATTATCACATTCATGTCCTGCTGGTAGCAACATACGTATCATAGCATACTACACATGTCTTGTAGATGTCATTCATTGCACATATATATTGAGTTTCTTGACTCAATTCAATAATTAGTCATAATTTGACATTCATCATTCACAAAGCAAATAATGCAGTTCATAGGTATTACATACTTATAAACATAAATCATGCTAACATATATCTATAGCAATTATAAGTCCACATAAATAAACTGAGAAACTTGCCTTGATTGGAGATTACCGAAATATTTAACTTAGCTTCTCTCCACAAATCCTACACAGTTATGTTCACATGTATGCATACATTAGTCGCATGTTCATATCCCATAACATGTATGGTTAGTAAATATTCACATAAACTATATCAATATCTGATGTTCTTATTTCCAAGAAACCTTCATATTTCTCTTGAATATTTTAGGTTTCGGCTTAATATAGCCATACATTCTCAAAAAGTTCCAACACGACTTTTAAAATGTCAATTCATTACATCTATAGTCTATATATTATTTACAATGCATTTATAGACTTAACATTCATCCATATGTAAATTTATAGCTATATAGTACATTTGTGCCTTTCTTTGAGCATTTTTAGCTTAACTTTACTTTTGTGAGTAACTTACTCCATTTTGCATGTATAACAGCTTTCCATGCTTAACGTATACATATTAATGAAACATATATTCTTCGCGTATATACTTGAATTACAAAGTAAAATCATATCTCATTCGCTTAGCTCATAGATATACATATGATATCTATTCATTTTATGTATATAAATAACTTATGATTATAATCATTTATTCATGTACATACATATGCCATTTAACCAACTTTTGATTTCTTTTCCACAATCTTTGTTTTGTATATCAAAAACCATTTGTTTTTGATGTATACCTTTTGTAAATTTTCATTTGGTATAGTACTTTTACATTTAAAGTAGCTGTCAACGGTGCCAACGTATTCCTTCTATAATTCATTACATAAATGATCCGTATTCTTTTCGCAAACTCAAGAATATATAACATGTACGCGTGTATCTATATAATCCCATAGATCATTTCAACATCCCTTGTTTTTCTTTTTAGAAAAACTTTTATATTCATTTATAACCTTTTAGACTTTGGCTTTCTTTAGCCATTATTTGCTCAAAAGGTTTTAACATAGCTTTTAGCACATTAATACGTTACATATGTGATTACAAACCATTTATAACCCATTCATAACTTAATATATGGGTTTACCATATCCCTTGTTCCTTACTTAAGTATTCAAGGTGAATACAAAATATATTTTATGTATTGTTCATGATTATATAGTTTATGGATAAATTATAGCTTTCAAATTGGTTAATATACCCATTCTTGTAAATTATGTTGTAAAAAATCCATTGCGTTTCCAAGTAATACTAAACAGCCTAACGCTGCTAGCAGCTGGGCCTCGTGTGGCCCTACGTGGCTTAGCCATGCTCGGCATTGCCTGGGCAGCCTTCTCGCTTTGACACTCATTTCACGATGTTATATCTTTTAAACAACTCGTTCATATGCTTTGAATTTTGAATATGTGTTTAGGTAGTATATCCATCTAATTATAAAAATTATAATCTGAGCATTACAAGCAACCCAAACCGTTAAAACCACGAGCCAAAATCAGTTGGGTGAACTGCCCAGCACAGCGTCGCACGGCGTGCACTTTGCTGGTGCAGCGCGTGCCCGGTTGGGCTGCTGCCCCCATAACAAAATGCCTAGTTTGCGTATTTTTAACTTTTCGTTCGTAGTTCGGATTGCAACAAATTTTTGATATGTTGAAGACACCCTAGTAGACTATATTTAGAAAATATAGGCCACCCATTTCAGAAACTTTAAAAAGCCCAAACAAAGCACCAAAAATGCTCTGTTATAACAGTTTTTAATTATTTTTCAACTTTACCCTCTCTCGCTAAAATAGTCATAACTAATTCGTTTCAAGACATTTTTGAGCAATTCTTACGTCCACGCGAAGCTAACTTCCGGGGCTACAACTCTTATGCAATAACCTTTTCCAAATTCTGCACTTATAATTCTAGAAAATTTGCACAAGGGACAGGTTCGAATCTGACTTCCAAATTTTGGACAGATTCGACGCACCCACTTTGGCATGTCATAATTCGACCGTCAGAACTCGGAACGAGTCCGTTCCAGAGGATATGGATAGATGGGATTGCACACCACATGACCCAAAAAAAACTACGATTTTCTAGCAAGTCTAACTAGCCGAAACAGTTAGCCCAAATCAGCTTGACATACTAATTTTCACCCAAACTTTATTTGTTTAATCTTTCACAAAACAGTTTTTAAACTTGGCTTAATTTTCCCAATCTATTTAAACTACTTCAATTTATATATATAAAGTCTTTCTTAATAATAGCTTTACCCAATTCCCTCTTTTTAAATAAAAGAGTTCTGAGAGGAATATTGTCAAACACCACACGTACACCCATTTTTGAAACAGAGTTAATAGAGGTTCATATATCCCTCAAGCCATATTTTTCTCCCTTATTACTCCGCACAACAACAGCTAGTCTCCTTTGTTAATTCATAGTTATCACAGCTCAACCAACAATTCAATTCAAACATAGGCTAATTAACTTGTTATGAACAAAGTAAAACACACGGCTTACCTTATAGTCACTCAAATTTAATTATGTTTCAGCTTATAACGGCAACTGTATCACCTCCTTGTAGCCTTCAGTTATTACCAATTCAAAATTTATATATCCATCATCTCGATCACTTTGATGGTTGCAGCCAAGACCACGAAATTTGGGGAAATTTTTTTAAATGTTTGGTTTCGGCAATTTGAAAGAGAAGATGTTAAAACTTGAAATGGATGGAGAGTACTTAGAGTGAGCTGAGTATAAATTCTTGGCTCTCATCTCATCAAACAAATTTGCTTAGTGGTTACTTATTGCTTTAAAAATTTTGGCAGCTCATGCTTACCTAACTTAATGGATGTGCAATAGACTTAGGTGCTGTTTGTTTACATCTGATTGCCTCTTAATGGACTGTCTCTTATTCGCTAAGAGGCATGATGTTGTTTGTTTTGTTTTTTGTTACCTCTGAATGCCTCTTAATCGGTAAGACAGAAAATGAAATCTTAATAATTAAGAGGTACCTCTTAATGAAATTTTTTTGATAATTTTTTTTATATAAATATATTCAACAATATTATGCACTCATTTTTATTAAATTGAATATTTAAAATTATTAAATAAAATTTTACCCTTTAAAATGGTAAAATAGTGTCATTAAGAGACAACTTACTTTTTTGTTATCAAACAATTTTTTAGATTCAGACCTCATAACCATTCAGATGATCTAATTTATTAAGATATCATAATCATTCAGATCTTAATTTTCAAATTTATCAAACACAACCTTAGTCTAAAACACCTCCTGCTAACCCCCGTGCCAGCACTGACTTCCAGACCAAATAATTTGCTATCCATGCATATAGTTTATTCACTTTCCATAATTATATTATAACTTATATTCTTCCTTATTATATGTACAATATATTACATATACCAATATTTTCTATGCAAATCATACATTAAATATTTCATTTAATGTAATGCCTCCTCATCTTTATAAAAATAATAATTTTCTCTTGCAATTTATTTTAAAACCCCGTATAAAATAAATTGTCACAATTTATTTTCAACTAATAGATGAATAACAATATATCCAATTTTTCTTTTATTTGTGGCTTAACTGTAACGATCGAGAAATTTTTAATTTAATTTAAATATTTATTGAATTAAATAAATATTTTAAATAATTTATTGAGGAAAATAAATAATTTATGAATTGTGGTGAATTAATTTGGTAACTAAATTAATTAATGATAATTTTATCTAATGGATTTAATTTAAGGAAATAATTAAATTAAATCAATTGTTTAATATTTAAGAGAGTAATTAAATTAAATGAATTGTTTAATTTAATGGAAATAAATAAATTAAATAAAGTGATGTGTCTAATTTATTAATTAAATTAGATATATAATTATTTATTAATTATAAGTATAATGATAATAAGAATTTTATTATTATAAGTTATTTAAATTAGCTAAACTAAAGTTATTTAATTAACTAAATTAATGGTGTGACATGAAAACTATATGATATAAATAATATAATAATAATCTAGTGTTGGGGATATGTGCTTAGCCAAACAAGGCCTTGTGGCATTTGACTTATTCCAACTGACGTCTTTTGTTTTTCTTTAACGGAAGAGTACGTGGGGTGACCAATTTTTTTAAGCGTCTTATTTCTTTGCCTAAGGCTAAACTAAGTTCAGAGAAGGTTTGAGAGAAGAAAAATTACAGAGGGTTTGCAAGAGAGAAGAAAATCACTGAGTTTTTGGAGATTGGCAAGAGAAAGAAGGGGAATTACTAAACCTAGTCACCATCTTTTGTAGCATACGATCAAAGAGAAGGTATAACTTACTTCAAGTCTAGTTTTTTGTAATTTTGTGGAATTGATACAAATAAATGTATATATATGATCTATAATCTGTTAATCCTCGTTTGTGGGTGTTATTTGATGATTAAAGGTATAGAGTAGGGTTGTAGTAGAAGGTTTTATATTTATCAGTGTTTGTGTTGTTGGATATGGATTGGAAAGTACAAATTTTCATGATTAATACTTGTTATAATCTATAATTTGTTGGTGGTTTATGTTAGTATGTTAAGAAATGAAAGCGACATAGTTTAAATAATATCAATTGATTAAGAAACGAGTTCGTGGTGATCAAATTCGTTAAAAGTGCAAAAATGAAGAAATTTGGAAAAAAATATAGTTTGATTCTTCAAATTGATGTTTATGTAATGTTTTTGTATATAGAATGGTGTTTAGCATGTATAACTATAATATGGAAAAATGTTAGATGTTGAAGTTGGGAGATTTTCTGTTGAATTGGAATTTTTGGTCTATAACAGAGTATTAGTTCGCGTCTGTAGAAAACTGGAACTGAGGCATTGCGCGGGCGCGCAGCTTATGGGCACGGGCGTGCTGCGTCGCGCGGTTACTCAGTATAATTACTCGTGCGGCCGCCCGAGTAGCCAGTCTCAGACAGTGAAGTTTGCTTAATTGCAGGCCGTGTGTAATGAAATTATATTAGTTTAGCATGCATGTTAATAATGTTAAGGCACAATATAAACTACAATAACAGATTGTCATGCGTTGTTATATACAATGTAAAAGAATTTAAGTGACTACTTTAATAAGTTGTGTAATGAACCAAATGTGATGTTTTCAAAAGTTAAATATAAATGATAAGGTTTATAGTACTGTGATTTCAGAATCGTTAAGGTGTTAACCAACGTGGTTAGGTGCTAGGATAGGGTTATGACCTAAATGATGGTTTAATACCCATAGTGTTAATATTCATACAACTAATTGTTGTTGCGATTGTAATGATGTGTGTAGGGTAATTGGATATTATATTACACTTGTGTAGCTTACAAACAAGGCAAGTTCTTTAACTCTACTCTTATAATAATTGTGCAAGTTCCTAAACTTTAACTCTTTTTATTGAGCAAGCCTAATCTATCTTGCTTATGTTTGTACAAGCTCTTGTAACCTAATTCGTTACCTTGTGCTAGTTTTACTTTTCTAAGTCTTAATATTATTATTCAAAATATATATTGTTCTAATACATCGATTCAAATGAGATTGTTCTAACACTTTTTGTTATAGCATTTTGCTTGTATATCATGTTTATTCAATTACATATATTGTTGAAATCCTATCATTGACTTTGTAAGACCCCGAATTTTATGAAATAAAAGTATTCAATTTTTCTATTTAGTAAATGGTTAAATTGATAAAAAGTTAAAGTTAAGGGTGATATATGAATTTTTTTCAAAAATAAGCAAGTGGTTATAAAATATTCATTGTTGTCGGGGAATATTCGCTTGGTCGTGGAATATTCTTACTGTCGGAGAATATTCGTACGACGGCGCAATCTTGTGTGGGCCCCATAACGGAAAGCGATTGGATGAAGAAAACGACAAAAACAAGTTGTTTATAAATACTGTTGGAATACCCGGTGGTTAAAACACAGTAATACGCGTTGTTGCATAGTAGCACACGATATTGCACAAATTATTGATTCTTACGTAAGAAGGCACTACTCAATAATTATTACAGTAATTACTGTTCAATATTGTATTTTATTGATTCAATAATTGCTGCGTTGATATTTTATATTACTGTTGTTTTAATAGTTGTCACTACACAGTATTTTCTATTATCGGAACAATAATTCATATTATCTGAATAATATTATTAGATAATATTATTGGCAATGTCTAGAAAGTTCTGTCTAAGGAGAGGTTTGGTCATCTAATTGCGCGCCAGTAAGGAGAGATCCTTATTGGAAAGCCCCCTCTTTCCTGGGAATTGCCTGGTTGCCGGTACTGTGATTCTGTAATATTATTTGTGAATAATTAATTATTGATTTATATAATGAGGAAAATATTGATTTTATGTGGATATAGATGGAGAAAATTTTTAAATGTGACAATTGTTGAAAATTAATATTTTAGCTTTTTCTGATAAAATAATTCATTTAAATATATTATTTTAATAATATATTAACGGTGATATTTTTACAATGAATGTGGGATATATGAGTATATGAGGAGGAAGAGTATTTTTGTTGGATTAAATGTTTAACACATGTTTTGTGTGTTGGTGGATACAATTCTTGACCGAAAATTTATTATTGACTGTAAAATCGTCCGTTTGTGGATTTCGGTCAATTTCTGTTTGAAATTTGGAAAAACTTTCTTCTGCAAAGTTGTAGAGAATTGAATTTCCTATAAAAACTCGCGAGATTCGAATTTTCTGATAAAAGGGCTATTTATTATGAATTATTGAAGTTCTGAAGTTTCGAAATTATTGATTTTTGGAAGTTTTAATTATTTTTATTAAGAAAAACGTTTTTTCTTACTTTTTCTAGAAGGTTAGCATGTGTTTATGGCTGAATTCAAGTATATAGAGGTGAGCTTGAATATTTTGTAATTATATTATTATTATATTCAATTTTCTGCTTTGGTGTTCTAAGCATTTTCCTATAAATAGGGTGCTTAGGTTAGAATTGAAAATCACACCAGAAACTGAAGTTTTCTCTCTATTTCTCTCTTGATATATTGAGCGTATTCTTGTGAGTATTTTTATATCTTGAGTGTTGCTATACGGTGCAAGTTCGTTCAGCGTTATTCCAGTCAGGAGTACTGCTCTTTGAGGTAAGGGATTGTAAGGGATAATAAGGGATATATTTTTTTAAAATGATATTATTTCTTTCAATATCATTATACCGAAATATTGGTAAGATTTTTCTTGTGAAATTCTTATCTTTTCATGTCGGGGTTACTATTCATGAGTTACTATTCATGAGTTACTATTCACGGGTATTATTCACTACAAAATTGGTTTTTTTTTCTAACCAAATTATAATTGATTTATGAATATTACTCTGGAGATTAAAACTTATTATTGATTATATTGATTTTATTATCATATATAACATTTTTATAACCCTGATATTAAAATTCTCTTTCACTGGAGTGTAAAGATGGGTAGATTATTGGTATGATCATGACTAGGGTTCTCTTTGTCCAGTAGTGAAAAGTTGAATTGTGATTGGTATGATCATGACCATTGAATTTATAATTGAATATCTTTAGCTTAAGTGTAAAGGTGAAATGATCAACATGGTTATAATTATGGGTTATATAAATTCTGAAATGATTATATATTTCTTTGAGATAATAATATATTTGGCTTGTAGTGCAAATATGAGCTGTTGAGGAATATCTTTGGCCTGTAGTGCAAAGATGAGTTGTTGATGAATATCTTTGGCCCGTAGTGCAAAGATGAAATTATTAGTATGATTATGAACATGAACTGTGATTTGGTATAATCATGATCTTTGATGTTTCAGGTAAAGACAAGTGATGAAAATTATCTTCGTTCTAGATGAGAAGAGGAATTTAGAACTATAATTATGATTATGAGTTATACATGTGATTGTGGACAGTTTTTACGCCGGACCTGGTTCCGTCTTTACTATTCTGTTGGAATATCATGTCTGTGTGGTTTACGCCGGACCTAGTTCCGTTATTTATTATTCTGTTGGAATAATCTGCCTATGCGGTCTATCGCATACCTGGTGATTTCTTTTGTTATTCCATTCCTTATTATACTCAGTTGGTTAAAGTTTTGAGTTCTATACTCCATGAAATTAGTGGAATATCATTTATATTTGCGCTTCATCCAGCATCTTTTCATGGAAATATTCTTCTGAGCATTCTTGAATTTTACTCCACAAAGCAGTATCATGTTGACAATTTGGACGTTATCAGTTTCTGGATAAATTAATTCTTGAACTTGTTTTATTAAATTCGTATATCATTGTCATTATCCTCATGATTATATTTTGTTGAAAGTCATCTGTGGCCCGTAGTGCATAGATGGACTTGGTATGATTATGACCAGGGATTATTCGGTGTAATCATGACCGTAATGTTACAAATGATGTGGTAAAAATCCTCATTTGCCGTAGTGCATTGATGGACAGTTTTTGGTATGATTATGGCTATGGATTCTCTTTGGCCGTAGTGCAAAGATGAATTATTTTATGGCATGATCAGGACCATTGATGAAAACATGATTATCTTTAGCCGTAGTGCATGGATAATTCGTGGTCGTGATACTAAAGAATATCCTTAGCCGTAGTGCAAGGGTGATTCGATGATGTGGATTATTTATTAAGCTGAGTCCCAGCGATAAAAGTCATGAAAAACTTTTTAAATCATAAAAGATAGTAGATTTTATTCTCTACTCGACTCTTTTAATGGATTGCTTGATCCGTTGCAGTTAAACTTGATGTCTATTGTATTTTATCAGTTTAACATTGTTGAAGACTAATGATAATTTATTCTGCATTATCTTAGTCATAATATTTCTTACTGGGCTAGTTGAGCTCACCCTTTCTTTCACTGTTCTCTTCAGGAAATGAGAACGTAGCTGGGACTAGTCGGGGAACAGAGTGATGGTCCTAGATGATAGCATTAGTAGTCCTCACTATTTTATGTAATAGTGTGATAATAATTGTAATGAGGACTCCTTTTAAGTATGGATACTCTCTAGAAGACAATATTTATATTTAAATTCACAGTATGTGTTATCGTATTTTGCACAATAATTGCATTATTGAAGTTGTAGTTTGAATTCTGTACCATGTATCTGGCGACCCAAGATGGGTGATGTATACCTAATTTTGGGGGCGTCACAGACTTTGATAGCCTTGTTCAGTTATACATTCTTGTATTAAATCTTTATTGATGGGAACTAAATAGTGTTCTAAAATTCTAGAAACACTGATAAGCTAGTTCCAAACTAAACTTTCTTTAGTGCGGAAATTCTCATTTCAAACTGAGACGAACAACCCTAACATAGGGGATTTTGTACGTGTAACGTTTAGATATTTGTGCACAATACATGGTACAAAGAGCTGATCCCCCTAAGTACGTTAAGAAGAGTCTGTATAGTCTAATGACTGTTAAGGTTAAGGTAATAATACCTAAATACCAAAGACATAGTTCGTGGTCTTAAGACCCTCAGATAATTAAAGCTCGAACTTGTTTCTGTTTCGATTCGTAGAACAAGTTCATTATTGTTGTTCAGCATTCGTTGTTCATTCTCATATGTTAATATTACTATCTTCTATATCAGTGAGCAATTATTTGCTCACTCTTGCAATTAACAATGCAGCTAAAGTCGAAAGAGTTGATGAGTAATCTACTAGCAAAGGAAAGGGAAAGATGTCCAAGTGATGAAGAATTATTTAGAATTTATTTATAATGCATGATGTTATAAGACTTGTTTTCTTTTATAATGTATTCCGCAATTGATGTAATAATTTTAAGGTTAGATTACCTGGGATTATTTTTGAGACGTTGATGTAATCCTTTAATGGGAGAGTTTATTGTCTTTATCCTTTATCATGGGTAGTTAGATGTAATTATTTTGATAGTGAACACCAAATTCGGTTGAAATGAAGTACTCAGATTTGGGGGTGTCACATTAACATTCTCCCAAACATGCCAGCTCCTACTTGAAATATACTTAGTCAATTTCTTATAAGTTGGTCACCCAACTTAAGTCTTCTCTAGTCTCCCCCCTCGTTTTTAAAAGCTTGCAAATCACCCCCTAACATATTCTTACCATATTCTCATAATATTTTTTATTCCTTAACATATTTCTTAAGATATTTTTTTAAGTTTCAAATATAAGGTTTTTAACCCTAATATTTTCTTAACTCGCACAATTCCCCCTTAACTTTCATAATTCACTTTCATACTTTATTAAGTTAGTTAATTACCCAATCTTAGTAACTTAATTTAATCAAATAAGTTACTACATAAATCTCCTTAATTTATTTTACCCTCTTGGAATTATATAATTTACATAACCTATCGATATATAAATTATATAAAATATAACATAACATACTCAAATTACATATTTATTTTAAAATTATAAAATAAATATGCTACACATAATTTCTTATGTAAATACAATTATTTACATACCCAAGATATTATAATAAAATATCCTTACCTCATTATCATAAATTCAATTAAGAATTTATTTACTTTCTTAAGATATTACGATGAATATAATATCTTTTCTTTATTAAATTAATTTTATATAAGAATTTATTCTAATACTCTTGAGTAAAGTATATATAAATATTATATGCTTAATCCGTCTCTTTTTGCCTCAATGTGCAAATTTTTCCCACAATTTTATTTCCCTACGTATTATATATTTATTAACTCCCCATTACCTAATTTAAATAACTTATTTAAATTATACAATCTATATTGCATAATTTAATTTAATTTCCTCATTCTTTCCATAAATTATTTTCAAACAATTTATTTATATATTAAATATATAATTTAATATATTTAATTTATTCAAATATGAATTTAATTTACTAACTAGTTGATACCAATATACATATTTTATATATTGGATCTCATATCATATTTTTTTACTTTACATCATTTGGTATAATATGTAATATTATACCATTATTCGTGTAACACAATATCATATATCAAATTATTTTCTTTCTTTTCTATAAATTGCCTTCACAATCTATTTAACTGTAATAAATATATTAATATATTCACTACATTAAATACATGCATACATTACACTCAATAGTGTAATATATGATTTCTTCAATAAAATAGTGGTTATAGATGAAGTATATTTAATGCCACCAATCTACCATATTAAAATAATTTTATAAATTATTTTAATTCTATCCATCTCATTTTCTTAATAAATTACCCCTACAATTTATTTACCTGTAATAAATATATAATACCAATATATTTATTAAGCATAAACATCACATATTGCATAGTTCATAGCCACTTATGCAATATAATATCATACAACATATTACCCAAAAATTTATTTAATTCTTATTTTAATATTACCCAAAAAATTGGGTTATCACATTCTTTCCTCCTTATAAGAATTCCGTCCCCGAAATCACAATACTGAATCATTCTTAATCAGTTTTGATCTTTTTTTTCTCGTAACCTTATCGTTGAATCATTTCAACGTACCATTTCCTTAGATTTTTCTTAAAAAATTTAAATAAATCATCTATTTTCACTCTAGGCTTTAAACTTTAACCCTTAATTTAATCATTTAAGATTTTCTAAATTTTTGAGTTGTTACATTCACCCCTTCTTCTAAGAATTTTGTCCTCGAAATTACAGCCTAGTAATCTTTGTTTCTCATATTCACCAAAAATAGATTTTCAATTTAACCTTTACATTTTCCTCCTCTGAGGATTTCTCTTCAATCATCTCATTCAACCATTGTTACTCTTTTTAAGGAGTTAAACACTTTTCATATTATGCTGAGGGGTCATATAGACCATGATCTCTCAGGTTTAACGGTATTCACCAAAACCAATTCTGTAAACATGTTGTACCAGGTGATCAGCCTAGTACAGATACAAGTACGTTAGGTGATCAGCCTACTGCACCCTGCGTCGTGCATAACGTATCAATCTTATTTAGCGACTATTTGCGCTACTAGATTGGATTATTTTATCCAATCCGGGTATTTCACCTCAGACTTAGCATAAGATTCCACACCGAAATAATTTGGTTCGGGATAAATTCTCAAAGAAATACTTGAATTTTCATAAACATTTGTCTAGCTGAATCAAATAGCTTAGACGCATGTCAATAATTCAAACATCAATCGAAACATTTGTCTAGCCACTATAAATGGCATTGACTTTTCTTTAATTGGTTTAAAATTCTAAAAATTATTTTATGACGTCATGATACCGCATTGTATTTACAGTCCGTTTGAGGATTTCGTCATTTTGTGACTTTGTCATACTACATCATACCATAGTGGGTTAACGATCCTTAGATCACATCCAACACTAAGTAAGTCTACATTGATAACTCCATTATTTTTATCATCTTTGCACCAGGTTACATGATGCATTACTGATATAAAATACATTTTGATATTTTCAAATCATTTTCGTCTAGCCGAATAAATAGCATAGACTATTCTTTAAACAGTTCAAAAGTCTTTGACAATCAATTTTAGTGCTATCATATCTCAACAGGTAACGATGTGTCAGTGTCCCGAAGTCCACACATACACATTTGTCACCATGCGTTGAGAATAAAAATTCATTTTTAAAAGGTACATATTCCGAATTTAGCTTAATGTCAAAAATTTCGAAGTCTAGCATAGCTAGAAGATTTGGAATACCTATGCTTCCACCATCAACTCCACTTTCTATAATGATCCATTGCTTAATAAGTCTATTTATTCATATCATCCTCAATACTTCATTCACACTTAGTTATACCCCAGTTCATCAAACTTACCACACTTTGGAAATCTAGGAACTTGCCATAATCATATGAGTTTAGAAACTTATCCTAGTCAGACCATAGGCGTCCATTCGCTGAGGGGTTCAAAACATACCATATGATTATGAGTCACGAACTTACCATATGCATTAGTTTTAAGAACCGTACATAATCTTAATATCATCTAACCTAATCTTATATTCTTTACCTATTCGTTATACACATGAGAAAAGAATCACCTTCTCAATAGGTATATAACAAATAGCGTGACACAAATATTTCAATGATTATCACTATCAGAAGCTAAGTGGCTGTTACACCAAGTACAATTCCCCGCCCATACAAAGAATCATACAACTTAGTTGCTGACATGAGTTCTCAATTGAAATCCCACATAATTCTAGCTTTCTCTTTACTCAATACGAATTTCATTTAATCCATATCTCATCATCTACAACACTTTTCTGAGTTTGCATAGTACCATTTCATAGTACATTCTCTTTATAGCGTCAGACTATATCATTCCAATCATTTCATAGATTTTATGCTATTCAATCTGATCACGTCGTGATCTTATCTTATAATCGTGTTATATTACGATTCTCTTCTATCTTATGATCGTTTTGTTTTACGATCTCATTTCCCTTTATACTTTTAGTCTCATAGACTTTATTCAGTATTACTTTTTATCTTTAACATCAGAGTTAGGTAACTCTGGATCTTTATAACTTTTCAAGATTCTTCTTTGAATCTTATTTACTAAATAATGAATTTTTCAAATTCATCTCTTAACAAATTAAACTGTATTTGAGTTTATTCCTTATCCTCATCTACGCGGTTATAGCCTAAGGTACACCTACTTAAGATTTATAACCTATAGCTTTGATACCAACTGTAACGACCCCAAAATCGGGATAATTTCTCCCCCCGATCTTGTGCGTTAATATTATCATGTTCTAGCTTTAAAACATTATTTAATGTTAAAATAACTAAAAATGCGAAATAATTTTTTTTTTCTTTCCATTCATTCATTCCCTGAATCACAACCTTTACAATACTTCTTTATACTAGAATCATATTTATTATATGACATATTTAGCCTGAGTAGATATGAGTAAATATATACAATTCATTCTTTCAAGCATATGCCCTTTTTAGAACAAATAATCTTCATCTATCGAATAATTCAAAAATTTACACAACTGTGATTTACACATGAAAATATCATCAAATGATTCAACACACTCTCAATTAAATCACTAGTCTTCTTTTCATGCGCTCGTAATTACGATAGATCGCATCATAGCTTTAACCTACAAATTAAGCAAGATTGAGCACGACGGCCCAACAAGTCTAACAGTCTATCATGCATCACGTAGCACACAGGTTTCACATTCAGTTCATGTGTGACACCCCCAAATCCGAGTACTTCTATTCCCACATGATTTGGTGTTCACTATACAAATATCATCTATCTATCTACCCATAATAAAAGCAAACCACGCAATAGATAGAAATAAATCCTCCCCTTATGGGGTTACAATATCTGAATAATAAATACAATCCTAAGTCATACTAACCTTAAACATCTGTGCGGAAACATAAACAAATAATAAGTCTTAAACAACATCAAGTCTGAATACAATTAATAACAACAAGTCTTCTTCATTGGTTAACCTTGCCCTTACCTTTACTAGTGGAAGGCTCGTCTGATCTTTCGTTCTTAACTGCAATGTTATTATTACGCAAGAGTGAGCACGATTGCCCACAAGTATAACAATATAATAAAGAAATAATAACATGCGAATAAATTAAAGGCTTCTAAAACATGAAAGCTCAGCTTTTGAATCAAGAATGAATAACAAGAAACAAAAGAACTTCTGAGGGTCACAAGACCTTGAACTATGTCCTAGGTTATCAAGTGTTTATACTTGAAACATTTAACAGTCATAAGACTATGGACTCTTCTTCTCGTACTTAGGGGGATCAGCCCTTAGTACCATACTGTGCACAATATCTTAACGCTAACGCATAAGTAATCCCTTATACAGGGTTGTTCATCTCAGTTTGACATTAGAGTCCGCACCAAATGAAGTTTGGTTTGAATAATTCATCAAGGGTTCTGAAATTTAGAACGCTCATCAACTATGGACTAGTCGAATCATTAAGGGTTCGCTAGTCTAACAAGATTCACAACATCTGATATTTAAATCGAATAACAATTCCAAGAGATATACAATAGAATAATTATTGTATAACAACATCATGCTTTGAAAGATTAATATATTTTTGATATAACAAAATGGACTTGATAAATAATAACGAGAATTTGCTTGATGTAAAGAGACAACTTATAACTCATATAATGATAACGAGTAGGGTTAGAAAACTTGTCTCGTGCGTAGATTACACGTTAATTTATACACGTTCCTTGATTTAATCCTACATATCATTTACGTTCACAATACCAGTCAATTATAACGTAACTAATCATTGCAATTTCATTCTTTTTTTCTAACTCGACTAAGTTAACTACTACACTCATTGTCACATAATAACATTTCATGAATAATAAGCTCATTATGCACTCAATAATTCAATCCACATGTAATTGTGTTATGGACGTGTTAAGAATTTATTTCAACATCTCATTATATGTCAAGTTTTTATGTTCATTAGATTAAGTTAATAACACATTGCTAGACTTACACATTTTAAAAACTCATTTTTGGGCCATTCTGCTAAGTGGCGCTGCGGCGCCACTGTTGTACTATGTCTTAGTGCTGCGGCGCTGTGGCGCTGCGACCGGATACTTGGCGCTGCGGCGCGGGACTTCAGTTATGGAGTTGGCGCCGCGGCGCGAAACTCCAGATTTTGATTCTCAGTTCGCGAAGAACACAGAGTTCAGTGAAATAAACACTACATGATCATTAATTTCACCAATTTAACATACCCACATGCTATAATTCATACATAATCATTACCCAATATTTATAGAATGATTTAAACCCATTAAAACACATAATTACAGAATTAAAATATGTAAATTTTCATTGTTCTTGATGTTCTTGAAGGTTTTGAACATAAATCATAAATTTCAACGCCACGAATTCTTTATAACACCAAATCCATCCATTCAAGTTTTGTTCTCTTCGTTTTAGCATGCATAATCATATACTAGTGTGAATTTTGTAGAACAATTTATGTTTGACATTTTAATTTCACGTATAAGGGCCATATGGCCATATTCTATACTCTGTAAATAACATACGTTATAATATTATGACACTTATGATATGTGAATCTATAATATATAGTAACAACATGTTATACTACCATATTATCACATATACATTCACATAATCAATACAATCTCCAACTACAGAGATTTTACGAAAAATTTGAGAGCCATATTATAAAAATTTAACAACGTAAATAATAATGGGTTGAAGAATTTACCCAAAGCGTAGAGGAGTAGAATTGAAACCCTTCTCAAATTCTTCAATCACACAACTAACACTCTCTCTCAAAAATTTCTCAAACTATCTCTGTGATGCTTTGATAAACTTAGAAAAAATGAAGAAGAATAATAAGACGTATATAATAAAGGAAAACAACTGACCCTTTATGCGCAGAGTTGAGGTCAGTTACTCCATACGTGGCTTAACTGCCCCCAACTCCTCTTAAGGCCTCGTTTGGCTAGCCTTAAAGGCTTATATCCAATTAATTTAATTTAACCTTTATAATATAGTTTAAATCAAGTCACACCAAACTCAATTATTTAATTTAAATAAAATATAATAATTTTTCATTAATTCACATAGTCAAATAATTAAATTCTCATTTATTAATAATGTCAAATTATTAGATCTCTAATTAATTATTAAATTAATTAAAATAACATTAGGCTTATTAATTATTTCTTTTAATTCAATAAGCTCACATAAATACATACTTGAATAATAAATATTCTCCACATAAATATAACACATATAATTAAATTAATCTATCACAATTGCATCAATTAATTATTCAATCAAATAATTAAATCATCAAAAATATTTTTTAATCCAATAAATATTAAAATGAAATTACAAAAATCTCATTCGTCACATCATGCATTTATATTCTTAGTGTTTAAGTATATTACAAATGCATTATCACATTCATGTCCTGCTGGTAGCAACATACGTACCATAGCATACTACACACGTCCTGTACATGTCATTCATTGCACATATATATTTAGTTTCTTGACTAAATTCAATAACTAGTCATAATTTGACATTCATCATTCACAAAGCAAATAATGCAGTTCATATGTATTACATATTTAAACATAAATCATGCTAACAGTTATCTATAGCAATTATAAGTCCACATAAATAAACTAAGAAACTTGCCTTGATTAGAGATTACCGAAAAATTTAACTTAGCTTCTCTCCACAAATCCTACATAGTTATGTTCACATGTATACATACATAAGTCGCACATTCATATCCCATAACATGTATGGTTAGTAAATATTCACATAAACTATATCAATATCTGATGTTCTTATTTCCAAGAAACCTTCATATTTCTCTTGAATATTTTAGGTTTCGGCTTAATATAGCCATACATTCTCAAAAAGTTCCAACACGACTTTTAAAATGTCAATTCATTACATCTATAGTCTATATATTATTTACAATGCATTTATAGACTTAACATTCATCCATATGTAAATTTATAGCTATATAGTACATTTGTGCCTTTCTTTGAGCATTTTTAGCTTAACTTTACTTTTGTGAGTAACTTACTCCATTTTGCATGTATAACAGCTTTCCATGCTTAACGTATACATATTAATGAAACATATATTCTTCGCGTATATACTTGAATTACAAAGTAAAATCATATCTCATTCGCTTAGCTCATAGATATACATATGATATCTATTCATTTTATGTATATAAATAACTTATGATTATAATCATTTATTCATGTGCATACATATGCCATTTAACCAACTTTTGATTTCTTTTCCACAATCTTTGTTTTGTATATCAAAAACCATTTGTTTTTGATGTATACCTTTTGTAAATTTTCATTTGGTATAGTACTTTTACATTTAAAGTAGCTGTCAACGGTGCCAACGTATTCCTTCTATAATTCATTACATAAATGATCCGTATTCTTTTCGCAAACTCAAGAATATATAACATGTACGCGTGTATCTATATAATCCCATAGATCATTTCAACATCCCTTGTTTTTCTTTTTAGAAAAACTTTTATATTCATTTAGAACCTTTTAGACTTTGGCTTTCTTTAGCCATTTTTTTCTCAAAGGTTTTAACATAGCTTTTAGCACATTAATATGTTACATATGTGATTACAAACCATTTATAACCCATTCATAACTTAATATATGGGTTTACCATATCTCTTGTTCCTTACTTAGGTATTCAAGGTGAATACAAAATATATTATATGTATTGTTCATGATTATATAGTTTATGGAATAATTATAGCTTTCAAATTGCTTAATATACCCATTCTTGTAAATTGTATTGTAAAAAATCCATTGTGTTTCCAAGTAATACTAAACAGCCTAACGCTGCTAGTAGTTGGGCCTTGTGTGGCCCTACGTGGCTTAGCCGGGCTCAGTGTTGGTTGGGCAGCCTCCTCGCTTTGACACTCATTTCACGATGTTATATCTTTTAAACCACTCGTTCATATGCTTTGAATTTTGAATGTGTTTAGGTAGTATATCCATCTAATTATAAAAATTATAATCTGAGCATTACAAGCAACCCAGACCGTCAAAACCACGAGCCAAAATTAGTTGGGTGAACTGCCCAGCACAGCGCCGCATGGCGTGCGCTTTGCTGGTGCAGCGCGTGCCCAGCTGGGCTGCTGCCCCCCATAATGAAATGCCTAGTTTGCGCATTTTTAACTTTTCGCTCGTAGATCGGATTGCAACCAATTTTTGATATGTTGAAGACACCCTAGTAGACTATATTTAGAAAATATAGGTCACCCATTTCAGAAACTTTAAACAGCCCAAACAAAGCTCCAAAAATGCTCTGTTATAACAGTTTTTAATTATTTTCCAGCTTTATCCTCTCTCACTAAAATAGTCATAACTAATTCGTTTAAAGACATTTTTGAGCAATTCTTACGCCCACGCGAAGCTCACTTCTGGGGCTACACCTCTTATTCAATAACCTTTTCCAAATTCTGCACTCATAATTCCAGAAAATTCGTACACGGGACAAGTTCAAATCTGACTTCCAAATTTTGAACAGATTCGACGCACCCACTTTGGCATGTCCTAACTTGACCGTCTGAACTCGGAACGAGTCCGTTCTAGAGGCTATGGATAGCTGGGATTGACACCACATGACCCAAAAAAACCCACGATTTTCTAGCAAGTCTAACTAGCCGAAACAGTTAGCCCAAATCAGCCTGACATACTAATTTTCACCCAAACTTCATTTGTTTCTTCTTTCACAAAACAGTTTTTAAACTTAGCTTAATTTTCCCAATTTATTTAAACTACTTCAATTTACATATATAAAACCTTTCTTAATAATGGCTTTACCCAATTCCCTCTTTTTAAATAAAAGAGTTCTGAGAGGAATATTGTCAAACACCACACGTGCACCCATTTTTGAAACAGAGTTATTAGAGGTTCATATATCCCTCAAGCCATATTTTTCTCTTTTATTACTCCGCACAACAACAACTAGTCTCCTTTACTAATTCATAGTTATCACAGCTCAATCAACAATTCAATTCAAACATAGGCTAATTAACTTGTTATAAACAAAGTAAAACACATGGCTTACCTTATAGTCACTCAAATTTAATTATGTTTCAGCTTATAACGGCAGCTGTATCACCTCCTTGTAGCCTTCGGTTATTACCAATTCAAAATTTATAGATCCATCATCTCGCTCACTTTGATGGTTGCAGCAAAGACCACGAAATTTGGGCAAATTTTTTAAAATGTTTGGTTTCGACAATTTGAAAGAGAAGATCTTAAAACTTGAAAAGGATGGAGAGTACTTAGAGTGAGCTGAGTATAAATTCTTGGTTCTCATCTCATCAAACAAATTTGCTTAGTGGTTAGTTATGCTTTAAAAATTTTGACAGCTCATGCTTACCTAACTTAATGGTTGTGCAATAGACTTATTATAAAACACCTCCTGCTAACCCCCGTGCCAGCACTGACTTCCAGCCCAAATAATTTGCTATCCATACATATAGTTTATTCACTTTCCATAATTATATTATAACTTATATTCTTCCTTATTATATGTATAATATATTACATATTACACATATACAAATATTTTCTATACAAATCATACATTAAATATTACATTTAATGTAATGCCTCCTCATCTTTATAAAAATAATAATTTTCTCTTGTAATTTATTTTAAAACCCCGTATAAAATAAATTGTCACAATTTATTTTCAACTAATAGATGAATAACAATATATCCAATTTATCTTTTATTTGTGGCTTAACATTCTCCCAAAACATGTCAGCTCCTACTTGAAATATACTTGGTCAATTTCTTATAAGTTGGTCACCCAACTTAAGTCTTCTCTAGTCTCCCCCCTCGTTTTTAAAAGCTTGCAAATCACCCCCTGACATATTCTTACCATATTCTCGTAATATTCTTTATTACTTGGCATATTCCTTAAGATATTTTTTTAAGTTTCAAATATTAGGTTTTTAACCCTAATGTTTTCTTAACTCGCACAATTCCCCCTTAACTTTCATAATTCACTTTCATACTTTATTAAGTTAGTTAATTACCCAATCTTAGTAACTTAATTTAATCAAATAAGTTACTACATAAATCTCCTTAATTTATTTTACCATCTTGGAATCATATAATTTATATAACCTATCGATATATAAATTATATAAAATATAACATAACATACTCAAGTTACATATTTATTTTAAAATTATAAAATAAATATTCTACACATAATTTCTTATGTAAATATAATTATTTACATACCCATGATATTATAATATAATATCCTTACCTCATTATCATAAATTCAATTAAGAATTTATTTACTTTCTTAAGATATTAAGATGAATATAATATCTCTTATTTATTAAATTAATTTTATATAAGAATTTACTCTAATAATCTTGGGTAAAGTATATATAAATATTATATGCTTAACCTGTCTCTTTTTACCTCATTACGCAAATTGTTCCCACAATTTTATTTCCCTACATAATATATATTTATTAACTCCCCATTAACTAATTTAAATAACTTATTTAAATTATACAATCTATATTGTATAATTAAATTTAATTTCCTCCTTCTTTCTATAAATTATTTTTAAGCAATTTATTTATATATTAAATATATAATTTAATATATTTAATTTATTAAAATATAAATTTAATTTACTAACTAGTTGATACCAATATACATATTTTTTATATTGGATCTCATATCATATTTTTTTACTTTACATCATTTGGTATAATATTAAATATTATACCATTATCCGTGTAACACAATATCATATATCCAATTATTTTCTTTCCTTTCTATTAATTGCCTTCACAATCTATTTAACTGTAGTAAATATATTAATATATTCACTACATTAAATACAATCATACATTATACTCAATAGTGTAATATATGATTTCTTCAATAAAATAGTGGTTATAGATGAAGTATATTTAATGCCACCAATCTACCATATTAAAATAATTTAATATTATAAATTATTTTAATTCTACCCATCTCATTTTCTTAATAAATTACCCCTACAATTTATTTACCTGTAATAAATATATAATACCAATATATTTATTAAGCATAAATATCACATATTGCATAGTTCATAGCCACTTATGCAATATAATATCATACAACATATTATCTAATAAAAATTTTATTTATTTAATTCTTATTTTAATATTACCTAAAAAATTGGGTTATCACATTCTTTCCCCCTTATAAGGATTCCATCCCCGGAATCACAATACCGAATCATTCTTAATCTGTTTTGATCTTCTTTTTTTTCTCGTAACCTTGTCGTTGAATCATTTCAACGTACCATTTCCTTAGAGGTTTCTTAAAATTTTTAAATAAATCATCTATTTTCACCATAGGCTTTAAACTTTAACCCTTAATTTAATCATTTAAGATTTTCTAAATTTTTGGGTTGTCACATTGGCCATGATTAACACCGAAGTGGTTATCATTTCTGGCATGTTGACTTCCTCCACGTTTGTTGTCACTGCTTCGATGACTGCTACCACTGGTATTATCATTTTGTCGGCTGCTCTCTCTTGGTTGGGTTGACTCATTATCACGCTTGAATAACTGAGCCCTATTTAAACATCTAAATACAAACATAGTTTGTGATAAATGAGATATTGACGTATTTTAGGTTTCAAACCTCGTAGAAACATTCGTGTCATTCTCTCCTCATTATCAACCAAGTAGAACGTAAACCGGGACAACTCGACAAACTTAGTTTCGTACTACGACATGGTCATATTATTTTGCTCCAGGTTGATGAAATCTACCTCCTTCATGTGACGAATACTTTTGGGAAAGTACTTGTCATTAAACAATTCTTGGAACTTCTCCCAAGACATCTTTAGTGCGGCAAGCTGAGTAGATTTTACAGACTCCCACCAGTAATCTGCCTCTCCTCGCAACATGAAGGTGGCAAAGGGAACCTTTTGCTCCTCGGAGCATGATAAGTGGGTTTTATACCTACAAATCGGCGTCTAATTCAAGCTTACACAGTGTTAATTCTTTGTGTTTATGTTTTGTTTTTACTCGTTTAGTGTTATTTTGTGTTTAGGTGTGGTGGAGTGGCTATTGGATTCAAAGGGTGAAATTATGGTAAATTTTGGAAAGTTTAGAACTAAAAGGACAAACTAACAGAACATAGGCCAGCCGGAGCGGGCTTTCCATGTGTACAACCCCCGCCGGGGCGGGGGGTGCAAGTCAGTTAACAGAGGACATGCCCGCCGGGGTGGACTACTTATAAGGCAAAACCCCCGCCGGGGCGGGGGTACGGGAAAGAAAAGTGATCCGATGCTTTTTGGACTGCTACAACAACGTAAAGAATAGTCATTGGCTCGGATTGGAACTCATTTTGGCGAGGAATTAGAGTCAGAATACATGTCTTAGTCATATAATTTACAATAAACAAAAGATCGAAGATCATAGAGGCAATTAACATCATAGAGGATAGATTTTCTTAGCAAGAGTATTGGAGGAAGACTTTGAAGGAGATTTTCACAGCAATTGCAGATTAAGGCTATAGAGAAGGGTGGTTCTGGATTTATTCTTCTTCTTTAGTTTTATATCTGAAATTGGGATGATGTTTACTTTATTTAATTCAGTTTTTATTTCATTGATGATGAACTAAATTCTTTATTAGGTTTATAACGGATCTTTGGGTTGAACAATGGTTATGTAATCTTTGATTTTCAGTTTAATAAGCTATCTTTAAGTTTATCTATATTGATTTGTGCTTGAATTTATAAATTGCTTGATCACCAATTTTATGTGGACTTGTATGAACTCGAGAGATGAAATACTAGTCTAGATTTAGTCAATATAGCATGTGTTCTTGAATTATGTGAATGAATGGAATCTTGATGAATGTTAGGGTAGAGATATGCATAACATCACATGTAATCGGATAGAGAACTTGAACTTAAACCTTCTTTGATTGTAATTCACATAGAGATATAGTGAGTTAGTTAATTAAGATGTTTAACTTAATTCTATCTAATTTGTGGATTTGAGTTAATATGGTATTAGTGCATCGAGAGGTGGCTAGTTCTACTTTAGTGTTATTGATTAATAAACTGGGATAGTAAATTAAACTAGAAAATCAGAGTGATGCTTAGAGTGAAGTTGTAAGCCTAATTCTCCAATATTTGTTTGAAAATTCAGTTTTTAGGGTTTGTTGATTGTTTGGTAATCTTGATATTTTTAATATTTTTAGTTTTAATTCTTAAATTGGTAAGTTTAATAAAATTTGGATTAATAAGAGGCTGGTAATTGTGAGGGTTAATTTCTTACTAATCTCTGTGGGAACGATACTTGACTTATCACTTTATTACTTGTTGACCACGTATACTTGCGTGTTGTGCGTATATAGATTTTACCCAACAAGTTTTTGGCGCCGTTGTCGGGGACTAGTCTAGATTTTAATATTTTTCAATATCAGTTTAATTAGTCCAGTTTTACTTAAACAATTTTTATTTTTGTTTGGTTCTGTCTATTTCAGGTTCTTGAAGTCGGTTTATGCAAACTCAGTCCAAAAACCCAGACTTGTTTCCTTTGGAGGACGACATCGAGAAACGGTTTCAGAGGTTAATTAAGTGGATTAAAGACACGAGGGAAGACTTTGAGAATTCATAAAAAGAAGAAGTAATGGCTGTCGAAGACCAGAAAGCGTTGAGAGATTTTGCTACACCTAAGGTGACTGAGCTTCAGACGAGTATCACCAGGCCAGCGATTGCTGCAAATATGTTTGAAATCAAGCTTGAGACGATTCAGATGATCTAAAACTCAGTTCAATTTGGGGGACTTGTAAATGATGATCTGAATGAACACTTGATCAGCTTTTTTGAGATATGTGACACTTTCAGGTATAATGGGGTGTCGAATGAAGCAGTCAGGCTTCGCTTGTTCCCATTCACTTTGTAGGACAAGGCGAAGAGTTGGTTACACTCACTACCGTCGGGATCAATAACTACATGGGAAGACCTCGCTCAAAAATTTCTAACCAAATTCTTCCCACCAGCAAAGACTACAAAAATGAGAAATGAGATTACTATGTTTGAAGGGAACCGTTATATGAGGCATGGGAGAGATATAAGGAGTTGCTTAGGAAATGCTCACATCACGGATTACCAAAATGGTTGCAAATGAACACATTCTACAACGGGTTAAATGGGAATCTCAGGACGAGTATCGATGCAGCTTCGGGTGGAGCATTTATGGCAAAGAGATATGACGAAGCGTATGAGTTAGTTGAGACAATGGTGGCTAACAACTACCAGTGGCCTACTTCAAGGATGACACAACCTAAGGAGGCTGGGGTTTTAGAGGTAGACGGGGTAACCGTACTGGCAGCACATATTTCTGTCTTATCAAAGAAAATGGATACTCTGACAGGGGAACAACCACATCAGGTGGCGTATGTGTGCGAGTTATGTGCTGGAGAACATCCTACGGAGCAGTGCACCATCAACCCAACATCAGTTCAATTTGTGGGCAGCTATAATAGCATTCCGCCATAAAATGTTTATAAAAATGCCTATAACTAGGGGAATAGAAACCATCCCAATTTGTCATGGAGAAACAATAAAAATCAGTAGGCTCCACGACAATCTTATCCCTTGGGGTTCTAGAATTAACATCAACAAACAGCTCAGCATCAAGAGAGAAAAATAGATTTAGAAGAGTTGTTGTCGAAGTATATAACGAGTAACGAGACAGTTATGAAGTCACAAGCAATAGCCATCAAGAATCTAGAAAATAAGATGGGACAACTAGCCTTAGCATTGAACAATAGACTGCAAGGGACTCTACTAAGTGACACCGAAAAGAATCCGAAGGGAAATCACGAACAATGTCAGGTAATGACTTTGAGAAATGGAAAACATCTAGATGGGGAAATTGTAGAAAATTTAGTTAAAAGGATGACATAATTGATGAAAACAAAGTGGTTAAAGAGAAATAGGGTGAGGAAAAGCTGGTTGAACAGAAAAAGTTAGATGACAAGCCCGTTGTGTATCCTCCACCGCCGTTTCAGCAAAGAGTCCAAAAGCCGAAATTAGATAAGCAATTCGCTAAATTTTTAGAAGTTTTTAAGAAACAACATATTAACATCCCTTTCGCAGAAGTCCTAGAGTAGATGCCAAGTTATGCTAAATTCATGAAGGGAATTCTGTCTAGGAAAATGAAGTTGGAAGATTTCGAAACTATGACATTAATATAGGAGTACAGTGCAGTTTTACAGTGAAAGTTACCGCCAAAGTTGAAAGATCCAGGGAGTTTTACTATTTCATGCACAATTGGGAACATGACGTTCAACAAATGATTATGTGATTTAGGGGCAAGTGTGAACCTTATGCCATTATCAGTATACACATATTTAGGTTTACCAGCTCCGAAACTGACCAATATATCTCTACAGTTGGCGGATAGGTCAGTCACGTACCCAAGAGGCATTGTGGAGGATATTTTGGTCAAGGTAGACAAATTCATATTCCCCGTGGACTTTATAATTATGGATTTTGAGGAAGATAAGAATATCCCAATCATCATAGGGAGACCGTTCTTGGTTACAGGTAGGACTCTCATCGATGTGCAAAAAGGTGAACTAACTATGAGGGTCCAAGATCATGAAGTAAAGTTTAACGTATTTAAAGCCATAAAGTTCCCTACGGATGAAGATGAGTGTTTCAGGATGGATGTCAATGACCAGACAATCAACGAAGACATGGTTAAAAGTTTGGCGAATGATCCATTGGAAACCACACTACTAGGGGATGAAGATTTAGATTATCCAAAGTTCATAGATTATTTGCATATACTGGATTCCTTGCCACGAGTCAGTAGATTCAAAGCACCATTTGAGCCATTACACATGGAAGAGAAAGCCACGACAAGGATGAAACCTTCATTGGAGGAGCCACCTACACTTGAGCTAAAGCCACTTCCAAAACACCTCAAGTATGCATACTTAGGCAATTCTAATACTTTACCTGTTATTATTGCTTATGCGCTTAACAAAATACAGAAAAATAAGTTGCTAAGAGTGCTAAGAGAATACAAATCAGCTATCGGATGGACAATCGCAGATATCAAGGGAATCAGTCCATCCTTCTGCATGCACAAAATCCTTATGGAAGAGGATTCAAAGCCAACAGTGGAACAACAGAGACGGCTAAACCCGATAATGAAAGAAATGGTGAAGAAAGAGATTCTGAAGTGGTTAGATGCGAGAATCATCTACGTAATTTCAGACAGTGCTTGGGTCAATCCCGTTCAATGTGTACCAAAAAAGGTCAGAATGACTGTAGTAAAGAATGACGACAACGAATTAATTTTGACGAGGACAATTACTAGTTGGAGGGTTTGCATGGACTACAGGAAGCTGAATAAGGCAACCCGCAAAGACCACTTTCCTCTACCTTTTATCGATCAGATGTTGGACAGATTGGCGGGGCACGAATTTTACTGCTTACTGGATGGGTATTCGGGATATAATCAGATAGTCATTGCTCCTGAAGATCAAGAGAAGACTACTTTCACGTGCCCATACGGCACCTTTGTATTTAGGAGAATGTCTTTTGGCTTGTTTAATGCACCCGCTACCTTCCAACGGTGTATGATGGCCATCTTCTCACACATGGTGGAGAAAAATGTGAAAGTCTTCATGGACGACTTTTCTGTCTTTGGGGATAGTTTTGATGTCTGCTTAGAAAACTTGGTCATGGTTCTAAAGAGATGCGTAGAAACAAATTTGGTACTAAACTGGGAGAAATGTCATTTCTTGGTTGAAGAAGGAATAATTTTGGGGCATATGGTCTCAGCGAAGGGATTAGATGTTGATAGAGCAAAGTTGGAAACCATTGAAAATTTACCACCACCAACTTCAGTAAAAGGAATCTGTAGTTTTCTTGGACATGTCGGGTTTTATAGGAGATTTATAAAAGACTTCTCTAAGATTGCAAAACTATTGTGCAATCTCTTAGAGTGTAAGTTAGCATTTGAGATATTGAAGAAGAAATTGACTACAACTCCAGCTATCATCGCACTGGATTGGAATATGTCGTTTGAGTTAATGTGTGATGCAAGTGACTATGTGGTAGGGGCTATTTTGGGTCAACACCGAGAGAAGACATTCCACGCCATATACTATGAAAGTAAAACCCTTACGGATGCCCAATTGAATTATACAACTACAGAAAAGGAATTACTCACAGTAGTATATGCCTTTGATAAATTCTGGGCATATTTAATTGGGACAAAGGTTGTGGTTTACACGGATCACTCGGAAATCCGGTATTTAATTTTGAAGAAGAATGCTAAGCCTCGACTTATCATATGGATCCTCCTTTTACAGGAATTTGATTTGGAAATAAAGGATAGAAAGAGGTCGGAGAATCAAATTTCAGATCATGTATCGAGGCTGGAAAATTTGGGTAAAAATGAAGAAGATAAATGTGTAATCAAAGAGTCATTCCCGGATGAACAACTATTTGGAGTCAATATAGAATTTTTGTGGTATGCGGATTTTGCTAACTATCTGGTGAGCAACATCCTTCCCCCTGATTTTACACGACAACAAAAGAAGAAGTTCCTGCATGACGTTAAATTGTACATGTGGGACGAACCATACCTATTCAAACAGTGTCCTGATAAGATGATTCGAAGGTGTGTGCCCTACAGCGAGGTGAAGAATATATTGCACGAGTGTCATACATCTGCATATGGGGGACATTACGGAAGTGAGAGAACAGCAGCTAAAGTGCTTCAAATAAGGTTCTATTGGCCTACAGTATTTAAGGATGTCCACCAGTTTGTAAAATGCTACGATAGATGTCAAAGGGTGGGTAACATATCGAAAAGGAATGAGATGCCACTATAAACTATCTTGGAAGTTGAAATTTTTGACGTTTGGGCATTAATTTTATGGGGCCATTTCCATCATCGTTCAGTAATCAGTACATCTTGCTTGCGGTTGACTATGTATCAAAATGGGTTGAAGCCGTATCACTCCCGACAAACAATGCCAAAGTGATTCTTAGCTTCTTGTAAAAGAATATTTTTACAAGATTTGGCACGCCAAGAGCTATTATAAGTGATGAGGGTAGTCACTTTTGTAACAGATCGTTCACAGCTCTTTTGGCAAAATATGGGGTCAACAATAAGGTGGCGATGACATATCATTTCCAAACAAGTGGGCAAACTGAAATTTCGAAGAAGTGAAGAGAATCTTAGAGAAGGTAGTAAACCCGAATAGGAAAGACTGGTCTCTCAGATTAGATGATGCACTATGGGCTTATAGGACTGCTTACAAGACGCCAATTGGGATGTCACCATATCAGTTGGTTTACGGGAAAGCATGGCACCTACTTGTGGAGTTACAACATAAAGCCTATTGGGCAATTCAGAAGCTTAACTTCGATCAAACAGCAGCAGGTGAAAGGTGGCTACTTCAATTGAATAAACTCGACGAATTCAGACTATTGGCCTATGAGAACTCAAAGTTGTACAAAGAAAAGGTTAAGAAATGGCACGACCATAAAATCATGCAGAGAACATTCGAACTAGGGCAATTAATACTATTGTTCAACTCAAGATTGTGGTTGTTCCCAGGAATGATAAAATCGAGGTGGTCGGGTCCATTTACCATAAAAAGGATTTTCCCACATGGCGCCGTTGAACTATACAGTAGGAATCCTTTGGAGATATTCAAGGTCAACGGTCAACGATTAAAACATTATTGGGGTGGCGAATCGAACACGGATGTCATCGCAATCACACTTGACAACACGCCATAAACAGAGAGTAGTCAGGCTGAAAGACTTAAAATCAAGCGCTAATTGGGAGGCAATCCAATTTTACTTTTATTCTCAGTATTTTCTTTTATGCTAGTCAAATTGTAGTTTAAAATAATAATTAGTATAGAATAAGTTTATTATGTAGTTAGTTAAGTTATACTTTTTAGATAATCTTACCTTCCATGCTTAATTTGCTCAATATTGACTCATATTTATGTTTAATGATGTTTCAGGCACTTAAAAAGCTCATGGATTGGAGTTTGATGCTAAGAATGGGCAAATTCAAGTGGACTTGTAGAAGGCATGCCCGCGGGGTGGGTGTTTTTATGAAGGAACCCCCCGCTGGGGCGAGGGTACTGATTTCAATAACAGGAGGCATGCCAGCTGGGGCGGGCCCTTTAAGCCCAATACCCCTCGCCGGGGCGGGGGTCTCGAACTCTCAATAACAGACTGCATGCCCGCTAAGGCTGGCCTCCAAGGCATATTACCTCCCGCTGGGGCAGGGGTACGAAATCTGAAGGGGAAGTTGTAGCGGTTACATAGCATTCAGACTAATTTCCCCACTTTCTTATATGTGCTACCCAATTGAAACACCACTCCTACACATTCTCAACCCACTATATCAGCAACTTAATCCACATCTCCCCACTACATTAGTACACTTGCCCATAACTTCAACTCATAACTCTCTATATCACCTCCTCTCTATAAATCAACACCTTTACACACTAACTCTAACCACCTCAATTCACACCATTTTAGAAGTTCAAAATCAAGGGTTCTTGAGCGAATTTGTGCAGCAATAAGGAAGGGGATAATCAACCAACTTGGGAATACACTGAGAGTAAGCGGTTTGTTCTTGCAAAATCTCTATATCTATCACCATATTAGAAGCAAAATCACTAAGTTTGGGGGTATTGCAAGTATTGCACGCCAAGTGTTTGACGGTTTGCTTGAGTGGAGTGTTGGGGGAAAAAGCCAGTTGAAGCGCACCAATTCCAAATTCAATGGCACCTAAACCGGCCTCAAAACGACAATGTGGAGAGAGTTCAGGGACCTTTGATAGGCACAAATTCATAAGTGTCACCCCCGCCAACCGTTACGACTACCTTGTGACAAAAGCACTCACATCAGAGCGGGGGTTGGTATATGAACACGTCGACGGTGAAATGATGCAACAAATCTATCAGAAAGGTTGTAATAAGTTCACGGAAGAGCCCGAGGCAGCAATTTTGAGTGTGGTAAAAGAATTCTACACCAACGCAGAGGATAAGGCCCCATTCATAGCATTTGTCCAGGGCAGATTAGTTCCTTTCAGTGCCAACGCCATCAACACGTACTATCAATTACAAGCTCCTAGACATTGCCAATATGCTTACTTGTGTGACAATGATCTCAACTATGAGGCTATTGTGACGAAAATGACAAAGTCGGGTACCACATGGATAAAATGCCGAAAAAGAGGCACTGTCTTCCACAGTAAGGATCTCAGTCGGTACGGAAAGATTTGGTACGTGTTCGTTTGCGCCAAGTTGTTCCCATCCATATACACATCAGATGTGCCCAAGGAGAAGGCATTACTTTTATATGCCATTGTCCACGATTTTATCATCGATGTGGGTGCTATAATCAAATTTTCTATCTGAAGATGCCTGAGAGGACCATTCTCTGGCAGCTTGCCACAACCATCGCTCATTTTTGGGTTGTGTAGACAGGCGGGAGTAAGATGGACTGATGATGAGATCACCCAGATGCCACTTCAGATGTTAGACACGAGGATGATTGTGCGGTATTCGGTGTGGCCCGGGGGTGAGTCGCACCCTAGAGGACTTAGGTTCATATTTCCACCAGCCTCGGAGGATGAGACTGAAGCTGAAGACACCTCGGATGACGAAGAGTACTCGGGGGATGAGACGATGGGAGAGCAAGGAACGGAGGTGATACCACAACCCGGTGCTACTTCTGGTCCTCAATCCCAGAACCTTCAGAGACAAATGGATGGGTACTATGTTTGAGGCAATGAACACATCCTTTGCCTCATTGAACGCGATGCTCCAAAGTTTCAATCCCAATGCGCAATTCCCATACCAACAGCCAGCCCCGATGCCAAGGTTTCCACCCAGTGATTCAGATGAAGAACAACAACCACCACCACCTCCAACTTAGGAGATTACAAGGAAGTCCTCATACATTTACTGCTTTATTATTTACAATGAGGACATTATAGTTTTCAAGTTTTGGGGAGGTAGTTAATTTTTCATGTTTGCATGTTTAATTTTATTAGTTAATTTTGCATATGTTTCATGTTTAGTTTAGGATAATTAAATGTTTGCATTCATGTAGTGATTTAGTGCATAATAGTATAGAATTGTAAATAGTTCTTTTTTAGTTTCAATCATGTTATGTTTGCCACACACACACACACACACACACACACACACACACACACACACACACACACATATATATATATATATATATATATATATATAAATTAGTTAAGTATTGTGTTATATTGCATATGTCCAGCGGTTTGATGTAGTTCATGTTATTTTGGCCAATGATGAGATTGGGATTAAGTAGGCTAATACGGTACCGAGTATTAGAATGTTGATGTAATTTCCTGTTATAAATTGAATCTTTTGCCTGTTTGACACTGGTATAAAAAGGTTAGCACGTTAATGACAATTATGTGGACTGATTAGTTCAAATTGATACATAAGGAATTTCTAAAGGATAATGCTAGTTTAAATGAAAGAATGACAAGGATAGGCAGTGAAGGATAAGAATTAGGCAAGAATCTAAGTTTGGGGCAAAAAGTGGGTGATATAAGCTTATAAAAAAAACAAACAAAAGAAGAGATTGAGTTGAATAATTGAGTCTTGTGGTTGGTCGAGAAGGAGTGTGAAACGCACTCCCCATAAACACAGGCGTGAGATGGAGTGTAAAACGCACTCACTATCCATCTATCTATAAAAAAAGAAGAAGAGAATAAAACAGGAAATAAGAGCAAAGAGCCCCCGTGAATGAAAAAGAAAGCATGAGTACCCTATTTGGACGCCTAAGTTTGGTGAATGTTTGATTTTAGTTGAATCTTGTCTATTTTTGAAGTTCTGGAGTTTACACTATATGATGCCTTCTAAGAAGTATTTTATGTATTAAATTTGAAAATTGCATCAGTAAGCATGTAAGACCCCGAATTTTATGAAATAAAAGTATTCAATTTTTCTTATAATTACAATTCAGTAAATGGTTAAATTGATAAAAAGTTAAAGTTATGGGTGAAATGTGAAAATTTTTCAAAATACACAAGTGGTTATAAAATAATCATTGTTGTCGGGGAATATTCGTTTGGTCGTGGAATATTCTTTCTGTCGGGGAATATTCGTACGACGGCGCAGCTATTTGTGGGCCCCATAACAGAATAACTGTCGGGTGAAGAAAACGACAAATTTAAGTTTTTACAAATAACGGCGTAGTTGTTACCGTTAACACTGTTGGAATACCCGGTGGTTAAAATACAGTAATACGCGTTATTGCACAGTAGCACACGGTATTGCACAGTATTTTTGAAATTATTGATTCTTACGTAAGAAGCACTACTCAATAATTGTTACAGTAATTACTGTTCAATATTTTATTTTATTGATTCAATAATTGCTGCGTTGATATTTTATATTATTGTTGTTTCAATAATTGTTGCTGCACAATATTTTCTATTATCAGATCAATAATTCATATTATTTGAATAATATTATTAGATAACATTATTGGCAATGTCTAGAAAGTTCTGTCTAAGGAGAGGTTTGGTCATCTAATTGCGCGCTAGTAAGGAGAAATCCTTATTGGAAAGCCCCCTCTTTCCTGGGAACGGCCTGGTTGTCATAAATGTGATTCTGTAATATTATTTGTGAATAATTAATTATTGATTTATATGATAAGAAAATATTTATTTTATGTGGATATAAATGAGGGATATATTTTTGTGGTTAAAAATGTAGGAGTTAATGTTGAGATTTTTATCAGTATTTTTGTCGGAATGGAGGTATTAAAAATCAGGGTTTTTGAGATATTTTGCGAGGGTTATAATTTTTAATCCGACCGTTGGATCGTGGTAATATTTGGATATGTTATACATATATAAGTTGAGTATATGTCTACAAATTTTGAACCGTTAAAAATGAACGTATAATTTGTTATGAATTTTACGAGATGACTGGTTCAGAAATTGTTGAATTTTTGGAGTTTATCATTTTGATGAAAAATTCTAGAATTGGTGGGCCCCACTTGTGGTTGGTGAAGAAATGTGCTGAATTATATTTCAAATGTGGTGGGTGGGAATAGTAGCAGGTAAAGCCATCAGGTTGCAGGTCAAACCTACCAAAATTTTCCTATAAATAGAGGGCTAAGTTAGAATTAAAAATCACACCAGAAACATAAGTTTTCTCTCTTTCTCTCTCTATATTATGAAGCATATTTTGTGAGTATTTAGATACTTTGAGAGTTGCTATTCAGTGCAAGTTTCCTTCAGCATCATATCCGATATCCAGCCAGAAGTACTGCTCTTTTGAGGTAAGGGATAGTAAGGGATTGTAAGGGATAGTAAGGGATAGTAAGGGATAGTAAGGGATATTAAGGGATTTTAAGGGTTGTTATGATTTTTAGTTTCGTAATTTTTCTGATCTTCAAAAATTCTGAAAAAATTTGAAATGATATTTTGATGAGTTTTCTTGATTGTGTCCAAAAATGGTGATTTTTGGATGTATAGATTGAGAGTTATGAATTTTATGAGAAAAGACTATTTTAGAAGTAACGGCTTATAATTCCTTGTGGTTAACTCCAAAATTGATGAAATTTTTATTGGGAGTACATGTATATGATAGAAGTATACTCTGTAAATTCTAGAATTTTTAGACAAAAGTACAATTTTTGATAAATATCTAAATATTCGGCTATTTTGGCCATATGAAAAATAGTAAATGACTTTTAAAAATTCTAAGAAAAAATATATGTTCACTATGGGACTATATTATGCTAAATCCCAGAAAAGAAATATTTTTGGAACTGATTTGGTATTTTTCATAAAAATAGTCTAGTTATGAGTAAATGAATTAAATATGTTTTGTGAAGTAAGAAAATTGGAAAATAGGATTCTATGACTTTGAGAACCCTATATGAGGTATATGCAGATTTTTGATGAGGGTTTTGATTATTGGTGATAAAATCTTATGAGTTTGGTATTTTAGAATGATTAAATGCATTACTTAGTAAAGTGTAAACAATTTAAATAAATTGTTTATAAGCTTAAGAAATATTATTCTTTCAATATCATTATACCGAAGTATTGGTATAAATTTTATTGTGGAATTTCTACCTTTTTGTGTCGAGTTTACTATTTATGAGTTACTATTCACGAGTTACTATTCATGAGTTACTATTCACGAGTTACTATTCACGATAAAAATTGGTTTCTTTTTCTAACCAAATTATAGTTGATTTATGAATATTACTCTTGAGATTAAATCTAGATGTTTTGATTATATTGATTTTACTATTATATATAACATTTTTATAACCTTGATGTTGAAATTCTCTTTCACTGGAGTGTAAAGATGGGTAGATTATTGGTATGATCATGACTAGGGTTCTCTTTGGCCTGTAGTGCAAAGTTAAATTGTGACTGGTATGATCATGACCATTGAATTTATAATTGAATATCTTAAGCTTAAGTGCAAAGGTGAATTGATCAACATGGTTATAATTATTGTTTATATAAATTCTGAAATGATTATATATTTCTTTGAGATATGAATATATTTGGCCTGTAGTGCAAATATGAATTGTTGATGAATATCTTTGGCATGTAGTGCAAAGATGGCCTGTTGATGAATATCTTTGGCCTGTAGTGCAAAGATGAACTGTTGTTGAATATCTTTGGCCCGTAGTGCAAAGATGGTTTGTTGATGAATATCTTTGGCCCGTAGTGCAAAGATGGATTTGTTAGTATGATTATAAACAGGAACTGTGATTTGGTATAACCATGATCTTTGATGTTTCAGGTAAAGACAGGTGATGAAAATATTCTTCGTCCTGGGTGCGAAGAAAAATTTATAGTCACAATTATGATTATGAGTTATTCATATGATTGTGGAAAGGAACTGTTGAGTGATGTTACATGGATAAAATATTATTGGTGGATTTTTAACATGGAGAAGATAATAGACTTTATAGTCTATTTGACTCTTCTAATGGATTGCTCGTTCCGCTGCAACTATGGTTGAAATTTTTATCATTTACCATATGTTCTAAATCTCTGATTTATTGTTGATGAAGGCTATTGATAATTGAATTATCTTTAGTCATGATATTCTTTACTGAGCTAGTTGTGCTCACCCTTTTGCTTCACAATTCCTTTCAGGTAATAAGAGTGTAGCTTGGTCGAGCGAGGGTAACGGAGAAATAGAACGGTGGTCTCTAGCTGTGGATGTTCTCCCGAAGCAGTATAGAAAAGTTCATTTAGTAGTTATATTTGGTGAATCCAATAGGGTAAGGTGTACCCAACGTTGGAAGGGTGGTTTGCCACTATCATACAAGATGTCTAACGACATACAACCTCGTGTCATCATAAGACAGGGATGTGCTCATCCATTTGCTGAGTATATATACGAGCACTACCTATATAATCTTGGTGTTTGTTTGAAGTATAATTCTCAGTTAGATACAGTGGAGATAATGATAAGTCAAGAGAAGACTCACCATTGGGAAGAATATGATAGTAATCTTCTCATTTTTCTTTGGGGTCTATTGGGTCAACCCAGGATAATTCTGTGGCCATATGATATCTATCATAACCTAGACGCATGGCCTCTCATGTACGAAGGTTTCCTTGAGCACTTCCCAAAGATTCTAATTTCTAAAACAGTTTTTGACTATACCTTTATGTAAGGTGTTATTGTGAGGTGATGTCCACGGTTGGAACATGAGTCACATTTGGTATATATTTGTATCCAAACTCACAGCATATGTGTTGTTGTATTTTGCACGATAATTGTTGTAATAAAGTTATAGTTGTTTTCTGTACCATGTATTTGACGACTCAGAATGGGTTGGGTGGAATGGACCTATTTTGGGGGTGTCACAAAGCATGTATTTTGAGCACACACACACTATACCAGTAATAACGGTTTAATATTTGATGAATGATGGGCATTATTGATTAGTTTTGATATGAAGTGTTGTCGTGTTTGCTTGATTTCTCTTAGGTCGGATGAATAAATTTGATTCTATGATTACTACTGGATTCGTAGGCATATAGATTAGATGCATTACATCTCATTGCAGTGCATTGTATAGCATGTTTGTTTTGTTTCGTGCTTCAAGACTAGCACGGTTTAAGTTTGGAGGATTTTGATAAGTGGGTTTTATACCTACGAATTGGTGTCTAATTTGAGCTTAAACGGTGCTAATTCTTTGTGTTTATGTATTGTTTTTACTTGTTTAGTGTTGTTTTATGTTTAGGTGTGGTGGAGTGGCAATTGGATTCAAAGGGTGAAATTATGGCAAAATTTGGTAAGTTTAAAGCTAAAAGGACAAACTAACAGAACATAGGCCAGCTGGGGCGGGCTTTCCATGTGTAAAACCCCCGCCGGGGCGGGGGGGGTGCAAATCTGTTAACATGCGGGCTACTTACAAGGCAAAACCCTCGCCGGGGCGGGGGTACGGGAAAGAGAAGTGACTTGATGCTTTTTGGACTATTGCAACAACGTAAAGAATAGTCACTGGCTTGGATTGGAACTCATTTTGGTGAGGAATTAGAGTCAGAATACATGTCTTAGTCATATAATTTACAATAAACAAAAGATTGAAGATCATAGATGCAATTAACATCATAGAGGACAGATTTTCTGAGCAAGAGCATTGGAGGAAGACTTTGAAGGAGATTTTCACAACAATTGCATATTAAGGCTATAGAGAAGGATGGTTCTAGATTTATTCTTCTTCTTTAGTTTTATATCTGAAATTGGGATGATGTTTACATTATTTAATTCAGTTTATATTTCATTGATGATGAACTAAATTCTTTATTAGGTTTATAACGGATCTTTGGGTTGAACAATGGTTATGTAATCTTTGATTTTTAGTTTAATAAGCTATCTTTCAGTTTATCTATATTGATTTGTGCTTGAATTTATAAATTGCTTGATCACCAATTTTATGTGGACTTGTATGAACTCGAGAGATGAAATACGAGTCTAGACTTAGTCAATATAGTATGTGTTCTTGAATTCTGTGAATGAATGGAATCTTGATGAATGTTAGGGTAGAGATATGCTTAACATCGCATGCAATCGGATAGAGAATTTGAACTGAAACCTTATTTGATTGTAATTCACATAGAGATATAGTGAGTTAGTTAATTAAGGTGTTTACCTTAATTCTATCTAATATGTGGTTTTGAGTTAATCTGGTATTAGTGCATCGAGAGGTGGCTAGTTCTACTTGAGTGTTTTTGATTAATAAACTGAGATAGTGAATTAAACTGGAATAAGGTGTAATAATCAAAGTGATGCTTAGAGTAAAGTTGTAAGCCTAATTCTCCAATATTTGTTTGAAAATTCAATTTTTAGGGTTTGTTGATTGTTTGGTAATATTGATATTTATAATATTTTTAGTTTTAATTCTTAAATTGGTTAGTTTAAAAAAATTTGGATTAATAAGAAGCTGGTAATTGTGAGGGTTAATTTCTTGCTAATCTATGTGGGAACGATACTTGAGTTATCACTTTATTACTTGTTGACCATATTTACTTGCGTGTTGTGCGTATATAGATTTTACCCAACAGAGCATCCCAAGACATCAAATATCTTGGTGATCTGCTTTATCCACGTCTCCGCCTTAAGTGGTTCTGGCTTTCCCACAAACTCCGGTGGTCCTAGCTCCTTGAACTGCTTAGCGGTGACCATCCGTGAGTTGCTAGTGTTTCCACCTGCATTTTGAACAGGAGTCGCTCTCGCCTGATGTTGCATGAATTGCATAAAGCCTCTGAACATTCCATCATTCATCATTTGGTCGGTGTTGTTGTTTTCCTAAGGATTATTGCCTTCCTGATACACATTATCCTGGGTATTGATCGTTGGTGACTCAACGGTCTCATGTACTCCATTGCTTATCTTAACATTCTCGGATGTCATTTTCGAACATTGCCACAAAATAAGGGTTAATTGACATGCCGCATAGGTAGGTCATACTAGCGAAGGAATTACCCGCCTCTCCCCTCCTAGTTCTAGTCTCACATCTCATCTAGGGATCATATCCCTAAGCTTTGATACCAACTGTGACGCCCCGAAAATAGGTATACATCACCTATTATGAGTCGCCAACGACATGGTACATAATTTAAATACAAACTTCATTATACAATATGACAAAAACGTAGCTTAGAGTTTTTACACGAATATTGTCTAGTAGACAGTATTCAAACTCAAATGGAGTCCTCATTACAATTATTATCATATTATTTTATAAAATAGTGAGGACTACTACAGCCACCAACTCGGACCATCGCTCTGTTCCCCGACTAGTCCCGGCTACGTTCTCATTTCCTGAAGAGAACAATGAAAGCAAAGGGTGAGCACAAGTAGCCCAGTAAGAAATATTATGACTAAGATAATGTAGAATAATTTATCGTTAGCCTTCAACAGTGTTAAATTGATAAAATACAATAGACATCAAGTTTAACTACAGAAGAACAAGCAATCCATTAGAAGCGTCAAGTAGAGCATGATATCAATTATCTTCTATGATTTAAAATGTTTATCATCAATTTTATCGCTGAGACTCAGCTTAATAAATAATCCACAACATCTAATCATCACTGCACTACGAGCCAAGGATATTCATTAGTATCACGTCCACAAATTATCCATGTACTATGGGCAAAAGATATTCGTGTAATCATCAATGGTCATGATCATGCCAACAACTGTCCATCAATGCAATACAGACCAATGGGGACTTTTACCATATCATTTGTAACATTACGGTCATGATTATACTAAATAATCCCTGGTCATAATCATACCAATCAGCAGTCCATCAATGCATTACGAGCCAATGAGGACTTTCATCACAATATAAGTATGAGGATGATGACAATGATATAAGAATTCAATTAAAAGAAAGCAAAGGATAAATTTTAAAAGATTTATAATTTAATTTATCAAGAATTCAATAATGTCCAAATTGTCAACATGATACTGCTTTGTAGAGTAAAATTCAAGAATAATATTGTATCAAAAATGATTTAGACCAAAAAAAATTCAATATTTTGTCATGAATAGTACCCCGGGTGAATAGTAACTGAGTGAATAGTACACCATAAATAGTACTTCAGGAATAGTACCCCGTGAATAGTACTCCGGCATGAAAAGTTACAACTTATCAAGAATGTTTAGAATAATATTTCCATGAAAAAAATATTGTATGAAGCGCAAATTTCAAGGATTTTCTACTAATTTCATGGAGTATAGAAGCCAAAACTTAACAAAACGAGTGTAGAATTCGTAATCTGAAATTAAATAATATTACTTACATACTACGGAGTATGGAAGAAAATATTATTTCTTACGAGTATTGAACAAAAATAATATCTCTTACCTTAAAAAGGAGAGTATTCCAACTGGTATAGCGGAGATATTCTTGAAAAAAGCATTCACTATTTTCTACACTCAAAGCTTCCTAAAACTCGAAAGAAATACGCTCAATATTATAGAAGAAGAATTCTCTGATTCTAGTGTGATTTTCCTTTCTAAACTGAGCATCCTATTTATAGAAGAATGGAAGGATACTATTTAGAAATTTTTATTCACGGACTGTACAGAACCTTCACGGGCGCCGAATCCTTCGGCGAATTCTGAAAAAAATTTAATTTACTATGCAACACTATGCAATAAAATATTTTAATAAAACAAAAATTTTAAATATATATATATATATATATATATATATATATATATATATATATATATAATTCACCACCACCACTACCACACACCTCAGACACACACACACCCCTCGCCCATCCACATCACACACACAATATATATATATTCTTCCACCATTTCCCCATTCCATTAGTCTACCATTCCACCCGTGACCCTCATTTTTCCTCCTCCGCCAAAATCAACTAACATATATATATATATATATATATATATATATATATATATATATATAAAATCGAGATAACTTCTTCCGACTATTTTAAAAAATGGGTAAGTGGGGGGTCCATAAAATAAGAAAAATTTACATCATATACTTTATAAAAATCCCATCAATATTTTTAACAACATTTATTCATCATTTTTATAACCCGCAATACTAACAACCAGATTGTTCTCAGGAAAGAGGGGACTTTTCGATAAGGATTTCTCCCTATTGGCGCGCAATTAGGTGACCAAACCCTTTTCTACGACAGAACTTTCTAAACATTGTTAATTATGCAAATAATAATAACAATAACTTGTCATCTAAATTATTGATTTAATAATATATAAAATATTGACTATAATTGAATCAAATAACGTGAGATACTATGCAGTAATTACTATAGCAATAATTGAATATAACTGAGTGACTTCTTACGTAAGCATCAATAATCAATACCGTGTGCTACTATACAACCACGAGTATTACTGTACTTTTAACACATGGTATTTCAATAGTTAACGGTAAAACTTTCGTCGTTATTCTTATAAAAAGTTATTTCTGTAGTTTTCTAATTCCGACAATAATTCTGTTGCGGGGTCCACCAATGATTGTGCCGTCATATGAATATTTCCTGTTAAAACGAATATTTCCATACCAATCGAATATTTTATAACAACTTGCATGCTTTGTAAAATTTATAAATATTACCCACAACTATAACATTATATCAAATCCACACCATAATATTCATAAATAATATTTTGAGAAAAAAATTAATCTTTATTTATGAAAATTGGGGTCTTACACTAACCCTTAGGGTTTTATAATTTCAATTAGGATTTGCTAATTAGGGTTTAGGGTTCCTGAATATAAAATTAGGATAATTTCTATTTTTTCTTTCAAAATTAAACTTTTCAGTATATGTGTCTTAACAAGCTGCTTTGTCGTGCTTACACTGACAAAACGCTTTGTCATACTTGATAGGATTTGTGTAAACCCTAAGTTAGGAACCTTAAAATCTAAATCATAAAACCCTAAACCTAAATTATAAAATCCTAACCCTAAAACCTAAACCCTAACACTAAATGATTGCAACTAACCCTATTTAGGTTATCTAAATCCCTAATCTTGGTTATTAAACTTCAATTAGGTGTTAATTACATCATTAAGTAATCCTAATCATAAAATCCAAAACCCTAATCAAGATTAAGGTGGATTAGGGAAAGATTAGTCTACTAATCATGATGAACTAGCTCACAAGTAGGTATCAAGTCACCAAACCAAGTTTCCAGGAACCACATAACCTGATATCACTCTCCAAGCAACACAAGTTCAAAGGATCAGATCTTTATAGAGGCAAGTAGGTGGAAAATGACCAAAAATCCTAGTTACAAAATTTTATAAATACAAACCCTTTCTCTGGCCAAACCCATAAATTTCTTAAACCTTTATACTCATATTACATACCATAAGAAGCCCTAGTGATAGCAAGATCAGAATCAAAAGTTAAAATCAAGTTTTTGCTAAAAAAAGGTACAAACCCTAATTTTACCCGAGATCTTTAATGCTTTGTTAGATTTGAGGTTTGGTTGTTTAATTATGTGTAATAACATGTTAGTAAGTGTTTTGGTTTGGTAGATCATGTTTCCATAACATCTAGATGCACCAAAGTGGTGTTTTAAGCTTTATGGAAATCTGGGAAAAACAGGTTTGACAACCTAATGTTAGAGCCTGTAGATCTTTGTAGGTTAATATCTAAGTCTGTTAATTGTATGCTAGTTGTAGTATTACATGAGGTTAGTAAGCTAGAAGAAGAATCAGGTCCATTGGATTTATATATTGAAAGATATGAGTGGTCAAAGGTCATTGACCGATCACGAAGTTCAGGTTTCTGGTTACCCTGAAACCTCAAGAATAGCTTGAGCATGGTAGTTTGACTGGCTTTAAATTTGCTTTCTATTTGTTGTTAGGCTATCTAAGTGTTATATAATTATACCCTGACATGTATATTATACATCTATGACATTGAAATTCATATTTAATTCATAGGTTTACTAGAGTTAATGGTCAAATATCGTTGACCGTTCATGGCTGCATTTCCTGGAAAACCCAGAAACATGAAGAATAATAAGAACAATCTTTGGCTGTACTTTGACCAGCCTAGATCTAGACCTTAAACTCTTACTCAGTTCAAACTAGTGTTTCATATTTGTACTTTGGTATATAAACTACAAACTACAACAATCAAAACACACATCTAATACACAGATTGAAAGATATTAGAGCTTCAATATCGTTGACTCACCATGACCACTGTTCTGGGTTACCCAGAAACGCAAGAACATCTTTGACAGTGATTTTGAATCTCTATAACTTCCTGGTATGTTATAGTTAGAGTCTAAATTTTGCATGTTATTGTAGCCTTACATGAGTACCACAACACCTATACACTTACAAACCTAGAGTCAAAACCAACTAGAAGTTAAAGCTAGGTCAAGGTGACCCCTATATATTAACCAAGGCTGTTCTTCAGGGCTGAAGAACACCTATAACCTCACTTTCTGTCGCTATAGGCTTTTAGCGACATACATAAATAAAATAAAATAAATTAATTAAATTAAATAGAAATAAGTAATAAATAATTATAAAATCAGTTTTAAAAGTTATTTTAAGTTATAATAATTCACTTTTAATATTTTGGCATAAATTCCATAAATATTTTATTTATTTAAATATTATTAATAATTAAGTTATTAATAATTTAATTAGATAAATCATTTATAAAAAATAATTAATTATTTAAAAATGATATTAATGATTTAAAAATCATATTAAATGGTTATAAATTATTTAAAAATAATAATAAGGTTTTAAATAATATTCTAAATGAATATTAATTATTTAAAAATAATAACAATGATTTAAAAATCATTTTAATGGATAATTAAATATCTAAAAATTATTATAAGATTCTAGAAATTATTATAAATGATAAATTATCAAAAATTATAATAAGGCTTATAATTAAAATTTAACCAAGATCTTAGCTTATTAAATATCCGGTACTGTTTTAGGACATCGAAATCATATCAAACTTAGACCGAACTTGAATAGTTTAAGTAGTTAGGTATTGTTATCAATACTAATGTGTTATATAAATATGTTTGAATATATCTAGGTATCTTAAACACTTTGAGTAGCGTTAATTAGACGATCTTCGCTCAGGCAAGTCTTCTAACCTATCTCATTACTTTACGTAAGTTCTTGAACCCTACTTTTACTTTGAGCAAGATTTCTATATTGATTTCTTTTCGATATATTATAACGAACCAATTTTTTTATCGATTATTGTGAAGTTATTGTTATAGCTTCAGCATAACTAAGAAATGGATTATTTATTCATGTTATATTGAACTATTATTTATCAAGCATAAACTGTTGTGTCAAACCAAATTTTTTTGGTAAGACATCCTATACTGAGTTAAAACTTCCTGGGATGGACTTGTATTGTGTCAATAAATTGAAACTATGTGCACGTGGGCACGATTAGGATGATATGCATACTCCTAGGATGTTGAATAGGCTAATCCCCTATCTCATATCCAAATTTAATTTCTAAGTCTTTGTGACTTATAGAAATGGTTGAAATAAAAATTTCAAAAATGGTAATCAACACTTAGTTGAGTAAAATTATTGAACTGTCGTTCTTCAAATCCTACATTATGTTTATGAATATAAACCTGTTGAGCATGTCATAACCCATTATATTCTGGATTTTGGATAGATAGATAATATTCAAAGATATAGTTATACATCTAAGTGATGGTTTCCAAACACAACAATAGTTCTGACGAGAATTATTATCTGTTATGGGATACTGTGAGCCTTGGATAAATAGTAATTGTATCTTGTCAAATATTTATAGTTAATCAGTTAGATATGATCAAAGAATCAGATACCACGGGTGTATAGATTTGGGGCGTTATATTAATTGGTTAGTTGCGAAAACCAGATCAGATACCGTGGGTGTATAGATTTGGGGGCGTCACATGTTTGGTATCAGAGCAATAGGTTGTAGCTTTAAGGAAGAGGTATATTAGGATATAGTCTTGAAGTCCGTAAGAATATTAAATTGCACAAAAAATAACATTAAAAGCTTTATGTTTGGTGTAAAGTTTTGTGATATAAAATAATAAAAGAATTTCTTTTTGTAGGATGGCCAACTCAGATGCAAAGGGTACGCCAATAGTTATAAATCCACCCAGATTAAATTCGGTTCAGGATACTGATGCTGAAGAGGAGAAATTACTTCATGACCAAGAACTACTAGATGCTGAAGAGAATGAGGATCATGTAGCTGGTCAGTTAATGAGGATAGAGGATCATGAACATGCAATGGCAGCAGTGTTACAACATGTTGAGGTTGACGCTGATCAGGTTAAGTTTAGGGCACATATGGCTGATGGTATGTTAGAGCATGAAAGGGAAGTTACTACCCGACTAAAGATACTATTGCATAATACTCAGAGGGGCAAGCAGGAGATGCAATTGAGGTTAGCTAAGTCCATTTGAGGAACTCCAAATTTATTCGACGGTCTATAGCGTCGAGTGATTAGATATCCAGTAGAGGAGAAGAAGACTGCTTATCTCATAGATCGATCAGTGGTATGCTACATGTTCCAGGACTCCTATGAGGAAACTAGAGATTTCTAAATTATAGTATAGGAGTCTAACTGCTAAATTACCAGTTGTGGTATGGAATAAAGAGCGAATTTTGATGTGAAATAGCTAGTGGTAATATATATAAACCACTAGTCGAATATGTAACGTACTGTTGTGATATAAATAAAAATTATGTTTGATATAGAAGATTCTCATTATGTGTATGTTCATACTTGTCTTTACTTTTGATTATAGAATCATGCCAAGACTTAGTATATATATTGTTAGGAGCTGTATAAGGTAGACCGACCAATCAAAATACACTGTTCAAAGACTTTAAATTAGTAGGTCCACCTGAGTTTAGGGTATCACAGAGCCCGTTGACGCTCAAATTTGGATCACTGAGATAGAGAAAATTTTCCTAGTGACAATGATAGTGAGAACCAGAAAACTATCTTTGCAACCTTTTTCTTGAAAGGGGAGGCAAACTATTAGTGGGAGTCTACTAAAGATCGTGCAAGAACTGAAATAGTCTCGTGGGATAGATTAAAAGAACTATTCTTTGAAAACTATTTTCCCCAGTCGTTAAAGGATCGTATAGAGGTACGATTCTTGGAATTAAAACAAGGAAAGCTTACTGTATCCCAGTATATAGCTAAGTTTAATGAACTAGCAAGGTTTGCTTCGCATCAGGTTGATACAAAGACTAGGAAAAACCGAAGGTATTAGGAGGGTTTAAAACCCTAAATTCATAGTAAACTGTATGTATTCCAAGTCAAGACCTTTCCTGAAATTCTTGAGAAGGCTATTATAGCTGAAAACGAGAATGAAAACCTTATTAAGTTCCACAAGGATAAAAAGAGTCAGAATGAGGGGGGGGGGGAATCTAAGGAAGAATCTAGTTTAGGTGGGTTTAGTAATAAGAGGAAGTGGGATACCACTTTTTCAAATAACTCTGGGAAGAAGATGAATAATTTCAACAACAACAACAATTACAACAACAAAATTGACCCTTGTGTCACATGTGGGAAAAAATATAAGGGTGTATGTCTTAAGAATAAATGTTTCAACTGTGGTTATGAGGGACACTATTCTCCACAGTGTCCTAACCCTATTAAGATTAGATGTTTCAATTTCGAATCATTGGATTATTTAATAAGAAACTGTCCAAAACCCAAGAACCAAAGAAGAGGGGGAAACCGAGTACTAGAGAATAATAATAAAATAATAGTAGTTGCAGCTGGAAGTCAGAGTTGACCTACTGCCAGAACATTTAATATGTCGGTGAGGGATGTTGTTGCTTCACAGGACGTGGTGACATGTATCATCCTTATTAACTCTTTAAATGCATGTGTTATTCGACTTGGTGCTACTTGTTCTTTTGTCTCTAATAGCTTTTCTAAATATTTGAATATGTCATGTGAAAACGTAGACATACCGTTTTGCATAGAAATTACAAATAACGAGAAGATCCCTGTTAAAATTATATATAGAAATTATAGTGTGGATATAAAGGGACACAAATTTCTTGTGAACCTTATTCCAATACAGCTGGGAGAATTTGATATAATCCTAGGAATGGATTGGTTGGTTAATCATAATGTGATGATTGACTGTCATCAAAAATGGGTAAACCTTTTGAATGAATCGAAGTCAAAGGTAGTGTTCAACGGTGGTTATTCATCTAAGAAGTCTCGATGTCTGACCATAACTCAGGCAGAAAGATTACTTAGAAGGGGTTGTATAGGTTATTTGGCCTATATAGTGGATACTCGGAAGGAATGACTAAAACTAAATCATATACCTATAGTTAGGGATTTTCCCGATGTGTTTCCAGATGACTTACCAGGTCTTCCTCCTGATAGGGGGATTAAGTTTATTATTGACATTGAACCTGGTACGACACCAGTTTCTAAGGCACCATACAGGATGGAACCAATAGAGCTGAAAGAGTTACTAGTACAATTACCAAAACTCTTAGATAAAAAGAACATACAACCTAGTGTTTCACCTTGGGGAGCACCGATGTTGTTTGTAAAGAAGAAGGGTGGAACCATGAGATTATGTATTGACTATAGAGAGTTAAATAAGTTAACCATAAATAATAAGTAGCCTTTACCAAGAATTGATGATTTGTTTAACCAGTTAAAAGTGGCCGAACACTTTTCAAAGATCGACCTACAGTCAGGTTATCATTGGTTAAAGGTAAGAAAAAAAGATGTACCATAGACAACATTTAGGACATGCTACGGACATTATAAGTTTCTTGTGATGTCCTTTAGATTGACAAATGCACCGATAGCATTTATGGACATGATGAATCAAATATTTAAACCATGCTTAGATAAATTTGTGGTAGTGTTTATCGATGATATTTTGATATATTCTAAAACACGAGAATAGCATGCCAAACATTTGAGAAGCGTATTAGAGATACTACGGAAGGAACAACTTTACACAAAGTTTTCCAAGTGTGAATTCTGGTTAGAAAGAGTTCATTTTTTAGGTCATGTAATTGACAAGAATGGAATTGCGGTAGATCTAACTAAGATCGAAACGGTTGTGAATTGGGAACAACCAACAACTCCAACAGAAGTAAGAAGTTTTCTCGATTTAGCGGGTTATTATCGACTTTTTATATAAGATTTTTTAAAAATAGCAACCCCGCTAACCAATTTAACTCGAAAGACGGTGAAATATGTTTGGACAGATAAATGTGAGGAAAGCATCTAAGAGTTGAAGAAGCTACTGAGCATGGCTCCAATGTTATCATTACCAGATGATACGGGAGGCCAAATAGTATATAGTGATGCGTCACACAAAGGATTAGGGTGTGTGTTGATACAACATGGGAGAGTGATTGCTTACGCATCACGACAACTCAAAGATTATGAGAAAAGGTATCCTACTCATGACCTTGAGTTAGCCGCTATAGTTTTTACCCTAAAAATTTGGAGGCATTACTTGTACGGGGATAAGTGTGAAATATATACAGATCATAAAAGTCTGAAATATATTTTTACACAAAAGGAGTTAAATATGAGGCATAGGAGATGGCTAGAACTAATAAAGGATTTTAACTGTGAAATCTTGTATTATCCTTGGAATGCCAATGTAGTTGCAGATGCGTTAAGTAGAAAGAACCAAGAGAAATTAAAAGTAATAACAAACAATGAGGTATTGATAAAGGAATTTGAAAAACTTAAGATTGAGGTGATAGTTCCAACTACCTCTACCCAAAAGTTGTTCATTTTAGAAGGTGTTTCAACTCTTTTAGATAGAATCAAAGAGATGCAAGGGAATGATGAGGAGTGTCAAGAATGTAAATCTGATATAACTCATATAAAGAATATCAAATTCAGAGTAGAAAATGATGGAGTACTGAGATATGAAGATATAATTTGGGTTCCGTTAGATCAAACATTAAAAGATGAAATCTTAAATGAAGCCCATAATTCTAAGTTTGTCGTGCACCCAGGTTTTACGAAAATGTACGAAGACTTAAGTCAACATTTCTGGTGGTCAAATATAAAAAGGAAAATAGCGGAATGGGTAAGCAACTGTCTCACGTGTCGAAGGGTTAAGGCTGAACATCAAAAGCCGAGTAGTTTACTACAACCCTTACTAATTCCTAAGTGGAAGTGGGAACACATAATAATGGACTTCGTGGTAGGCCTTCCTGCTACACATAAAGGCCACAATGCCATTTGGGTAATAGTTGACCGACTTACTAAATCAACTCATTTCCTTCCTATTAAGGTTACTCATAACCTAGATCAACTCGCCAAGTTATACATTAATGAAATTATCTCTTGGCATAGAGTACCTGTTTCTATAGTGTCAGACCGAGATTCACGATACACTTTAAATTTTTGGGGGAGTCTTCAAAAATACTTAGGAACTCAGTTGAGATTAAGTACAACATATCGCCGATAAACAGATGGGCAGAGTGAGAACCATTTAAACACTAGAGGATATGTTGAGAACCTATATCATAAACTTCAAAGGAAGTTGGGAGGATCAGTTACCTTTGGTAGAATTTACCTACAATAATAGTTATCGTGCTAGCATAGGTATGCCACCCTATAAAGCCTTATATGGCAGAAAGTGTAGGACACCTTTGTTTTGGGATGAGGTTGGGGAAAAGACCAATGTTAGGAATAGAGATAATCCAATAAACTACCGAGCCAATATAAGTTATACGCGAACGATTACAAGCATCTCAAGATCGACAGAAGAAATACGCTGATTCGCACTGACAACAATGAAATTTTAGCGTTGGAAGCCACGTATTCTTGAAAGTGTCCCCTTTGAAGGGCAAGATATGTTTTGGAAAGAAAGGAAAATTGAGTCCAACATTCATTGGACCATTTAAAATTTTGAGGAGGATAGGTGAAGTTGCTTATGAAATAGAACTACCTCCTGAATTGAGTCATATCCATAATGTGTTTCATGTGTCCATATTACTACCATATAAACCTGATTAAAAACACGTTATAAACTATGAGCCGATCCAAATAGAAGAAAATCTATCTTATATAGAAGAACATGTTCAGATCATCGACCAAAAAGAGCAAGTCCTAAGAAATAAAGTGATAGCATCGGTTAAGGTGATTTGGAGGAATTAGAATGTTGAAGATGTTACATGGGAGCTCGAAAATAAAATGCGAGAGAAATATCCCCAATTATTTACTTAACTTGTACTATAAATTTTTAGAATGAAATTCTTATTAGTGGGAGTGAATGTGAAATCCCAAAACCATAATAAGACTCGGTTATGTAAATTGTATATTTATTAAAAAAAATCTCTATGTTCTGAATGTGTATTATGTTGTTATATACTCTGCAGTAGAAATTAGGTCAAATAGATTTTTATCTGAAAGTTGACATGCTTGACACGTCGTGCTTACATTTTTTCTTCCGAAATCGGACTTTTCGGTATATGTGTTTTGACAAGCTGCTTTGTCGTGCTTACACTGACAAAACGCTTTGTCGTGGTTGATGGGATTTGTGCAAACCCTAAGTTAGGAACCCTAATATCTAAATCAGGAAACCCTAAACCTAGATTATAAAATAGTAACCCTAAAATCTAAACCCTAACTCTACATGATTAGAACTAACTATAGTTAGGTTATCTAAAACCCTAATCATGGTTATTAAACTTCAGTAAGGAGTTAATTACATCATTAAGTAATCCTAATCATAAAATCCAAAACCCTAATCAAGATTAAGGTGGATTAGGGTAAGATTAGGCTACTAATCATGATGAACTAGCTCACAAATAGGTATCAAGTCACCAAACTAAGTTCTCAGGTACCACATGACCTGATACCACTCCCCAAGCCGCACAAGTTCAAAGGATTACATCCTTATGGAGGCAAGTAGGTGAAAAATGACCAAAAACCCTAGTTATAAAATTCTATAAATACCAGCACTATCTCTGGCCAAACCCACAAATTTCTTAAACCTTTATACTCTTATTACATACCATAAGAAGCCCTGGTGATAGCAAGATCAGAATCAGAAGTTGAAATCAAGATTTTACTCAAGAAAGGTATAAACCCTAATTTTACCCTAGATCTTTGATGCTTTATTAGATTTAAGGTTTTATTGTTTAATTATGTGTAACAACATGTTAATAAGTGTTCTGGGTTCGTAGATCATGTTTCCATAACATCTAGATGCACCAAAGTGGAGTTTTAAACAATATGGAAATTTGGGAAAAACAGGTATGACAGCCTAATGTCAGAGCCTGTAGATCCTTGTATGTTAATATCTAAGTCTGTTAATTGTATGCTAGTTGTAGTATTACATGAGGTTAGTTAGTTAGAAGAAGAATCAGGTCCATTGGATTCATATATTGAAAGATATGAGTGGTCAAAGGCCATTGACCAATCACGAAGTTTTGGTTTCTAGGTTACCTAGAAACCTCAAGAACAGCTTAAGCAAGGTAGTTCGACTAGCTTCAAATTTGCTTTCTATTTATAGTTAGGCTATCTAAGTGTTATATAATTATACCTTGACATATATACTATACATCTAGAGACGAATTCAGGAAATTCATTAGGAGAAATAAGATAATATAAGTTGTGATTTTGTTTGTGCGAATCCAGTTAATAAATTTGATTGTAGGATGTCAAAGGATAAATAGATAATTATATATGAGCCAGTAATCGATGATGTACCACTACAGATGGTACACCCTGATCCAGCACTTCGGGAAGGAGCAGGGTCAAGTGCTACGGTGTCAATCGTAGAATCTTCAGTTAATCAGTTAGAATCCTGGCTAGGCAGGGAGATTAGTGATCTTGAGGATAGAATAAAGAAACCGGAAGAAGAATTGGAATAAGAAAATAGAAAGTTAGCTAAAAGGAAGAAATGATTCATAGTATGTTATATTACCAATATGTTAGGGGAATATTCTAGTATGTAACTAGTGATAGGTATAAATCATTAGTCGGATATATATTTGTTTTCTTTCTTGGTGTGTATCTAGTGATACCCTATAAATCACTAGTTATAAATATGTAAAATATTATATGTGAAATATAAGTTTCTGTTAAACCAAAATGTTAATTGTTTCATTGTTATTTACACCTAGTTGTTTGTTATCTTTAGATAAATGGCACCACAACGAAAACCTCAAAGGGAAGTTATTGAGGAAGAAATTGAACAAAATCCAACGCAAGCAGTAGTGAATATTATGTTAGGGGCTCTGCAATGAAGACAAGCAAATCTGTTACCAGCCGCACCCAATACCTCAAACACTACCCAATTTAAAGATTTTAAATTAGTAGGACCTCCAAAGTTTAGAGGAACTGATGAACCAATAAAAGCTCAGGCTTGGGTTATAGAAATGGAGAAGATATTTAAAGTGACTAAAGTAAATGAGGATCAGAAGACTGATTTTGCTACATTTTTATTTAAAGATGAAGTAGATCATTGGTGGGAGACTAACAAAAATCGAGTTGGAGAAGGGATTATTTCGTGGGATAAGTTTAAGGAAGTTTTCTTTGCAAATTATTTTCCGGATTCAATGAAAGATCGCATCGAGGTTAAATTTCTGGAACTAAAGCAAGGAGAGATGACGGTGTCCCAGTACATAGCCAGATTTAACGAGCTGACCAAATTTGCTACACACTAGACGAATACTGAAGCAAGGAAGACTAGTCAGTTTGAGGAGGGGCTGAAACCTCAAATCAGGAACAAAATATAGGTATTTCAAGTAAAGACATTCTTAGAGATTCTCAAAAAAGCTACTATAGCCGAGAAGGTGGGAGAAGCTCTACAAAAAATTCATAAGGAGAAGAAGAATAACACAGGAAGAAGCAGTATCAATGGGAACAACAATAACAATAACAACAAGAGGAGATGTGAGGTGGCTTTTCTAAATAACTCTAGGAAAGGAGGAGGTAACTTTAGCAATAATGGGAGAAATAGCAACACCAATCCAAAGATTAAGCGATGTTAGATTTGTGGGAATGGTCACAAAGGAGTTTGTTATTTTAGTGGAATAAAGTGTTATACTTGTGGAAAGGAGGGGCACTTTTCAAATTTTTATCCAAAGAAGAAGAGCAAGAGTAACAATATAAAATGTTTCAACTGCGGGACAGAGGGACACATGACTAAGTTTTTCCCGAAACCCGAAAAGGCAAATGTGGGAGGAATTCAAAATAACCCCGGACCGGCGGTAGCAAGAGTTGCTCAGAATCGCCCTAATGCACGAATGTTTAACATAACTGTGAGGGATGCTGTTGCAACAGAAGACGTGGTAACATGTATTCTTCCAATTGATGCTGAAAATGTTTATGTGTTATTTGACTCGGAAGCTTCTTGTTTGTTTGCATCTGTGGATTTTGTTAAGAAATTAAAAGTGTCATATGAAGACCTAGACGTACCATTCAATGTAGAAATTGCTAACAAGGAAATAATTCTCGTGTATACAGTACATAAAAATTATAGTGTAGAGATTCAGGGACACAAGTGTCTGGTAGACCTTATTCCTATACAGTTAGCAAAGTTTGATGTGATTTTGGGAATGGATTGGTTGGGTAGTTATAAGGCAGTAATTGATTGTAAGCAAAAACAAGTAAACTTAGGGACATCTTTGAAGAAGAAGGTAATATTCTAGGGAAGTTGTTCTCCAAAACAATTTTGTTGTTTAATAGTTTTGAAGGCTAAGAGATTGCTTAAAAAGGGTAGTACAGGTTACTTGGCCTATGTTGTTGATACAAGGAAGTAATGTGGAAAGCTAGATCAAATCCCTGTAGTAAATGAGTTTCCTGATGTATTTCCAAATGACCTACCCGATCTTCCTCCTAACAGAGAGATTAAATTTGTGATCGACCTTGCACCTGGTACATCACCAGTTTCAAAGGCACCATATAGGATGGCACCGGTGGAATTGAAGGAGATGCATGTTCAATTACAAGAACTCTTAAATAATAAATACATACAACCTAGTGTTTCACTATGGGGAGCATCTGTGTTGTTTATAAAGAAGGATGAGACTTTAAGATTGTATATAGATTATCGGGAATTAAATAAGTTGGCCATAAAGAATAAGTATCCCCTACCAAGGATTGATGATTTGTTTGACCAATTAAAAGGAGCTAAGCATTTTTCAAAGATTGACCTACGGTCGAGGTATCATCAACCGAAGGTAAGGAAAGAAGATGTGCCAAAGACAACGTTTAGGACCTAATATGAACATTATAGATTTCTTGTGATGTCTTTTCGGTTAACAAATGCATCAGCAACTTTTATGAACTTGATCAATCGAGTGTTTAAGTCGTGTCTAAATAAATTCGTGGTGGTTTTTATTGATGATATCTTAGTATACGCGAAGACATGGGAGGAACATGCAGAACATTTGAGTAGGGTATTAGAGATATTACGAAAGGAATAACTCAATGCAAAATTTTCTAAATGTGAATTTTGGTTAAAGAAAGTTCAGTTTTTAGGACACGTGATTGATAAAAATGGGGGTAGCAGTTGATCTAGCAAAGATAAAAACAATTATGAATTGGGATCAACCAACAACTCCAACTGAGGTACAAAGTTTTCTTGGTTTAGCAGGGTACTACAGACGGTTTATAAAAGATTTTTCAAAAATAGCAACCCCACTAACCAATTTAACTCGAAAAATAGTGAAGTATGTATGGACAAATAAATGTGAAGAAAGTTTTCAAGAGTTCAAGAGAATATTAAGCAGTGCTCCAGTATTGTCTTTACCAGATGATACTGAGGGTCTCGTGGTGTATAGTGATGCTTTACATAGTGGGTTAGGTTGTGTGTTGATGCAACATGGGAAGGTGATTGTATATGCTTCGCGACAACTCAAGGATTATGAGAAAAGGTATCCTACTCACGATCTGGAGTTAGCCGTGGTGGTTTTTTCTTTGAAGATTTGGCGACATTATTTGTATGGGGGAAAGTGTGAAATATACACAGATCATAAAAAGTTTGAAGTATATTTTTACACAGAAGGACTTAAATATGAGGCAGAGAAGATGGCTAGAATTAATAAAATATTTTGACTGTGAAATCCTATATCATCCTGGTAAAGCCAACATGGTTGCAGATGCATTGAGTCGAAAGAATCAAGAAAAGCTGAATGTCATAACAAATAACGCGGTGCTGATAAAAGAATTTTAAAGACTTGAGATCGAAGCAAGAGTTCCAGCTGACCTTAATCAGAAGTTATTTGTGATGGAAACTAACTTCACTTTAATAGATAAAATCAAAGAAATGCAAGACAAAGATGAAGCGTGTCAGAAATGTAAAACAACAATAACTCAGGATAAGAACATCAAATTTTGGGAAGATAAAGATGGAGTGTTGAGGTATGAGGATAGAATTTGGGTTCCGTCGGTACCAACGCTAAAAGAGGAAATCCTAGAAGCAACTCATAGCTCTAAATTTGCCGTACACCCGGGGAGTACTAAGATGTATAAAAACACGAGTCAACACTTTTGGTGGTTGAACATGAAGCGATAAATAGCAGAATGGGTAAGCAAGCGTCTCACATGCCAAAGAGTTAAAGCCGAACATCAAAGGTCGAGCGATTGCTACAACCTCTACCGATTCTTGAGTGGAAGTGAGAGCACATCACCATATACTTTGTGGCAGGACATCCTTTCACACAAAAAGGTCACAATGCCATTTGGGTAATAGTTGATCGTTTCACCAAATCAGCCCATTTCCTACCTTTTAAGATTTCTTATACTCTTGACCAATTGGCTAAGTTGTATATAAATGAAATCATTTCTAGATATGGAGTTCCTGTATCTATAGTGTCAGATCGAGACCCACGGTTTGCTTTAAATTTTTGGAGGAGTCTTCAAACACACTTGGGAACCCAGTTGAGATTAAGCAGAACATGTCGCCCACAAACAGATGGATAAAGTGAGTGAACCATTCAAACGTTGGAAGATATGTTAAGGACTTGTATCATGGATTTCAAGGGAAGTTGGGAGGATCATTTACCTTTGGTAGAGTTTGCCTACAACAATAGTTACCATGCCAGCAAAGGGATGCCACCATATGAAGCTTTATACAGTAGAAAGTGTAGAATACCCTTGTGCTGGGACGAAGTTGGGGAAAGGAAAATGCTAGGACCTGAGATAGTTCAGTAAACTACTGAGAAGGTTCGACTTATACGCCAAAGATTGCAAGCATCTCAAGACATACAGAAAAAGTATGCAGATCAACACAGACAGTTACTAGAATTTGGTGTTGGGAGTTATGTATTCTTTAAGGTATCCCTGTGACACCCCCAAATCCGGGCACTTCATTCCCACATAATTTGGTGTTCACTATCCAAAATAATCACATCCAACTACCCATAATCAAGGATAATGAGATAAATTAAATAACTTAAACAATAATCCTCCCCATTAAAGGGTTACATCAACTTAAAACAAATCCCAGATAATCTAACTTTAAATTATTGCATAAGTTTGCGGAATACATCATATAAATAAATTAGTCGCATAACGTAAATTCTTTCAAATAATATAAACCCAATCTTCCTCACTTGGTCATCTTGCCTTTTTCCCCTACTTGTAGACGGCTCATCAACTTTCTCAACTTTAGCTGCAATGTTATATGTAAGAGTGAGAAAACAAATGCTCACAAATATAATGATGACAATAACAATATCATAGGAGTAAGAAAATGGTACTGAATAATAAAGAACTCGATCTTCGAATCAAGATTAGAAAACAAGTTCGAGTTATATATATATGAGGGTATCAAGACCACGAACTATGTCCCAGGTTATTAAATATTTCTACTTCAACCTTTAACAATCATTTGACTATATGGACCTTTCTTCTCGTACTTAGGGGGATCATCCCTTCGTACCATGTATTGTGCACAAACATCTTAACGCTAACGCGTAAATATTCCCATATAATAGGGTTGTTCATCTCAATTTGATTAAAGATTTTCGCACTAAAGAAAGTTTAGTTTGGATTAGCTTAACAATGGTTCTAAAATTTTAGAATGCTCATTGACTATGGACTAGTCAATTCAATAAAGGTTCACTAGCCATTCAAGGTTCGATACAATAAAATGATATTGAACTACGATGTTTGAATCAAAGATTAACTCAAACTTATATACCATTGAATAAAGCATTGTATCTCCAATGTACTATCTTCAAAAGAATTAGAAAGTTTTGTATGAATTAATGATCAATTAAACGTTGCATTAACGAGAGTCAATGGATAGGAACTTGAAAAGTTATAATCACAATGTTAACAAGTTTAGGATTAGAAAACTTGCTCAATGAGAAGTAGGGTTTAGAAGTTTGCATAATAACAAACAAAATAGGAATAAAGAACTTGCTCTATGTAAAGAAAGGTTTAGGAACTTGCCTCATACGTAAGTTACACAATTATAACACATGTTCGTCAAAAACCCTACATATATCATTAGAAACGTAATACTAATTAGTTACACTAACATTAACCCTATATGTTTAGTTCTCATTTAAATCCAACTTGTTAAAATAATTTAAGTTTTGATTTTTAAATTAATATCACATCACCAATCTGAAATCATAAGTCTAACATAGCAACGCAACTCTTAACCCACATCTCAAGACTTAAACAAATAACAAGTTAAAGTTATTCATAACTTATTAACTTTACAATTTGAAATCATCAAATACATGTTTACAATCTACTATAGAATCTCATTACATGTTTAACACATTATCATGAACATTAGACTAGGTTAGGCCAACATGTCATGGTCTTAAAACTAAGAAAAAAAATAATCTGTTTCTACTCAAGGGAGGGTGCAACTGCACTTCCCCAAGCCTTACCACCAGCGCAACTGCGCTGGTGCTCAATTCCCAGAAAACTCAACAGGCGCAGCTGCGCCGTTTATACCTTTGATACCAGCACAATTGCGCCGATACGCAGACAAAAACTTATAGATTGCGTCCCTGGTTCACAGTTCAACCCAAACAACCCAATTTTCTCCAACTAAATAGAAATTCAACAAACCCAAAAGCTATAAACTTATTAACAACAACACTAAGCATGCATATTACACTTCCAACATCATAAACATCTAAAACAATCAATTTTAAAGGATTAAAATCATGTTTATTCTTAAAAACCCAAATTTTGACATGTTTAACGAATCACATCATTACAACTTCGTTAATTCACCAAATTAATCCATTCAGTTGCATTCTTTTCATAATTCAACATACTAACATATTTGACAACCAATTTATAGATTACCAAATAGATTAAACACCAATTTTGACTCCAAAATCATAGATGTCATATATAAAACCAAAAAAACTCAAGAACACCCAAAAACCTCCATTCTAAAACACAACTTCATGAATTTATCCTCTGAAAAATTATTTGTAAGTGATAACCAATAGATTTTATATATATACTAACCAATACATAAAATCCAATTCCTCACAAATCATATATTAAGACTCCAATTTAAAAGAAACTAAAGAACATACAACCGAAAATATAAATTAGATTATACCTTGAATTCCTTGTTAAGACTTAGCAAGCTGATAGAATAGCTTGACAAAACCTTCTTCCTCCTCTAACCCTTATCAATTTACAGAGAATACTCTCAATGCATCTCAAATCTCTCTAACTCTCCTCTCTTGTCAACTCTGTGTTATAAGAACACGTAAAACCAACCTGACCATATACATAATACGCAGACTTAACATATATCAGTTATAGAACAAAATGTTTTTAACTGATAAAAATACCAAAGGTCTTAAAACCATGTTTGGCAACTCTCTCAAACTTTTCCTAAACTATTTTCATCCTTTCTTTATTATATTGTATACAAATGTCACACTTATTAAATTTAAATCATAATCTTTAATTATCCACGTAATATTTATTTAGCCAACAAAATTCTTAATATTTATTTAATAAATATTAACCTTCTAAATTAATCATTTCTTTAATTCCATTAATCAATTAAATTAAAATAACACCATTACACAACATTATAATTACTAAACAATTCATTTAATTTAATTATTTCATTAAATTAAATCTTCAAACCATAAAATTATTATACATTAATTTAATTCTTATAACACACTTTAATTAAATTATTGCACAATAATTTCATCAAATATTTATTTATCTCAATAAATAAATCAACTTAAATATTTATTTAATTTAATAAATATTTAAAATTAATTATAAAATTCTCGTTCGTTACAATCCCCGTGGAAAGGCAAGATTCATTTTGGTAAGAAAGGAAAGTTATGCCCAAGGTTCATTGGACCATTTCAAATATTGCGAAGGATAGGTGAAGTATAATATGAGGTAGCCTTACCCCCTGAGTTAGAAGACATCCATAATTTGTTTCACGTGTCAGTACTACGTCCATATAAATCAGATTACTAACATGTTATAAACTATGAACCTGTTCAAATCGAGAAAGATTTATCTTATGTGGAAATTTCAGTACAGATAGTTGATCGAAAAGAACAAGTGTTGAGAAACAAGGTTATATCGTCGTTTAAGGTGATATGGAAGAATCATGATATTGAAGAAGATACGTGTTAGCTTGAGGATAAAATGCGAGAAGAATTTCCACATTTATTTTTATAATATATATTTATAATTTCGGGACAAAATTCTTATAAGGGAGAGTGAATGTAATAATTCGAACATAAATTAGGATTATCAATAAAATTGATCAGAATGTTAATTATATTATCATTATTGTAATTACAAATTTTTGTACGCTAATGTAAGAATTGCTACAATAACTAAGCTATAGTTTGGTAAAATTAGATTTAGGTTAGAAATCCTAAAAAGTTAATAAGGAAACTCTAATTTAGACTTTGATCCTAGATTTGAAACCCTAACCCTAATTAGGGTTATAACAAGAAATCAGGATTTTATTGAGTACTATATAGTGAACATTAAGTGTGGCTACGTAGGGTTTTAATTAAGGAACTTGTCATAGGTAAACCTTAATTAAGAATTAGAAATCCTAATCCTAAATATTAAACCCTAATTTTAAATTATTAAACCCTATTTCCCAAATTGTAAAACTCTAATAACCAAGAACTTAATGGATAAAAATTTAAAGTTTATATAAATATGTGAAGTTACCAAATTACCCTCAAAGTTAATTAGGAAATTACAAAAGTACCCTTAATATATAGGAAATTACCAAAATACCCTTTCTCTTCTATTTTTGATGATAAGAGCAAATCTATGACTCATCACTTCGTGGATTTGTAACATGTGTGAAATTAAGCCCCCATCAGCCTCCTTTTGACACCTCATGTCAGCCCCATAAGTAGATAAAGCTTAGTTGTCAAGAAATTAGGAAAATCAATCTTTTTGCCCCTACTTGAGATCTCTACATATAACTAAGTGTTAGTTTCTCAAACCAACGAAATTGTACTAAGAATACATAAGAAATCCATCCACAAACAGCTCTTAGCAAGCTAGCATCAAGATCAAAAGGGCAGATTTCAAGAATTTCTTAAAAAGGTAAAAACCTTAACCCTAACCCTAGATCTTTAAAGCTATGTTAAAATTTATGATTTTGTGTTTAGATATGTTAAATAACTTGTTATTTAGTAATCTGGGTCACTTAAACATGAATCCATAACTTTTAAATGCATAAAAATGAAGATTTTAGAAAACAGTGCAAGAACCCTAAAAACCAAGTCTGACAGTCAAATGTCAGGCCTTGAAAATCTGAATATGTTAGTTATTTGAACTATTAAGTGTATTGGTGTTATACTATGTTATGATGTTAATGTTATAGAAGTGAAATCAGGACCAAAATATGTAAATATTTCAGGTTATTTAAGGTCAAAACCCGTTGACCAGTCATGGAAATTTTTTGGAAGACCTAAAAAACTAAGAACAGTGTCTGACAAGCTTTTTATCACCATAGATCTCTCAATTGTTGTATTGTTAAGACCCCTAAGTACAACCCTTTTATACACTGACATATGGACTACATGTCCATGACAATCGAGTGGCCATTACATCAACTAGGTGAAAGATATTATCGAACAAAAGTGAGCCACCAAATTGGAAACCCAGTTTTTTAGAAAACCCAGAAAACTCAAAGACCATGTTTGACAACCTCTTTGACCGGTTTAAATCTTGATCATGTGATGTTGCTAAGACACTGATGTTGTAGTATGACACATATACTATATGATTGTTACACTGTAACACATACCTAATACCCAGAATCCATGCATGATATTAAACATATGAGTTTCTGGGTTACCTAGAAACTCAAGATCAGGCTTTGATGGATACTTTGACCACCTATAGTTTTCTGATGTGATGCAATTAGATCACAAAATTGTTATATACCTATAGTACTACACCACTGAACCACTTTTATGTCCAAAAACATTTTCAGTGGAGAATTAAATCCAGTCAAACCCACCTCCTAGGCATTGACCGGATTGTTCTTCAGTTGATGAAGAACACCTAAGGCGATGGTTTCTGTCGCTATAGGTCTTTAGTGAAAGTTTTATTTGAAAAATAATAAAAATAATAAAAATAAATACTAAATAATTATTATTAATTAATAATTAAATTCTAAAATACATTTTAAGTTATAATAAATAATTTTTAATATTTTGACATAAAATTTCATTAATATTTAAATAAATTTAATTTATTTAAATATTAATGATAACAAAATTATTTAATAATTTTATTAAATAAATTAGTTAAAAATATTAATAAATTATTTTAAATAATAATAAATTATTTAAAAATGAAACTAATGATAAAAAAAATCATTATCATTAATAGTAAATTATTTGAAAATAATATTGATGGTTTTAAAATCATTATGAATGATTATTAATTACTTAAAAATAGTATTAATGATTCTAAAATCATTTTAATTATTAATAAAATAGTTAAAATTAATATTAATTATTGAGGAATTGTTTTGAGCTTCTAGAAATTATTATAAATAATATTTAAATTATTCAAAATGATATTTAAACTCTTAAACAAAGTTTGTTGGAATTTTTTTTTGATAATTATCCGATCAAGCTGTAAAACATCGAATACAACCCAAACACTAATAGAATGACTAGATATTAGTTGTGGTTATTTCTAATGACTGATATAAACATATTTAGGTTGTGTAGGCGGCTTGAATAACATAGAATAACTGTTCTTCAAGCAAGCAAGTTTTCCATGTGCATTTAATTTTTGTATTAAATGTAATTGTTATATTGATGCCATATGAACTTGTTTCAAATGTTATTCATAATAACTGATATTTAAAAGGGTTATTGCTTCTTGTTCAAGCATAACCAAGATCTATGACAAGTAATTTGTGTAAAATGTATTTGATTTGACATCAAATCATAAATTGTGATAAAACCAATGTTGCTTGGTACAAATATATACTGATACCATTATGACCGGTAATTATACACTGACTAAGGTTTTTATGACCGACATTTGTTGCAATAACCGGAGGTTATTTAAATAGGATGATAGAAACTCGTAATGTACGGGGTTTAGCAGATAAACCTCAGTATATATACCTGGAAAAACTTCTGAACTATATGTTCATCTATTTCAGTCATAGTGTGAGTATTGAATACACATTGCTTAAACTTGTTATGCCTTGAAAGCTCATCCCTTGGAAATATTATTTTCCTTTGTAGCTGTGACTGACATTCCTGGAAGTTCGAGTGTTCACTCTTGTGGATAAAAAGGATTGTAATAGTTTTAGTTTATTTCTGTCGGACTTAAATGTAATAATTTTAAATTTGGATTCATGTATTAAGTTTTTAGTTATGTGAATTGTTTAGTTTTCACCTTTTTAAAGAAAAGTTAGAAGTCAAGTACAGTATTAATATGAATTGTTTATCTGAATGAGGGTATTCAATGATCAAGTAAGTTTTGTAAGCACTGAAGTTGTGCCCCTCGGTTCCAAGAACAATCTTGGCATTAGTACTGTGGATGTAAAATGGATATGAATTATTAATGCGAAGGAAATATCTGTACGATTATAAATCTATACATCTGAGTGACAGTATTCATCATGGTAATTGTTCTGATGAAAACTACTATCTGTTATAAATACTGTGAATCTTGGATTGATAGAGATTATTATCTTATAGAATATTTACGTGAGCAACAAATCTGCTACAGGAAGTATAGGGATCTTGGGGGCGTCACACTACTAACCAGAATATATTTATTTTCATAGCAGTACACTACAAACAAGGAAAGTTCCTTAACTCAAACTCGAGTATTATTTTTCAAGCATGTTATTGGATGGATATTTTTTATTATTCCACATCTATGATTATTATTTAATATTCGCAATTATTGCAAGTTCCCTATACCTAGACTTTACTTTTTGCAATTACTTTATTTGAGCTCGAGTTTTAATTCTCAAGCATGTGCTAAGTGGTTTAATTATGTAAAATTATTCTACAGCATTGTTATTGATATTCGCACTGAGTGCATTTGAATTCGTGCAGTCTTTGACCTGTACCTTATTTAAAAGTTATATAATCCATGAATTATGGAAGTTTGAGTGTCAACCCTTGTTTAGTCAGACAGTTGCATGAAAAACATTTATAAAAGCTATCCAGGCCATTTAATGGTATGAATTCTTAGACTGAAGTGAACACCCCTTATTATAGGGGAGTACCCCATGTATCTAATATAAGATACAAACTACAAAGTTAAAAATTATGCATATACATAGTGTACAAGAAGTTGATCCCCTCGAGTACGTACTCTGAGCCAGTAAACAAATAGTCAATTAGCTACTGATTCCCTTGGAAGTTGTTCATAGTCTACTTGACTACTTGATATTCTAAAAGCACTTATTATTTCTTGCTTCTGTTATTCAGATATTAAATCTTTCTAGATATTCGTTTCATTCATGATATATATTATTCTTGTTGTACTTAAACTTGCTGAGCAAACTAGTTACTCATCCTTGCTATATCATGATCATTATTGCAGTTAAGCCCGAGACCTCAGGCAAAAGCAATGGTAAAAAGAAGATGATGTAATAGATTTCTAGTAGCAGCACGTTTGTTTCATGCTAGTTACATTAACTGTTAGTGTTATTTGAACCCTAATTACTGTACTAGGGTATGTTTGTAAGTTGTATTAAGGGTTAGACCTTGGGACTAGTAACACCTTTTGAATGAACAATATATGTTTATTATATTCCGCATTTAGTTATTGTATATTGTTTAGAGGTGGATGTTTGTATTGGATCTTGATAACCAGGTTTGGGTGTTTGAGACTCGAATCTGGGGGCATCATAGAGGACCCTGAGGAGGAAGAGGAGGAAGATGAGTTTCCATCGAACTTTATTATAGCTCAGATGTATGACGAGGTGTATGACCGTAACATTTAACTTCAAGATAGAGTCAGAGAATTATAAGAGATGGCAGATGAACACTAAACTACTATAGGTCAGTAAAATAAGGAAATCTAGGGTCTTGATGTACATCTTGGAAATGTGGAGTGGAAGTTAGTTCACACAGAGGGGGATAAGGAGCAGCTGATGGCAGAGGTTGCGAAGTTGATAGATTATCTGAAAGAAGAGTCCACTAAGAGAGCAAGGGTTGAAGATGCTTACGAAGAGGCTTCCCAACGTGCAGATGTAGCCGAGAAAGAGGTGCAACCAAAGAAGGTCGAGATAGGGGAGATGGATTGTGCATTCCATACTGCGATGAATAGAGCTCACGACCGAGTTATGTACTATCCAATTTCATTCGAGGACTTACCTTGGTACATGCTAGATCGTAGGACGATGTTCCGTATCATGGAAGAAGAACGCAAAGAAGCTATTCGACGTCTTAGTGGGCCGTTATAGGAACAATATGAGTTATATGTATATCTATGGTAGTTAATGATGTAAATTCCAGCGTGAATATAAGCAATGGAATATAATGATTTAATCCTAAAGATTCTTTATCTCATAATAGTTGATATAAATAGTAGTGATGCTATCTTTCTATGTTTTAAAAGTTAGTAATGAATAAAATATCAATGTTTATTCAAGATGTTATGTGTTAAGTGATAATCTTAAAATATTTAAGTTAATTCTTAAGTACTTAAGAATTGAGTAATGATCTAATAATCATATATCTTAAACAGAAAATGACGCCAAGAAGACGCCCATCACGTCAACAAGCTCAAGAAGGATCCATGAACAACAACAACGACAATTCCAATGCTAATCCTATTTAGCATTTGGTAAATCTATTAGCTGGAGTACTTGCGAATCAACCGCAAGCTAAAGCAACCTCGTTCAAGGATTTCAAGGCGGTAGGACTGCCAGAGTTTAGGGGATCCATGAATCCAGTAGAATCTCAAACCTGGGTTATGGAAATGGAGTAGGTATTTGACGTTGCAAGGGTCAACGGTGATCAGAAGATTGTCTTTGCAACGTTTATTGTAAGACCCCAACTTTTATAAATAAAGATGAATTTTCTATAAATATCATTTTTGAATATTATGGAGTTAATTTGATATAATGTTATAGTTGTGGGTAATATTTATAAATTTTATAAAGTACGCAAGTTGTTATATAATATTCGATTGGTCGGGGAATATTCGTTTTAACAGGGAATATTCGTACAACGGCACAATCATTGGTGGACCCCACAACGAAATTATTGTCGGATTGAGAAAACGACAAAAATATTTTATTAAAAATAACGGCAGAAATTTTACCATTGTTACTGTTGAACTACTCGGTAGTAAAAGTACAGTAATACGTGTGGTTGCATAGTAGCACACGGTATTGATTATTAATGCTTATGTGAGAAGTCACTCAGTTTGATTCAATTATTGTCAGTTAATAATATGAATTATTTAGCGATAATGACGTTTTGTTTTATTCGTATTATTAACGTAATAAAATAGAAACATCTTTTTATATAAAACAGAATACTTTATTAAAGTTATTCTATAAATAGAATATATTATATTTTATTTAAAAGATTTTTCTTTAAATATGGATCGTCAGATTAAAGTAATCAATCTGGACCGTTCATGGATTAGTTACTATGCATTCTATTTTTCTATAAATAGCAGCTCATTCCTTTATTATTTCTTACGAATTCACTGAACTCTAGAGAGAGAAACTATAGAGAGAGAGAAGAAGAGTATTCTGCTACTTAACTACTTCCTTATTTCAGCTCTTCTTTAAAACGGCAAGGGGTGTTATTCTTTCTTATTCATGAAGAGAACTGTTGTTATTCCATTTCTTATTATTCTGTTGGAATAACCTGTATACGCGGTCTACCCTATACTTGGTGACATTCTTCTATTATTCTGTTGGAACATCCTGTCTGTGTGTTTTCTGGTTCTATTATTCTGTTGGAACATCCTGTCTGTGTGTTTTACATCGGACCTGGTTCCGTCTTGTTATTATTCTGTTGGAACATCCTGTCTGTGTATTTTACACCGGACCTGGTTCCATTATTTATTATTCTGTCGGAATATCCTGTCTGTGCGTTTATGCCGGACCTGGTTTCGTTTTTATTATTATTCTGTTGGAACATCATGTCTGTGTGTTTTACACCGGACCTAGTTCCGTTTTTATTATTATTCTGTTGGAACATCCTGTCTGTGTGTTTTACACCGGACCTGGTTCCGTCTTGTTATTATTCTGTTGGAACATCCTGTCTCTGTGTTTTGCACCGGACCTGGTTCCATTATTTATTATTCTATCGGAATATCCTGTCTGTGCGTTTACACCGGACCTAGTTCCATTATTTATTATTCTGTCGAAATATCTTATCTGTGCGTTTACGCCGGACCTGGTTCCATTATTTATTATTCTGTTGGAATAACCTGTCTGTGCGGTTTATCGCATGCATGGTGATTTCTTTTGTTATTCCATTCTTTATTATACTCAGTTGGTTAAGTTTTGACTTCTATACCTCATGAAATTTGTGGAATATCCTTGATAATTGCGTTTCATCCAGTATCTTTTCATGAAAATATTCTTCTAAGCATTCTTGAATTTTACTCCACAAAGCAGTATCATGTTGACAATTTGGACGTTGTTAATTCTTGGATAAATTAATTCTTGAACTTGTTTTATTGAATTCTTATATCATTGTCATCATCCTCATGTTTATAAAATGTTAAAAGTCATCTGTGGCCTGTAATGCATAGATGGACTTGTTATGATTATGACCAGGGATTATTCGGTATAATCATGACTGTAATGTTACAAATGATATGGTAAAAGTCCTCATTGGCCCGTAGTGCGTTGATGGACAGTTGTTGGCATGATCATGACCATTAATGAATACACGAATATCCTTGGCCGTAGTGCAGGGGTGATTCGATGATGTGGATTATTTTATTAAGCTGAGTCCCAGCGATCACAGTGTTGAAAAACCTTTTAAATCATAAAAGATAGTAGAGTTTATTTTCTACTTGACTCTTTTAATGGATTGCTTGTTCCGCTGCAGTTAAACTTGATGTCTATTATATTTTATCAGTTTAACATTGTTGAAGGCTAATGATAATTTATTCTGCATTATCTTAGTCATAATATTTCTTACTGGGCTAGTTGAGCTCACCCTTTCTTTCACTGTTCTCTTCAGGAAATGAAAACGTAGCTGGGACAAGTCGGGGAACGGAGTGATGGTCCGAATGATAGTATTAGTTAGTAGTCCTCACTATTCTATGTAATGGTGTGTTAATAAATGTAATGAGGACTCCTTTTGAGTATGAATACTCTCTAGAAGATAATATTTGTATTCAAACTCACAGTTTATGTTTTATCGTATTGTACACGACAGTTGTATTAGTAAGTTGTATTTATATTCTGTACTATGTATCTGACGACCCAAGATGGGTGATGTATACCTAATTTTAGGGGCGTCACAGTTGGTATCAGAGCTTAGGGATATGATCCCTGGCTAAGATGTGAGAATAGAACTAGGAGGGGAGAGACGGGGGAATTCCTTCGCTAGTATGACCTACCTAAGTTTATTTGCATGTTATTTAATTGGTCGGTCATAATATAAGGATAATATATGACATATCAATTAACTTTTATTTTGTGGCAGTATCTGAAAATGGCATCTGAGAATGTTGAGAATAGCAATGGAGTACAGGCGACTGTTGATTCACCACATATCAATAATCAGGATAATGTGCATCAGGAATGTGACAATCCTCATGCAAACAACAACACTGACTAGATAATGAATGATGGAATGTTCAAAAACTTTATGCAGTTCATGCAACAGCAGGCGAGAGCGGCTCCTGTCCAAAATATAGGTGGAAACACTGAAACTCTCGGACGGTCACCGCTAAACAGTTCAAGGAGCTGGGACCACCAGAGTTTAAGGGAGAGCCAAAACCACTTATAGCGGAAACATGGATAAAGCAGATTACCAAGATATTTGATGTCTTGGGATGCTCCGTGGAGCAAAAGGTTCCCTTTGCCGCCTTTATGTTGCGAGGAGAGGCATATTACTGGTGGGAATCGATTAAGCGTACTCAACCTGCCGCACTGAAGATGTCTTGGGAGAAGTTCCAAGAGCTGTTGAATGACAAATACTTTCCCGAAAGTGTTCATCACATGAAGGAGGTGGAGTTCATCAAATTGGAGCAGAATAATATGACTGTGTCGCAGTATGAGGCTAAATTTGCTGAGTTGTCCCGGTTTGCGTCCCACTTGGTGGATAATGAAGAGCGAATGACGCGAATGTTTTTACGAGGTTTGAAACCTGAGATACGTCAACATCTTATTTCTCATAAACTGTGTTTGTATTCAGATGTTGTGAATAGGGCTCAGTTAGTGGAGCGCGATAACGAGTCAACGCAACCAAAAGAGAGCAGTCGACAAAATGATAATACCAGTGAGAGCAGTCATCGAAGCGGTGACAACAAGCATGGAGGGAATCAACAGGCCAAAAATGGTAACCACTTCATTGGTAATCAGGGCCAAAACAATAAGAATGGTCATTTCAAGAAGAGGAGATTCAACAATGATGGAAAGACGTCAGCACCAACACCTGTTGTTAAGGAAGGAGAACGACCACCTATCATATGTTTTAAATGCGGAGGGGAGGGGCACATCAGTCCAAACTGCGCGATGCCGTCTAAAGCATGTTATAATTGTGGAAGAGAAGGTCATTTAGCTCGATTTTGTCATTTACCAAAAGCAAGTTCAGCCAAGATGGAGACACCAAAGGCCGTCCCAGAAAAGTCAAAACCGGTAGTGCAAGGGAGAGCGTTTGTTGTGACCTCCCAGAAAGCAAGGAACCCGAATGAGATCATCACGGGTAAGCTTATCATAAACTCTAACGAAGTCTATACTTTATTTGATACCGGTTCTACCCATTCTTTTATTTCTCCTACTTGCGCTCATCGATTAAATTTGACTCCGGAGAAATTAGACTTTGATTTATCTGTTGAAACTCCATTGGGAGAAACCTTCATTACATCCACGATTTATAAGTCTTGTTTGGTTCAAGTTGGTACCCACACATTACCTGTCGATCTTATTTCATTAAAAATATTTTCATTTGACGTGATTCTAGGGATTGATTGGTTAACTACTCATCATGCAAAAATTGATTGTTTTCGTAAGGTTGTTAGCTTTCATATTCCTAATCGACCTATTATGCGAATTCAAGCAACCAAACCATTAAAATCAATCGCTATCATCTCAAGCCATAAAGATATTCGTTTATTGAAAAACGGATGTCAAGCTTTATTAGCTCATGTCACGGATCTAAACAAAAATACGTCAGTTTTGAATGATATTTCTATTGTTAATAAATTTCCTGACGTATTCTCTGAAGAACTTCCTGGCCTACCCCCAGAGTGTGAAATTGAATTTTGTATCGACCTTGAACCCGGTACAAAACCCATTTCCAAAGCCCCATATCGAATGGCTCCTATTGAACTTCAGGAGTTAAAGATCCAATTGCAGGAATTGTTAGACATTGGCTTTATTCGTCCTAGTACTTCTCCTTGAGGTGCTCCTGTGCTATTCGTGAAGAAGAAAGATGGAAGTATGCGACTTTGTATTGATTATCGGGAGTTGAATCATGTCACCATCAAAAACAGGTACCCATTGCCACGTATTGATGACCTGTTTGACCAGTTGCAAGGAGCACAATTCTTTTCAAAGATCGATCTTCGTTCTGGATATCATCAGCTGAAGGTTAGAACTGAGGATATTCCAAAGACGGCTTTTAGAACTCGGTACGGGCATTATGAATTCCTAGTCATGTCCTTTGGATTGACTAATGCTCCTGCTGCCTTCATGGATATGATGAACCGGGTATTCAAGGAATATTTGGATCACTTTGTGGTCGTCTTTATTGATGACATCCTTATTTATTCCAAAAGCCGTGAAGATCATGAGCAACACTTGAGGCTGGTACTCCAAAAGCTTCGTGAATACAAGCTTTATGCCAAGTTGAAGAAATGCGAGTTCTGGCTGGAGGAGGTAGCATTCCTTGGGCACGTAGTATCAAGTCGTGGAATATCGGTTGACTCGGCAAAGATTGAAGCTATTCAAAGCTGGGAGCAACCTAAATCAGTGACCGAAGTACGTAGCTTTCTTGGTTTAGCTGGTTATTATCAGAGATTCGTGGAAGGATTTTCTCGAATCGCTACTCCATTAACTCAGTTGACTCGGAAAGATACAAAGTTCGGTTGGAGCGAAGAATGTGAGCAGAGTTTTCAAGAACTCAAGAGGAGACTCATTTCAGCACCTGTTCTAACAATACCATCTGGCTCGGAGGGATTTGTCATCTACAGTGATGCTTCGAGCAAAGGGTTGGGATGCGTTCTCATGCAACATGGAAAAGTCATAGCCTATGCATCAAGACAACTCAAGAAATATGAGAGGAATTATCCTACTCATGATCTAGAGTTGGCAGCTGTTGTCTTTGCACTTAAAATTTGGAGGCATTACTTGTATGGGGAGAAGGTGGAGATCTTTACGGATCATAAAAGCCTCAAATATTTCTTCACTCAAAAGGAACTCAACATGCGACAACGACGTTGGCTTGAACTGTTAAAAGATTATGATCATACCATTCAATACCATCCTGGAAAAGTGAACGTGGTAGCTGACGCATTGAGTAGAAGATCATATGCAAGTACAAGTGCAATATTGTCAACACAAAGGCCCATTTTGTGTGACTTGCAAAGGATGGAGATAGAGTTAAAGACTCCAGGGACCCATGTGATGATGGCGAATATACGAGTAGAACCAACTTTAATCGATAAAGTTAAAGCTGCTCAAGCTACAGACCTGGAGCTGATGCGTATGAGGAAAAAAGTGCAAGAAGGTGCTATGCCGGAAGCAAGAATCGATGAAGAAGGAATACTTCGAGTCAACTCCAGACTTTGGGTTCCTAACAACCCTAATTTAAAGTATGAAATCATGATGGAGGCGCACAACACACCGTTTGCAATCCATCCTGGAAGTATAAAAATGTATCATGATCTTCGTCATACATTTTGGTGGAGCAATATGAAGAGAGAGATAGCGTTGTTTATCTCAAGGTGTCTAACTTGTCAACGAGTCAAAGCGGAGCATCAAGTACCAAAAGGTCCATTGCAACCACTTGAAATTCCAGAATGGAAGTGGGAGCACATTACCATAGATTTTGTTACCGGTCTTCCTAAGGTTTCTCAAGGTATAGATGCGATTTGGGTCATTGTTGATAGATTGACCAAGTCTGCTCATTTCTTACCGATACGAGAAACTTATACACTTGAACGTGTTGCTCGTATGTACATAAACGAGATTGTAAGGCAGCATGGTATGCTAGTATCCATAGTTTCTGATCGAGACCCAAGATTCACTTCACGATTTTGGGTTAGTTTACAAAAAGCTATGGGCACAGATTTACGATTTAGTTCGGCATATCATCCTCAGACGGACGGACAATCAGAGAGGACTATTCAAACTCTAGAAGATTTATTAAGACTCTGTGTCTTTGACTTCAAAGGAAGTTGGGACAAGTTCTTACCATTGGTGGAGTTTTCCTACAACAACAGTTATCAAGCAAGTATTGGCATGGCTCCATTCGAAGCATTGTATGGAAGAAAATGTCGTTCTCCAGTATGCTGGGATGAGGTGCGTGAAGCAACGTTGTTGGGACCAGAGTTGGTACGTATGACTACAGAAAAGATTCAAACGATCCGACAACGTATAAAAACCTCACAAGATCGACAAAAGAGTTATGTTGATCTTCATCGAAAGGACGTGAAATTTGATGTAGGAGATCATGTGTTCTTACGTGTTGCTCCATGGAAAGGAGTTACGAGATTTGGAAAGAGAGGAAAGCTCAATCCTCGATTCATCGGTCCATTTTTAATCCTCGATCGAGTAGGAACTGTGGCTTATAGACTCGCTTTACCGCCAAGTATGTCTCGTGTTCATAACATTTTTCACATATCCATGTTACGCAAATATGTGGAAGACCCGAACCACATTATTGAGTTAGAACCGGACGAAATAGCGGAGGATTTGATGTATGAAGAAGTTCCTGTTCAAATCTTGGATAAGAAGGAACATATTCTACGCTCCAAGGTTATACCTCAAGTCAAAGTTTTGTGGAGAAACCACGATGTTGAGGAAATGACTTGGGAGTTAGAATCTGAAATGAAATCAAGGTATCATTACCTCTTCGACATACCAGGTACGTACCCTAATTTCGAGGGTAAAATTTCATAAGAAGGGGAGGTTGTAAGACCCCAACTTTTATAAATAAAGATGAATTTTCTATAAATATCATTTTTGAATATTATGGAGTTAATTTGATATAATGTTATAGTTGTGGGTAATATTTATAAATTTTGTAAAGTACGCAAGTTGTTATATAATATTCGATTGGTCGGGGAATATTCGTTTTAACAGGGAATATTCGTATAACGGCACAATCATTGGTGGACCCCACAACGGAATTATTGTCGGATTGAGAAAACGACAAAAATATTTTATTAAAAATAACGGCGGAAGTTTTACCATTGTTACTGTTGAACTACTCGGTAGTAAAAGTACAGTAATACGTGTGGTTGCATAGTGGCACACGGTATTGATTATTAATACTTATGTGAGAAGTCACTCAGTTTGATTCAATTATTGCCAGTTAATAATATGAATTATTTAGCGATAATGACGTTTTGTTTTATTCGTATTATTAACGTAATAAAACAGAAATATCTTTTTATATAAAACAGAATACTTTATTAAAGTTATTCTATAAATAGAATATATTATATTTTATTTAAAAGATTTTTCTTTAAATATGGACCGTCAGATTAAAGTAATCAATCTGGACCGTTCATGGATTAGTTACTATGCATTCTATTTTTCTATAAATAGCAGCTCATTCCTTCATTATTTCTTACGAATTTACTGAACTCTAGAGAGAGAAACTATAGAGAGAGAGAAGAAGAGTATTCTACTACTTAACTACTTCCTTATTTCAGCTCATCTTTAAAACGGTAAGGGGTGTTATTCTTTCTTATTCATGAAGAGAACTGTTGTTATTCCATTTTTTATTATTCTGTTGGAATAACCTGTATACGCGGTCTACCCTATACTTGGTGACATTCTTCTATTATTCTATTGGAACATCCTGTCTGTGTGTTTTACACCGGACCTGGTTCCGTTTTTATTATTATTCTGTTGGAACATCCTGTCTGTGTGTTTTACATCGGACCTGGTTCCGTCTTGTTATTATTCTGTTGGAACATCCTGTCTGTGTATTTTACACCGGACCTGGTTCTATTATTTATTATTCTGTCGGAATATCCTGTCTGTGCATTTATGCCGGACCTGGTTCCGTTTTTATTATTATTCTGTTGGAACATCCTGTCTGTGTGTTTTACACCGGACCTAGTTCCGTTTTTATTATTATTCTGTTGGAACATCCTGTATGTGTGTTTTACACCGGACCTGGTTCCATCTTGTTATTATTCTGTTGGAACATCCTGTCTCTGTGTTTTACACCGGACCTGGTTCCATTATTTATTATTCTGTCGGAATATCATGTCTGTGCGTTTACGCCAGACCTGGTTCCATTATTTATTATTCTGTCGGAATATCCTGTCTGTGCGTTTACGCCGGACCTGGTTCCATTATTTATTATTCTGTTGGAATAACCTGTCTGTGCGGTCTATCGCATGCATGGTGATTTCTTTTGTTATTCCATTCTTTATTATACTCAGTTGGTTAAGTTTTGACTTCTATACTCCATGAAATTTGTGGAATATCCTTGATAATTGCGTTTCATCCAGTATCTTTTCATGAAAATATTCTTCTAAGCATTCTTGAATTTTACTTCACAAAGTAGTATCATGTTGACAATTTGGACGTTGTTAATTCTTGGATAAATTAATTCTTGAACTTGTTTTATTGAATTCTTATATCATTGTCATCATCCTCGTGTTTATAAAATGTTAAAAGTCATCTGTGGCCTGTAGTGCATAGATGGACTTGGTATGATTATGACCAGGGATTATTCGGTATAATCATGACCAGGGATTATTCGGTATAATCATGACCGTAATGTTACAAATGATGTGGTAAAAGTCCTCATTGGCCCGTAGTGCGTTGATGGACAGTTGTTGGCATGATCATGACCATTAATGAATACACGAATATCCTTGGCCGTAGTGCAGGGGTGATTCGATGATGTGGATTATTTTATTAAGCTGAGTCCCAGCGATCACAGTGTTGAAAAACCTTTTAAATCATAAAAGATAGTAGAGTTTATTTTCTACTTGACTCTTTTAATGGATTACTTGCTCCGCTGCAGTTAAACTTGATGTCTATTATATTTTATCAGTTTAACATTGTTGAAGGCTAATGATAATTTATTCTGCATTATCTTAGTCATAATATTTCTTACTGGGCTAGTTGAGCTCACCCTTTCTTTCGCTGTTCTCTTCAGGAAATGAGAATGTAGCTGGGGCAAGTCGGGGAACGGAGTGATGGTCCGAATGATAGTATTAGTTAGTAGTCCTCACTATTCTATGTAATGGTGTGTTAATAAATGTAATGAGGACTCCTTTTGAGTATGAATACTCTCTAGAAGATAATATTTGTATTCAAACTCACAGTTTATGTTTTGTCGTATTGTACACGACAGTTGTATTAGTAAGTTGTATTTGTATTCTGTACTATATATCTGACGACCCAAGATGGGTGATGTATACCTAATTTTGGGGGCGTCGCATTTATGCTGAAGTCAGAGGCTAACTACTGGTGGCAGGCGAACAAGGTCAGAGGAGGACATGGTGTGATCACATGGGATAGATTCAAGGAGATGTTCTTTGAGATGTATTTCCCAATGAGCTCTCAGAACCAGATGGAGGTTCAGTTTCTAGAGTTGAAGCAGGGTAACATGACAGTGCCAAAATATGCCGCAAAATTCAATGAGTTGGCTAGGTTCACAACTTATCAGGTGAATACGGATGAGAGAAAAACTAGGAGGTTTGAACAAGGGTTGAAGCCATGGTTATACAACAAGGTGTAAATTTTCTAATTAAACACTTTTGCGGGAGTTTTGGAGAAGGAAATTATTGCAGAAGGTGGTAGCAATGCTCTGACCAGGTATAATTAGGAACAGAAGAAGAAGAAGAATGAAGGAGAGAACAACAAGGATAGTGGTAGAAATAATGGTGGCGGTCATAGTCAAAAGAGGAAGTAGAATGATAATATGTCTACTGGAAATCAACAAGTAAGTCAGAAGAAGAAGGTAGAGGCTTGTCCTACCTGCGAGGAGAAACAGTTGGGGGTATGCATGAAGGGGAAGAGGGTTTGCTATAATTATGGTGAGGAAGGCCACATAGCACCAAATTGCCCTAACCCTAAGAAGGGGGCTTGTTTCAATTGTGGGTTGAGGGATCATTTAGCTAGGTATTGTCCAAAGAAAGCAACGTGAAGAGCAGGAGCGGGTGTAAGTAAGGGAATCAATGGTGGTAGCACTCTGGCTATCACTGGACCGACTCTGCCAAACTGACCCACTATCAGAACTTTTAACATGACCGTGCAAGATGTTGTGCAGTCCCGAGATGTGGTGTCAGGTATCATTCCGATCAATAATATTAATGCCTACATATTATTTGATTCGGGTGCTACTTGTTTATTTATATCCTACGATTTTGCTAATAATTTGAATTTGCCTAAAGAGGAATTAGTTTACCCTTTGAACATAGAAATTGTGAATAGGGAAGTAATTCCTGTTAGGTTTGTACACAAGAACTGTAGGGTGGACATCAAGGGCCACGAAATGATAGTAGATCTAATCCCGATTAAACTTGGAGAATTTGACGTTATTTTGGGAATGAATTGGCTATTCAATTATGGGGTGATAATTGATTGCCAAAGGAAGTTTGTAAACCTTATGACTCCATCAAAGGTGGTATTTTATTATAAAAAGTCGCCTAGACAAGCAATTTTTCTGACGACGATGCATGCCAAGAAGTTGTTGAGACAAGGTTGTGTAAGATATTTAGCCTACATAGTCGATACTCGAAAGGAAAGTGTGAAACTGGAAAAGATACCTATCTTTAGAGACTTTGGAGACATATTTCCAGATGACTTTCCAGGACTTCTGCCAGATAGGGAAGTAGAATTCGTGATTGATTTGGTACTAGGAACTGCCCTAATATCGAAGGCCCCGTACCGTATGGCCCCGGTGGAGATGAAGGAGTTGATGGTGCAACTGCAAGAACTTTTAGACAAGAAGTATATCCAACCGAGTGTATCACCGTGGGGAGCACCGATATTGTTTGTTAAGAAGAAGGATGGGTTGATGCGACTTTACATTGATTATAGAGAATTAAACAAGGTCACAATTAAAAATAAGTATCCATTGCCAAGGATTGACGACCTGTTTGATCAGTTGAAAGGAGCTAGGTATTTCTCGAAGATAGATTTGAGAAGTGGGTACCATCAGCTGAAAATGAGGAAGGAGGATGTACCGAAGAAAACGTTCATAACTTATTATGGCCATTACAAGTTTCTAGTAATGTCATTTGGTCTAACGAATGCTCCTGCAACATTTATATACCTAATGAATAGGGTGTTTAAACTGTTTTTGGATAAATTTGTGGTGGGGTTCATCGACGATATTCTAGTATATTCCAAAACCAAGGAGGAGCATGTGGAATATTTGAAGGTGACATTGGAGGCATTAAGAAAAGAGAAGTTGTACGCTAAGTTTTTGAAATGTGAATTCTAGATAGAGCGGGTGCAATTTCTTGGGTATGTGATTGATAAGGATAGGATTTCGGTAGATCCATCAAAAGTTGAATCTGTGATGAACTGGGATCAGCCGAAGACACCATCGGAAGTAAGGAGTTTTCTAGGATTAGAAAGTTATTACAAAAGATTTATTCAAGATTTTTCCAAAATCGTGACTCCGCTGATGAATTTGACTAGGAAATCGGTGAAGTTCGTCTGGACGGAGAAATGTGAGGAAAGTTTCCAAGAGCTGAAAAAGAGATTAAGTTTGGCATCCGTGTTATCTCTCCCTGACAGCACGGGAAATTTTATGGTGTATAGTGATGCATCACATAAAGGACTAGGCTGTGTGCTTATGTAGAACAACAAGGTCATTGTGTATTCGTCACGACAACTAAAGGATTATGAGAAGGGATATCCGACCCATAATTTGGAACTGGCTGATGTGGTGTTTGCTTTAAAGATATGGAGGCATTATCTCTACGGGGAGAAGTGTGAAATATATAAAGACTGTAGCGTCCCCAAATCCGGGTAATAATCACCACGTACCTGGTACATCATTTCTATAACTATTGTGAAAGATATAAACATAAATTATTTATACATTAATCTTTACAATATAATCCCCAAGGTCGATAACCTTAACTTAATTAACATATTCATATACTACAGGACTTACATTGTTATTTTTCTTCAATACTATTACAATTTTAACTGTACAATAATCCATTCCTGGAACTTATCTTTGCCTTTGCCTATGTCCAAAGTTTTGTCTTAATCTGAAATGTTTATCATGATATAGCAAGGGTGGGCAACAAGTTTTCCAAGCAAGTTTAAGTTAAGAAGAAGATATATCATGAAGGAAAAGAATAATAATAAGCTGACAAACTTTCAACAATATAACAATTATGAAAGAACATGAATAAATTTCCATAATTAAATGACCAAGTCAATAATGATGAATGTCCAACAATGAACATGAACAAATTTATCTAAACCAAATGATAATGAAGGTGATTAACCTTTCATACCTGATGAACATATGCAACATGCACAACATGCGAATCAATAAAACATAGACGTGATGTAATCAACAATGATTAACCACTAATATGCTTGAAAAATCATAACTCAGGTTTGAGCTAGAGAACTTGCTTAATTAAAAGTATAGTTCAAGAACTTGCCTACACTGTCGATTATTGTTACGCAATTTATTTTAGCTTTGTCTAAAAGACCTATTATTGATCTCTCAATTAGAATAATATCACTACATAAACTACTGTTAATTACAATCATTATACAACTTAAACAATTATCACATATCCCTAACAGTCACTAAAACACATAAGACCCGATATCAAGTCAAACTATTTCAGTCTGATTTGAGTTCGGTACTATTTCGACGGCCCGATTGCCCCTTATCGGATAACTATCGAGTTTATTGTAAATAAAACTCTACTTAACTGCTTCAATATTATTTTAGATAATTCAATTATCAGTAATAACATTTTTCGAAAGCTCATAATAATTTTCAAATAATTATTATCATTTATAATGATTTTTCAATCATTAATATCATTTTTAAATGATTTAAATACCACATAATTCCATTATCATTAATATTTAATTAATTTCAAATATTAATGAAATACATGTCCCAATATTATAAGTTATTCTTTAAAATCTAATAAGTAAAATACTAATCTAGCAACCTGGATTATTCAAACATACCAATCCAGGAACCCAGATTGCAATCCAGCAAACCAGATGATCAATCCAGCAAACCAAATTGCAATCCAGCAAACTGGATTACAATTCTAGCAACCAGATTGCAATCCAGCAAACTAAATTGCAATCCAGCAAACTGAATTCCAAATCCAGCAACCAGATGGCCAATCCAGCAAACCAAATTGCAATCCAGCAAACTAGATTCTAATTCTAGAAACCAGATGGCCAATCCAGCAAGCCTAGATTCATTAATTTCCAATCCAGCAAACTGGATTCAATTGATGTTCAATCCAGTAAGCCTGGATTTATTAATTTTTCAATCTAGCAAGTTGGATTCATTATCTCTTTTCACGAAAATACCAAATCAATTTATTAATTTTCTATCCTTTGTCCAAACATATATACATATATTTCATACACAAAAGAATTTTTTTCATAATTTTTCAACTCCTTTTAGTATTTTTCAAAAATCATTTTTAGTTCGTAGCTTAAGAAATTAGCCCTATCATGCTCAACTCTAAAAATTTCCATCTCTTGACATAATCTTATACGTGTTAACGTGAACCTTCAGTTTAAATTTCGTGGCCATCAGAGTTATAGAACTTCGGTTATAGCCGTTTTCGTCAAAAAATTCCAAAAATTGAAATGACCATAACTTGGTCAATTTAAGTCGGAATAAGCTCATATTTGGACAGGAGCTACTTTATATAATATATTGTCATAACCCAAAAGGCCAGAATTTATTTCAAAAATTAAGTGGCCGAAACTGCCCTTGCAAAATCTGGGGCTGTTTGTTTTTAGAAATTTTGACTTTTATGTACTTTGCTAAAAATAGTTCATACGGAAATCTACAACTCCTTTTTCAGTGATTCAACTTGAAGAAGTTAGAAAACTCATCATATTATTATCCCTAATTTTTTCAAAATTTTTAAATGTCAAAAAAATGACAAAACTACCCCTGGAAATGACTGGACCAAAATAGTATGTTTCTCTTTAAAAAAAGAAACTATTTTTGCAAAAACAGCCACTACGTCTTATGTACTCAATATTTTTGAGTACTACCACTTGAGTTTAGTAGTTAACTTACATATCTAGTACCTCTCTTTGACGGATTGTAAAAAGAAGGTGTAGATCTCAAGTTATAAGCTTACAAAATAGAATACAATTTAGAGTTTTCCAGATTTCAAAACATAGCTTTCATGTCCTTACTTTATATCTAACTTTTGGTACACAAAAGGGTTAGAACTAAATATAATGCACTGATTAACATGTAAATCTAGAGTTTTAAAATTTTGAATCATAAATTCAAGTTTTGATTGAGAATAATCAAAATAAAATTACATAATATAGTTAGAGTTTATACCTTTGCTTGTGAGCTTCCTTTATCTTCTTCCTAGAATTGCTTATGGTGCTTTGATGGCTTACAAAACTCTCTCTCTCTTTTCCCTCTAAGGGGCTGCTGAATGGCTTGTCTTCTCTCTCTCTCTCTCTCTATTTGGTTTTCTTTTTGGTTAGAAAATAAGAGATGAAAGAAATAATTAGTTATTTGCTTGTTGGAGATTAATGTATAGATATATTTTGTATATCTATATTTACTCCCCACATTCTCTCTTGCTTTCTCTCTCTCACTTAATCACCACATTAATATATGTGGGAGAGTAGTATGTAATGTGGCTCCTTGCAAAATTTGACACCTAGCTTATTTTGGTGAAAAATCTAAACTAAATGTGGAGCCTGAAATTTATGAAGTGGATGCCCCTTTTCTCTCCATAAAATAACCGGCCATGTGGCCCTCTTATTCACCACTTTTGGTTTAATTTTATTGCTAATGCTTTATTAATTTCCCAACATGTGTCCTCCTTGTCCTTTCCTTGTGGCCAATTATTGGCCACTCCTTTTTCCTTTCCTTGACAAACCGGTCAAGTGGCCTTAATTTTCACCAAGTCTTGCTTTCTTTTTAATGTAATATCTAATATCTACAATTTTTAAACTGCCCTCCCTTTAATTGGGCTTCCTAAACAATTCTTTGGGCCATGTAAATTAACATAGTCCAACACTTTTAATTTTATCATACCCTAATCATTTAATTAGGGTTTTCATTTTCTCAATTATAATTTAAATCATTATTCATGTATACTTAATCTCTTGACCCAATTAGACTTGCTATAATTAGGTTATAAAATTAATTACTTAAGATGTATAAAATAAATCCCTCATAATTAGTATATATTTTAAATACTATTATTTTCTCATACCATAACCCTTAAATTATTCAATTTTTCATTCCTAATATATAATTAGGTTACCTTACTTTCTTTTATTTATTTTATATAATAAACAAATAAAAACAAACACATAATATTCATATTCATTTACTCACATATTCATATAAAATAATTTAATAGGTGGAGACATGATTCACAAATCTCTTAAATTAGGTCACTAGTATATAATCAAATACTAGGACCACAACATAAAGATAACCATTTAGGTTATTTAATTCCACTACCTAATTTATAATTAGGTTATGTAACTTTCTATTAAATTTTTCTTTATATAATAAATAAATATATATACTTAATATATTTATTTATTTAATCATATACATACTTCACATAAGTCAAAAATTATTTATCCTTATCATTCCTTTTGCTAAAATATATAGCACATCACTATATATATATATATATATATATATATATATATATATATATATATATATATATATATATTCACACACATTTACTCTATCCTTATAATATCTCTTCACTTGAATTTTATTTTCTTAATAAATTTCCCACATTCATAATCTATTTCTTTCTTTTCAAAATTTAAATCATTCTCATAATTAATTCACATAAAGTTGAAGGTAATATAATACCTTATTCTTAACATACTTCCAAATATAATTTCATTATAGGTTTTGAATTTTGTAACCTTTATTTTCTCAATTCTAATCAAATAGTAAACCATATTGGTTCGTCTTTTTAAAAAAAATTTAAATCATTTCTTTATTTTCACTCTAGATTTTATTCTTTAACCTTTAATTTAATCATTCAAGATCTTATGAATTTTTGGAATGTCACATAGACCATAAGAGTTTGAAATATATCTTCACACAGAAGGATTTGAACATACGTCAGAGGAGATGGTTAAAGTTAATAAAGGATTATGATTATGAGATTTTATACCATCCGGGTAAAGTGAATGTTGTTGCCGACACCTTAAGCAGAAAGGGTCAATGCCATTATGCTGGGATGAGGTTGGTGAATGCCAATTGCTAGGACAAGAATTGGTACAATAGACCACCGAGATTGTCAAGATAATTAGGACAAGATTGATATCTGGTCAGGATAGACAGAAGAAATATGCCGATCAACATCGACAGAACCGAGAATTTCAATCTGGTAGCTTCGTTTTCTTGAAAGTATCTCCCTAAAAAGAAAAAATCAGATTTGGCTAAAAGGAAAAATTGAGCATAAGGTTCATTGGGCCCTTTAAAGCATTGTGGAGAATTGGTGAAGTTGCCTATAAGGTAGCCTTACCTCCGGCATTAGGGCATATCCATAATATTTTTAATGTTTCTGTGTTATGACCGTATAAGCCTGATTACAAGCACGTTATAGAATATGAACCCTTGCAATTTGAGAAAGATTTATCTTATGAAAAGGGTTCCTGTTCAGATAGTTGACAGGAAAGAGCAAGTACTCAGAAATAAATTAATATCTTTTGTTAAGGTAATCTAGAGGAACCATAACGCTGAAGAAGCTACGTGGGAACTCGAAAAACAAATGATGAAAAATTACCCTCATTTATTTACTTAATATATGTGTAATAATTCTGGGGACAAAATCTTTGTAAGGGGGGGGGGAATGTAACATGACGAATTAATTGAGTCGAGATTTTGCGGACATAATCCTTTTAAGGGGGGAAAGATGTGATGAATGAAACTTTTGTAAATAATATTAAATATTTATTGAATTAAATAAATATTTTTATTGATTTATTTATTGAGTTAAATAAATATTTGATGAAATTGTTATAGATTATTGTTGTCGATTAATTTAATTAAGTGTGTCACATTAATTAAATTAATGAGAAATAATTTTATAGTTCAAAGTTCTAATTTATTTGGAAATTTTAAATTAATCGAGTTGTTAATAATTATAATGTTGTTCTAATTAATTTAATAATTAATTAGAGGTTTAATTATTTGTCATGATTAATAAATGAAAATTTTAATTATGTGATGATATGATTTAATGGGTAATATTGGCTTTAATAAAAATTGAATTTAAATATTAAAAATTTGATTAATCAAAGTGTGACAAATAAACTATATAGTAAATAAACTAATTAAAATAAATTAGAAAGACACCTTATAAGCTAGCCAAACATGGCCTTGAGGACATGGGAGCAGTTAAGGTTATACTGCGCTTAACTGCTACCCATGTACGCACCGGTTATAATATGCGTATTATGTCATGTATCAGTCTTATTTTTTTTACGTATTTCCTAAAACCTAAGTCATAGAAATCACAGAGAGAAAAGATAGAACTTGAGAGAAATTGGGTTTGAGGAAGAAGGTTTAGAGAATCATAGGAGGGCTTCCTACCATTTAAACAAGAATCAAATGGTGAGAATCCAAGTTCCAAACTCTGTTTATTATGTTCTTGAGTTTTCCCATCAAAATATATTTTTAGTTTTTTGTAATTGAATTTTCATGAGTAATTACTGAAAAGTTGTTTATGAATTGTTAATATAAATGAATAAATTAATATGTGATGTTTATAAACAATTTTTGGGTGAATTAATCCATTAAATTTGGTTTAAAAGGGAGTTTTGAGTTTATAGTGACATATATATGATTTTGAAGTCAAAATATGAGTTTAGGTTAATCATTTGTTAGAATAATGGGAGTTTATGTTGTTAGATATATAGATATAATCTGTTATATGTGGGTTGAAACGATTTTTGGTATGAATTGATTCATGAAATCATGTTTTACAAAGGAAGTTTTAGTTTTGTTATAAAAAGTACAAAAAGGCTGATTTTAGAACCAAAATTAGTGTTTGATCCATGTTGTAATCTGTAAATTGATGATTGATTGTGTTAATATGTTTAAATACAAAAATAATGCATGTTATACGAACTGATTTGATCAAGAAACGAATCTATGGAGAGATGATTCGCTAAGGATGTCTAAAATGAAGTTTTTAGCAAGAACATGAATTTAAAGGGGTTAAATATGATGAATATTGTTGTTTTGTTGTTTAGAAACGATGTATGCAAGCTTGGTAACAATTATATGAAGTCTATGTCTTTTGGGTTTGTTAAATCTATTGATTATATGTGAAATTCACGATTTTTGGTATGATGAACAGTGCAGTCGCGAACTGCAGAAATTGAATCTGGGTAACCCCACCCCGACGGGCATTACCAAGCCAAATTTCCCCGCCCCGGCGTGGGTATCAGAGTTGGGCAGCTTTAGTTTTCTTTGTGTACAGTGCATTACACGCTAGTCTAACCTAGTCTAATGAACATGATAGTGTAGTAGACAGATAATAAGATGATGTATCAGATTATTAACATACATATAGAAAAATCGCACGATAATTTGATAAGTTGTAAAAGGACTAAACATGATGTCCATGAGATGATATGATGTTATTAAAACTTATGATTTGAGACTTCAGTCCTGTATATGTGAATGATGGTAATGAGCAGAACTTAAACCAAGTAAACAAGTTGTATTAAAAGAGAGAACTAAACCTATAATGTAATATTAATGTAACTAATGAATGTTGTGAATACATATGGTATGCGTGTAGGACTTGTGGTGAATGTGAGTAGTAATCGTTTAGCCTGCGCAAGCGGCAAGTTTTCGAACCCTACTCTTACGTTAAGCAAGTTCCTTATCCTAACTTGATTACGTTTCTGCAAGTCTACTTACTTTATCATAGATACAATTATGCAAGTTCCATAAATCTAAACTTTCATTGAGCAAGTCCTTAAACATTATTATTGTTGAGCAAGCTTTGTATTCTTATTTTAAACTGTTCAAAGCTTAATCATTCAAGTTCGTGATTCCAAATGAAATGTTCTAACTCTTTTGAAATATTACTTTTGTTACACAATGTTCATTCAATTATATAGAGTTGAGATTCAATCTATGATTTGATTATTGATTACATTACTGCATTAAAACCTTGAATGGATAGTGAATCCTTATTGATTCAACTAATCCTTAGTTGATGATTATTGAACTCTAAAGTAAACTTGAAGTTAATCCAAACCAAACTTCCTTTGGTGCAGACTCAATGTCAAAGCTGAGATGAACAACCCTGTTACGGGGGATTATATTAAGCAATAGCGTTAAGATATTGTGCACATACATGGTACTAAGGGTTGATCCCCCTAACTATGAGAAGTAAGGTCCATATAGTCTTATGACTGTTAAAGGTTTAAAGTAGAAATACTTAATAACCCGAGATATAATATATGGTCTTGTGACCCTCAGATGTACTTTTGATTCATATTATAGTCTTGATTCAAAAGCCGAGCTTTCTTTTGTCAGTATCCATTGTTTAGTCGTATGTTATCATTATATCTATTGTTAAACTTATGGGCAATTGTTTCTCACTCTTGCATAATAACATTACAGCTAATGTTGAAAGCGTTGATGAGCCATCCACTACTAAGGGCAAAGGCAAAGCAAACAAGTGATGAAGATTTGTTTACTATTTGAGAATATTAATATTAAGACTAAATTTGGTATGTTTAAGACTTATTTAAATTGTGATATGTTTCCGCATTGATGTATTAAGGTTAGATTACATGGGATTGTATTGTTAAGCTGTTGTAACCCTTAATTGGGAGGATTTCTAATTCAGTTTTATTGTTATCTTTTTATAGGTAGTTAGATGTTAATTATTTTGGCAAGTGAATACCAAATTTGTGGGAAATTCGAGTACCTAGATTTGAGGGTGTCACACTTACTATGATAAGTATTGCTTCTATAATTCTAATCTTTTCATGTCGGGGCACTATTCATGTCGGGGTAATATTCATTCGATGTACTATTCATTTGGGGTACTTTGTATGACGGAGTACTATTCATTCGGGTACTATTTACAATAAAATTGGTTTCTTTTTCTGTCCAAATTATCTTTGATATATGTGTTAGGTATGTAATACTCATAAACACAATCAAATTGCACAAAATAAGCGGAAACATGGAAAATTAGAGTTTAAAAATTTTACAAACCATATACCCAGATCATCATTTATACACAATTATTAATTAAACGAAAATATGAAGAACAAGAATTATACCCTTGAAGATTCGAGCTTCCTCAGGTACAAGTTTACCTCCAAGCTTTTTTGCGTTAAACTTGAATCCACCGGGTTTGATTTCTTCCTTTGATCAATGTTAGCCACCCAAGTGTTTGGCCTCTAGAGGTGATCTACCAAGGAAGAAGAAAGATTCAAGATGATGGGTATTTGGCAAAACCCTAGTTTTTCTATCTCTCAGAAAAAAGAGCGTACTCTCCAACAATTAAAATCATGTCTGTTGTGAAAAAGTCAGCAACCACTCTATCACCCATAATAAGACTCATCTTATTTATAGATGTGGGCAACCCTCCTTAACAATTAAGGAATTCGGTTTTATTTTAATTAATTAGGCTCCCAATATTATTATGAATAAATAATTAAATTCTTTTAATTAATTAGCCTCCTAATCTTATTAGGAATATGAGAGTACTTTTATTAATTAATTCTCAAATTCTTTTAGGAATTAAATAATAATAATAATAATAATAATAATAATAATAATAATAATAAGACTCCTCCTATTAATTTATATTTAATATTTTTAAAATATTAAATAATAAATATTAAGCTATTTAATTTATTCTATCACCATATATTAAATTAAATATACTTAATTTATTATTACGATTATGCCATTAACTTCTTAAATAATTATTCTTCCTGTTATGGTGTGACCCTTTAGGTTCTCCATATTAAATTGGTTGTGAATAAATTAATTAGAACAATTCTAATCTTATTTAAATAAATAAATTAAACTATTAATTTATTTAAATAAATATTATTTATTCTACAATAGGGATAAGCCTCCCTAGTGGTTAACGACTTTCTAAATAATATAGATTTCAACATTAATCATAAAAGAATCTTTGAGTAAATAGTTACCGTACAATGTAATCCTTCCACCATACAATGTCTCAATTAAATATAAGACATGAAATTACAGTCAAGTCTTATTTTATTTAATTATATGTATTTCGACTCTTAAATACACAACTCCAAATAATGCAAATTAGAAACTCCTTTCTAATTTCATTCTGCATTGGCCAAGGACTACTGGGTTGTCATTTATCAAATCACATAGGATATTTCTCTTCTTTTACTAGAAGTGGTAGATTCTTTATTGATCATACATTATCTCCATGTACAACTTATTATACCCAAGCATACCCTTTGATATACCCTAAGGGTCTTAAAGAATAAGTCAAAGTATAACTCATTATACACAAGATACTATGATGATTTTAAGTCCAAGGAGCACTTGTATTACTATCACTACAGGAATTACTATTGACATGCAAGTAAAACTCCATTAGGTATTCCTTAGCGAGCTAAATTCAGTGAACTTATTCTCTAATAAGTACGTACATACTTGCTTTAGTGTCTCCACACAAATGATCATGAGATCAATCATCCTCATCCAATGAGTAAGCAACGTATGTACCAATCTATCCGGATTCACTAATCCCCAATTTAGTAATCCAACGATTGGGAACTGTGACGCCCCCAAATTTGGGTACTTGAAACCCGAACTCGGTGCTTCACGATACCATTTCTATAAGCTGAATAATAATAATAATAATAATAATAACAATAATATAAAATTCAAACTTTATTTACATGCATCAAAGTTTACTCCCAGGTACGAGACCTTTAAACATTTATTACATCATAGATAATAAGTAACATTGTCTTAATAAACTATAATTACTGCACCACATATTAGAAATCTCATTCGAACAGCTTTCCTTTTCCCTTGTTCTTGCCTGAGCCTTCTGGTTGATCATACTTAACTGAAAATATTTAATTTAAGCAAGAGTGAGCATTTGAGTGCCCATCAAGTAATAACAATTATAAATATTTGCTGAAAGGGTTAAATATTTTCTTTGTACTACTCTTCTATAACATGTCAATAGTTGTGAAGTAATCTGAACTGATAATAATAACATAACAACTCTCTATCAAATTTTTTCGAAACTACGTAATGACTATAATTGGGGTTTATGTGACATACTATGAACATTATTTTCAATTTTTGAATAGGTTTAGTAGAAATTCATCTACAAACCGTCATAACTTACGGGCACGGGGGGTGATCAGCCCGTTATGTCCTGTATTGATCAATACTACATGCAAGAATGATATTATCTTTCACTCTGTCCACTTTGGGTGCATAAAAAGTTTTCCCGTTTACGGGACGTTCATACTTGTCGGGTTCCAAACCAAAGTAATTCAGTTGAATAATAATAAGGTTTTATCTGTTTAATAATAATCTATAATTCAACATATATATATATATATATATATATATATATATATATATATATATATATACGGGTAATTGACAAAGGTGTATCAACATGTGATTAAGTACAATAATTATCCAAGTGGGGACACTTGTATAACCATTTATAGAGATTAACGAACAGAATATATATATCTGAATTACCATATACTAACATGTTGATAATCAGTGAGCGTATATAGTATAAGGTTAAAAATCTGTACTGTAATAATATAATTCTAAAATAATTCTTACTCATGCCCATTGCATAAAGAAAATGCAAAGGTAGGATACTTGCACAATGTAAAGGATAGTTCAGATACTTGCCTGAGCTGCTGCTTACAATAACGCAACTTAGATTAATCTTTTATACAACGACCTATCAGTAATAAGATCATTCGTTTGATTATAATAATATATCATAACACATAGCATTACTTATTACAGTCAGCACATTATCTAATTACATTGTCACATATGTTTAACAACCATTGAATCACAAATAACCACTTATCAAGTCAAATTATCTAAGTTCAGATCAATTTCTAAAATATTTCGGTGTACCGACAGCTTTATCGGGTACTTATCGAGTCTAAAAATCTATCATGTAGTTCAATAACTGAAAATATCAATCATATTATTTTTAAAATGACTTATAGTAATTTTTAAACATTTATTATAATTTATCATGAATTTTTAAACATCAGAATCATTATTAAATAATTTAAATATTCATTAATTCTATTATCACTAATATTTAATTAATATTAAACTATTAATGAAACCATTGCCAAAATATTAAAGTTATTTATAATAACTCAAAATATTTTTTTAAAGTATTAATATTACCCTTAAATGATTTTTAAAACATTTAAAATTATTTTTAAATAATTACCATTAATATTAGAATATTAATTTATTATTTATCAAAATATTAAAAGTCATTGATTATAACTTAAAATATTTTTAATTCATTTATTTCCTTTTTAAATGATTTTTAATTCAATAAAACCATTTTTAAACTATTTATTTAATATAATTATTAAATAAACTTAATATCATTAATATTAAATTATTAATAAAATTTACCTTTAAATATCAAAAGTTATATTTTATAACTTAAAATATTTTTAAACTATTTATTTTCATTTAAAATGATTTTTATAATGTTAAAATCATTTTTAATTTATTCATTTAATTTAATTACTAAATAAATCTAATATCATTAATATTTAATAATTAATGAAACTTATCGTAAAATATTAAAAGTTATGTTTTATAACTTAAAATATTATTAAATACCTTATTATTTATTTAAAATGATTTTTAATACAATAAAATCATTTTTAATTAATTTATTTAATGCATTTATTAAATAATTTAAATACCAATAATATCTTAATAAATATTAATATTTATGACAAATATGCCAAATTATTAAAAGTTAATTTTTATAACATAAAATAATTTTTAAAACTATTTTTATAAATTTCAGAATTTATTTACTATTTTTAAATGATTTTTAGAAATTAAATTAATTAATTTTATTATGTCTGTCGCTAAAGCCCTTTGGCGACAGAATCTGTTGCCTTAGGTGTTCTTGAGGGCCAAGAACACTGACATTCAGTGTTCATAGTGCCACGTTTGACTGTCCATAACTTGCTGGTAAGGTTGTTTCTGGGCAGGGTTTTGTAATAATTTTGTAGTAGAGTTGTAACACTACAAAACTCAACAACTAATCATGGTCATAACGCCACATAGATGCAAGATCTGGCCTTGTAAAGTCACTGTCAGAGTTTCTGGGTTTTCCAGAAACCCAGACAGCTTCATGGGTCCTTTTTGAGGCTTTAATTTATATAGGTTATGTTCTTGGTAAAGGTGTTCTAATGGTTCAAGGTTATAGTATACATGTTAAGGTATATTTATCAGTCATCAGCTCAACCTAACTACACCAAAATCATCAGATAGCCACCGGTCAAAGGTTGTCAGAAAACCTTGTTCATACGGTTTCTGGGTTTTCCAGAAAACCGCATCTGTGAATGAGCAGGGTAGTTTGACGTTAAATAACTTTCATTATGTTGGTTATCTAGGTGAGTTATGAGCACATATATGTAGCACACATACCAGAGTATAGTCTAGATACATTAATACAATCAAAACATCAAAATCATGCAAGATCTAGGACCAGGAACATCTTGTCAGACACTGAAGAACAGATTCTGGGTTGCCTAGAAAATGTAAGTCAATGCCGAGTAGGTTACTTTGACCATCCACTACTTACAATCTGTTGATTGTATGAGTGAATTAAAAGCATGGAACTAGAGTACAACTAATAGGCTACAAATTAGATACAACAACATCAACAAAACACGTAACACCGAACAGTTATAGGCTTGATAAAATGTTATTAGACAGTGTTCTTGAGTTTCTGGGTTGCCCAGAAACTCTTGGTCATGCTCGGTCAACTGAGTTTGACCTTGAATAACTTTTGTTCTGGACATGATCTAAGCCTGATTTCAAGTCCAGAGCAAAGTCCATATAACATACTACAAGATCAAACATTAAAACAACAAAAACACAAAACATACTGAGATCTATGGGGGACTGACATTCACTGTTAGACCCTTATTTTTATAATTTCCAGATTTTTGAAAAACTTAATTTTGAGCACTTTGATGTTATGGGTCTAACAAATACCAACCCAGATCAACTATATGGACTACAAATAACATGTTTTAACAATAAATCATAACATCTAACACAAGATCAAAAGTCAAATTTCTAAATTAGGTTTTACCTCTTTATGATCAAATTCTGATTTCTATTTTTCTGATTTGATGTTAGTGTTCATGGGGCTTGATTGGGGACTGATCTAGCAAGGAAATTTCAGAAGTTTGGTCTTGAGAGAGTATGGCTATGTATTTGTGAACAATTTAGGCCAAAATGAGCACTTTCTCTCTCTTTAAATCTATCCAAGCCATTGATGCAATGAACTTGGCTGTTAGTAGCTGATGTGCTGGTGATGTTGCTCACAATTAGGTAGTGTAGGGTGGCTGGCCAAGATTTGAAAAGATTTGGCTAGCAATAATTCAATTATGGGACAAAAAGGGTATTTTAGTAATTTTCTTTTAATCTCAAGGGTATTCTTGTCCAAGGTGCTTGAATCTAGGATTTAATCACTAGATTTTACATCTTAAAGTTTCCCAAATAATTTCTAGGATTTGAAAAATTACAATTAAAGTGTAATAAAATTTTAATTAAACACACTAATTTAAAATTAGGGTTTTTAATAGAAAATTAGGGTTTTTAAATTAGGGTTCCTTAATATTATTAGGGTTCCCAAATTAACAAGTAGGGTTTCCTAATTATCATAATAATTTATAAAAATAATAATTAGGGTTTCTAATTTTAGCAAATTAGGGTTTTCAAATAATAATTAGGGTTTCTCCTAATTACAGAAATTTTATAATACACAGTAAAATTCATCTACACAATTACTGCACAGTCTCGAACTCATAACTAAGTTTAATAATTAGGATTTAAGAACATGATATAAGGGTCATGATATAATTTACCATAATTGACCAACCATTATCAGTCTACGCATTTACAATACATATTTATAGCACTCAAAAATCAAAATATAATTAAAATTATATTATTGTTCTCATCCCTTGATCAATACCCAAATTTAGGGTTTGGATTTCATATCTGATTTATCTTTCATATACAACATCAATAATTAAGCTAAAATAATTAACTTAAATATTCTGAACAAATTCATATAATAAAATAATAATTATAATAATTCCAATAATCATTTCATAAATTATTTAAATAATACAAAAATCATATTTTCATAGAAAATAATTAATAAAGAAATTTCTACTATAAAATTAATTATTATAAGAATATATTTTATAATGATCAAAAATTCTAAAATAAAATTATTTAAAATTATTCATGAAATAAATAAATTTTATTTATCACATAAATACCTGTACATTACCTGACGCTTATTCTCATCATTAAGATAAATAATAATAAAATTTTATGCAAAATTCCTTATTTAGTTTATATTGAAAATATCGGGTTATTACATTCACCCTCCCTTATAAGGATTCCGTCCCCGGAATCACCGTTTTAAAACTCATACATACTAAGGTACATAGCATACACAATCATTGCAAATAGATCTCGATCATAATTGATCGAACAACTCTTTAATCATTCAACATAAAGCTTGTTTGTCTGATTAAACGGGAGTTTGATTTCTAAAAGAACTCAAATTCCTCCCTCAAAATTTTTTTATAAAATAATTTGCTATATATAGGAAAATCAAATATATATACACGAAAATAAAAGTTATTCGAATAATACCTGGAGTTTCATTCCCAGCTGCCACAGTATCTTGGACCGCCATATTGAAGACTCGTGCGGTTGGTTTGTTGGCTGAAGTCGGTCCTGTGATTGCCAGAGTCCCGCTGCCTTTTCCCGTGGTTACACTCCCTGCCTCCATTTTCCTCTTTGGACAATCCTTCACCTTATGTTCAGTCGATCCACATAGAAAACACCCATTATTCATCCTTGGGTTGGGCCAGTTGGGAGAGATATGGCCCTCCTGCCCGCACTTGTAACATACAAACTTACCCTTCAGACACTCACCAGAGTGATTCTTCCCGCAATTCTTACACTGCACCACCTGCTTCTTCACACCTTCTTGCTACACCTGAACATTCCCAAATAATTTCCTTTTCTCTTCTCACTCCTATTTCCACTGTTACCTTCCACCTTCACAGCTCCTCCTGCCTTGCCTTTGTTCTTCTTCTCTTTGTTGTAGAGGCTCATGGCCTCACTCCCCTCCTCAGCTATGATAGCCTTTTCCATGAGTGCTACAAAAGTATTGATCTGCAACACTGTGACCTTATTGTAGAGCCAGGGTTTTAAGCCCAGCTCAAACCTCCTTGCCTTCCTAGCCTCCGTATCAACTTGATGTAGAGCAAACCTAGCCAACTCATTAAACTTTGCGGCATACTCCAAAACAGTCATGTTCTCCTGCTTTAATTCCAGAAATTTTACCTCCATCCTAGCCTACATGCTAGCTGAGAGGTAGTTTTTGAAAAACAAAGTTTTAAACCTAGCCCAAGTCACTACTCCTTCTCATGCCCTAGTTTGATTTGCCTCCCACCAAAAGTTAGCCTCCCCCTTCATCATATAAGTGGTAAAAGAGGTCTTTTGCCCCTTATCTACCCTAGCAATTACGAACGCCTTTTCTATCTCGTTAATCCATATCTAGGCTTCTATAGGGTCAGCTGATCCCTTGAATTCTGGTGATCCTACTGCTTTGAAGTCTTTAAATTTTGCCAAGCGATTCTCTGGCTGGTTCCCTGCGGCTGGTATTCCATGCTGCGTAGCTTGTGCTATCATATTTGTGAAGTTCTGCATCGGGTCTGCTTGTTGTTGTCCCTCAACGTTGTTGACAGATTCTTCTGCCATTTAATTTCGAGTTCGACGTCTTGGCGGCATTATCTGATTAAATAAAATCATAAATTTAACTTACATTCTAAACCTTATCACATAAGTTTAATATTTTAAACTTGTTTCATTAGTCAAACTTAGATTCATATTCATTCAACGAATATTTTATATAGCATAGCACATAATGCTTTAAACATCAGCTATCCCTTTGTGACTACAACAGTCGGGATTTACAACCTTGACTAATACAAAAGTTGGGAATATTACACTACACAGACATACTTAGCATATCTATTACAGTAAACAGAGCTACACAATAGAACCTATACTACCTATTTACTACGCCTTTTTCTTGGACAACCTTTCGCCTGATGATCTTCTATCCCACAGATAAAATATGCTTCTGGTTTATAGTCAGGACAATACAGAGTGGTATGTCCCTTATAGCCGCAAAGGTAACATATTCTTTTCCCTTTCTTCTTATCGGGTTTTCCTATGTTATGGTCTTCTATCTTTCTTTTTCCTTTCTTACTCAGAGCTGCACGTGATGTGTTGCTTGAGGCTCCCATCTGATCAATTTGGATTTTAAGCTTATCTTGTTCTTCCATTGTTTCTATTAATGCCTGACGCAGTTGACTATTTAGCAGCTTTTCTATTTCCCACAGCTTTTCCAGAGAAGAAACCTTGTTCCTCAGATCCTGCACCTCCGTTGATGCTTGATCAGCTTCAACTTTAGTGTCTGTATCACTATCTGTTAACTCTAACATCTCTGGGTTTGGTACTACATTTTCTAATACCACCACCTCATCCGAGTTGGTTTCATTGTGAGCCTCTATTTCAGCTATTGGCTTCGATATTAGCTCAAGTGTATGAATTTGATCCTCATTCATGCTATAAGCATATAACAAGCCTTTTCCACCAGACATCTATACACATAAATTATCCTGATTAGCATATAGTATATACACATAACAAACAATAGTTTTATAAGAGTTATCTTTTATTTTGTTTAATGATGAATTTATTTAATTCATCTCCTTTTAAACTCTATATGAGTTATTTATATTTTCAACGTTTCCCTCTGTCCTAAGGTTATAGCCTAAGGTCGATCCCACCTAAGGTTTCTAACCCTAAAGCTTTGATATCAACTTGTGACGTCCCCAAATTCGGGTACTTAAAACCCGAACTCGGTGCTTCACGATACCATTTCTATAAGCTGAATAATACTAATAATAATAACAATAATATAAAATTCAAACTTTATTTACATGCATCAAAGTTTACCCCCAGGTACGAAACCTTTAAACATTCATTACATCAAAGATAATAAGTAACATTGTCTTAATAAACTATAATTATTACACCACATATTAGAAATCTCATTCGAACAGCTTTCCTTTCCCCTTGTTCTTGCCTGAGCCTTCTTGTTGATCATACTTAACTGAAAATATTAATTTAAGCAAGAGTGAGCATTTGAGTGCCCAGCAAGTAATAACAATTATAAATATTAGCTGAATGGGTTAAATGTTTTATTTGTACTATTCTTCTATAACAAGTCAATAGTTGTGAAGTAATCTGAACCGATTATAATAACATAACAACTCTCTATCAAATTTTTTCGAAACTACGTAATGACTATAATTGGGGTTTATGTGACATACTATGAACATTATTTTCAATTTTTGAATAGGTATAGTAGAAATTCATCTACAAACCGTCATAACTTACGGGCACGGGGGGTGATCAGCCTGTTATGCCCGATATTGATCAATACTACATGCAAGAATGATATTATCGTTCACTCTGTCTACCTTGGGTGCATAAAAAGCTTTCCCGTTTATGGGATGTTCATACTTGTCGGGTTCCAAACCAAAGCAATTCAGTTGGATAATAATAAAGTTTTATCTGTTTAACAATAATCTATAATTCAACATATATATATACGGGTAATTGACAAAGGTGTATCAACATGTGACTAAATACAATAATTATCCAAGTGGAGACACTTGTATAACTATTTATAGAGATTAACGAACAGAATATATATATTTGAATTACCATATACTAACATGTTGCTAATCAATGAGCGTATATAGTATAAGGTTAATAATCTGTACTGTAATAATATAATTCTAAAACAATTCTTACTCATGCCCATTGCATAAAGAAAATGCAAAGGTAGGATACTTGCACAATGTAAAGGATAGTTCAGATACTTGCCTGAGCTGCTGCTTACAATAACGCAACTTAGATTAATCTTTTATACAATGACCTATCAGTAATAAGATCATTCGTTCGATTAGAATAATATATCGTAACACATAGCATTGCTTATTGCAGTCAGCACATTATCTAATTACATTATCACATATGTTTAACAACCATTGAATCACAAACAACCACTTATCAAGTCAAATTATCTAAGCTCAGATCAATTTCTAAAATATTTCGGTGTACCGATAGCTTTATCGGGTACTTATCGAGTTTAAAACTCTATCCTGTAGTTCAATAACTGAAAATATCAGTCATATTATTTTTAAAATGACTTATAGTAATTTTTAAACAATTATTATAATTTATCATGAATTTTCAAACATCGGAATCATTGTTAAATGATTTAAATATTCATTAATTCTATTATCACTAATATTTAATTAATATTAAACTATTAATGAAACCATTGCCAAAATATTAAAGTTATTTATAATAACTCAAAATATTTTTTTAAAGTATTAATATTACCCTTAAATGATTTTCAAAACATTTAAAATTATTTTTAAATAATTACCATTAATATTAGAATATTAATTTATTATTTATCAAAATATTAAAAGTCATTGATTATAACTTAAAATATTTTTAATTCATTTATTTCCTTTTTAAATAATTTTTAATTCAATAAAACCATTTTTAAACTATTTATTTAATATAATTATTAAATAAAATTAATATTATTAATATTAAATTATAAATGAAATTTACCTTTAAATATCAAAAGTTATATTTTATAACTTAAAATATTTTTAAACTATTTATTTTCATTTAAAATGATTTTTATAATGTTAAAATCATTTTTAATTTATTTATTTATTTTAATTACTAAATAAATCTAATATCAATAAAATTTAATAATTAATGAAACTTATCGTAAAATATTAAAAGTTATGTTTTATAACTTAAAATATTATTAAATACCTTATTATTTATTTAAAATAATTTTTAATACAATAAAATCATTTTTAATTAATTTATTTAATGCATTTATTAAATAATTTAAATACCAATAATATCTAAATAAATATTAATATTTATAACAAATATGCCAAATTATTAAAAGTTAATTTTTATAACATAAAATAATTTTTAAAACTATTTTTGTAATTTTCAGAATTTATTTACTATTTTTAAATGATTTTTAGAAATTAAATTAATTAATTTTATTATGTCTATCGCTAAAGCCCTTTGGCGACAGAATCTGTCGCCTTAGGTGTTCTTGAGGGCCAAGAACACTGACATTCAGTGTTCATAGTGTCACGTTTGACTGTCCATAACTTGCTGGTAAGGTTGTTTCTGGGCAGGGTCTTGTAATGGTTTTGTAGTAGAGTTGTAACACTACACAACTCAACAACTAATCATGGTCATAACGCAACATAGATGCAAGATCTGGCCTTGTAAAGTCACTGTCAGAGCTTCTGGGTTTTCCAGAAACCCAGACAGCTTCATGGGTCCTTTTTGAGGCTTTAATTTATATAGGTTCTGTTCTTGGTAAATGTGTTCTAATGGTTCGAGGTTATAGTATACATGTTAAGGTATATTTATCAGTCATCAGCTCAACCTAACTACACCAAAATCATCAGATAGCCACCGGTCAAAGGTTGTCAGAAAACCTTGTTCATACGGTTTCTGGGTTTTCCAGAAAACCGCATCTGTGAATGAGCAGGGTAATTTGACCTTAAATAACTTTCATTATGTTGGTTATCTAGGTGAGTTATGAGCACATATATGTAGCACACATACCAGAGTATAGTCTAGATACATTAATACAATCAAAACATCAAAATCATGCAAGATCTAGGACCAGGAACATCTTATCAGACACTGAAGAACAGATTCTGGGTTGCCCAGAAAATGTAAGTCAATGCCGAGTAGGTTACTTTGACCATCCACTACTTACAATCTGTTGATTGTATGAGTGAATTAAAAGCATGGATCTGGAGTACAACTAATAGGCTACAAATTAGATACAACAACATCAACAAAACACGTAACACCGGACAGTTATAGGCTTGATAAATGTTGTCAGACAGTGTTCTTGAGTTTCTGGGCTGCCCAAAAACTCTTGGTCATGCTCGGTCAACTGAGTTTGACCTTGAATAACTTTTGTTCTGGACATGATCTAAGCCTGATTTCAAGTCCAGAGCAAAGTCCATATAACATACTACAAGATCAAATATTAAAACAACATAAACACAAAACATACTAAGATCTATGGGGACTGACATTCACTGTCAGATCCTTATTTTTACAATTTTTAGATTTTTGAAAAACTTAATTTTGAGCACTTTGATGTTATGGGTCTAACAAATACCAACCCAGATCAACTATATGGACTACAAATAACATGTTTTAACAATAAATCATAACATCTAACACAAGATCAAAAGTCAAATTTCTAAATTAGGTTTTACCTCTTTATGATCAAATTCTGATTTCTATGTTTCTGATTTAATGTTGGTGTTCATGGGGCTTGATTGGGAACTGATCTAACAAGGAAATTTCAGAGGTTTTGTCTTGAGAGAGTATGGCTATGTATTTGTGAATAATTTAGGCCAAAATGAGCACTTTCTCTCTCTTTAAATCTATCCAAGCCATTGATGCAATGAACTTGGATGTTAGTAGCAGATGTGCTGGTGATGTAGCTCACAATTAGGTAGTGTAGAGTGGCTGGCCAAGATTTGAAAAGATTTAGCTAGCAATAATTCAATAATGGGACAAAAAGGGTATTTTAGTAATTTTCTTTTAATCTCAAGGGTATTCTTGCCCAAGGTGCTTGAATCTAGGATTTAATCACTAGATTTTACATCTTAAAGTTTCCCAAATAATTTCTAGGGTTTGAAAAATTACAATTAAAGTGTAATAAAATTTTAATTAAACACACTAATTTAAAATTAGGGTTTTTAATAGAAAATTAGGGTTTTTAAATTAGGGTTCCTTAATATTATTAGGGTTCCCAAATTAACAAGTAGGGTTTCCTAATTATCATAATAATTTATAAAAATAATAATTAGGGTTTTTAATTTTAGCAAATTAGGGTTTTCAAATAATAATTAGGGTTTCTCCTAATTACAGAAATTTTATAATACACAGTAAAATTCATCTACACAATTACTACACAGTCTCGAACTCATAACTAAGTTTAACAATTAGGGTTTAATAACATGATATAAGGGTCATGATATAAATTACCATAATTGACCAACCATTATCAGTCTACACATTTACAGTACAAATTTATAGCACTCAAAAATCAAAATATAATTAATATTATATTATTATTCTCATCCCTTGATCAATACCCAAATTTAGGATATGGATTTCATATCTGATTTATCTTTCGTATACAACATCAATAATTAAGCTAAAATAATTAATTTAAATATTCTGAACAAATTCATGTAATAAAATAATAATTATAATAATTCTAATAATCATTTCATATATTATTTAAATAATACAAATATCATATTTTCATGGAAAATAATTAATAAAGAAATTTCTACTATAAAATTAATTATTATAAGAATATATTTTATAATGATCAAAAATTCTAAAATAAAATTATTTGAAATTATTCATGAAATAAATAAATTTTATTTATCATATAAATACCTGCACATTACATGACACTTATTCTCATCATTAAGATAAATAATAATAAAAAAATTATATGCAAAATTTCTTATTTAGTTTATATTGAAAATATCGGGTTATTACAGGAACTATTTTAGTTTTAAGCTTTCTAAGAATTTAGATCTCATTAGAATGATCATCATCATTATTCTAAAAGCATTGCTTAAAACTATGGGTTTATCATATATTATAAAACAGCATCATGTAGATAATTAAAAGCCTTTAATAAAGTAATACTTTTTATTAATAAATGAATAAGATTGTTACAAAGTATATGCTTTATCATCAAACATGATTAGCTTGTGTGCATACTACTTTCAATCTCCCACTTGCACTAAAGTCAATCGCCATGGTATCTCATATCCTTCTTCTCTATATGTAATGTTTTTCTTGAGAGTCCACTATCTTTATAGTGATTTCCCATCTTTTAATGATTCCTATAATCAAATGAAAGTGCCACAACACATGTTTAAATCCAAGATGATACTTAGAAACTATTCCTAGTTCTGTAATGAACTTTTTATCTAAACAATCAACTTGCAGCTTCATTTACAACTATATACTTTGTCTTTATCAGTAAACCCACAACTCCTTGCTGTTTGAAACATTTCCAATTCACTACACCACCGTTCAAGGTAACACTTTTCCTTAAAGTGGATTTTCTGTCGTCTTGGTCTGTCTAAAAAACTTGAGTCTATTAAGCCCTCTAGTTTTAATTTAGACCCACCGTGAATATGATCACATCCTCAGTGCCGGTTAAGTACTTTAAGATGTTGTTCACCGACTCATAGTGAACTTCTCCAGAATGTGGCTGATCAACATTAGGTCTCGTATATTTCATTGCATACATGATAGTTACTCATGCGATCTCTTTTTTATGAGTCTATGGGGACTATTAAGAGAGATACACTAAATGACTCATCAACATGAGACAACTCTTAGAGTTTGCAATGCTAAACGACTTTAGCATCATATGAATATACATTCCTTGGGTTAAGTTGAGCATCATCTTGAATCTATTTATATAGATTTTATCCCCAATTAAGATACTCTTTCCAAATCATTCATGGAGGAATGTTTAGATAACTTTATCTTTATTGATTGTAGCATTGGTATGTCATTTCTTATCCATACTATATCAATATATAATATTAGGAATGTCACGACGCTCCCACTGACCCTTTTGTACACACTAGGTTCATTCTTATTTGTGATAAAATCAAAACCTTTTGATTTGTTTCATCAAAACGAATGTTCCATTTTTGAGAAGCTTGCTTTAATCCATTTCTCTGAGTGTCTACAACTCTTACCTCATCGTATGTAATTAGATCATCATCTTCTATGATGCGTACCTCATCATCATCATCATCATCTATGATGAATCCATACCTCCCAAGTATCTTCGGTACTATTCCAAATTTACGATTTGGTTGTGGTACAATAGGTCTATCTACAAGTTCCTCTTATTTGACTTATAGTGTTTTGTGGTTCTTGAACTCTTCAAGATCTATTATCTTCCCACTAGCCCCTTCAATGATAAACATCTTTATCTTAGAAGGTAGCGTGTTTCGCAATAAACACCTTTTTCTAAGTAGGATTATAGAACATATACCCTAAACTTACTTTAGGATGTCCCACAAATCTGTACTTGTCAAATTTTGTCCCAAGCTTATCCTTTGAAACCTTTTCACATAAGTTGGACAACCCTTTATCCTAACATACTTAAGATTATGAATCCTCCCTATCCATAACTTTTATGAAGTCTTGGGCTAGATTTTGAGGTTACCTTTTCGTAGATATGCAGCCATTTCTAGGTCATGACCATAGAGGGATACTGGAATATCGGTAAAATCATTATGGACCGCACCGTGTCCAACAAGGTGTGATTTTCCCTTTCAGATACATCAATTAATTATTGCGTATCAGGAGGCGTCCATTATGAGAAAACAATTTGAGATGATCTAGAAACTTATTGCACAAGTATTTATTCCTTGATCTAATCAAAGAATCTTAATGCTTTGCCAATTTGTTTCACTTCTGAATTCTTTGAACCTTTCAAATAATTCACACTTGTATTTCAGCAAATACACACATTCATCTTTTTGAATGATCATCTCCTTTTTCTTATACTAGTTTGTTCAATTTGCAAAATAATTTTTACGTAAGTCAAGTATACAAAATCCATTAAGTAATATTCAAGTTCTATACAAAACATTATTATTATAAATAGAACAACAATTGTTCTTAAATATAATATCAAAGATTTTATTGTCCAACAATAAAATGGAAATAATGTTTCCAACGAGAACTGGAATACAATAATAACTTATTGACTTAATAGAATTATCTGTAGGCAGTGCTAAACTATAAGTTCATATGGCTAATGTAGCAACCTTGCTTCATTTCTACACATAGGATTACTTATCTCTTGTTTAGCTTTCTACTTCTACTTGGTCCCTTCATAAATCTATATTTATGATAACCAAAGCCGGTATCCAATACCCAAGTAGTACCTTGACTTAAAGAAAAAAATTATTTTAAATCATGAACAAAATTATATTTGTAATCGAAACTTCATTACGCTTCTTTGGTTAGCTCTGCAACATGCTTCTTGTAGTTTCTTTCCACTATCCAGGCTTATTACAGTGAAAGCAAACTCCTTTGCTATTCGTATCATTTTTGTTCTTATTATCCTTTATTTTTGTCTTTCTATTTATCTACTTTGAATCGTTATTCTTTTCAGAAGATCCTTTGGCCCCTACCAGTAAGACATGGTCTTTCTTGGTTGGAAAGTGACTCTCAACATTTTTCAACATGTTAAGCAAATCAGTAAGGCTGATATCTAGCTTGTTCATATGAAAAATTCACAACAATTGTGAAAGGAGTCCGGGAGTGAGTGCAAGATCAAATCTTGGCTCAACTCTCCATCCATGACAAAATCTGTTGTCCTAATTGATCAATCAAATTGATAATGTTAAGGACTTTTATCTGTACTGTAGAGTCATTGGTCATTCTAGATCGGAAGAGCTCCTTAGATATCTGATATGTATCAGTCCTACTTTCCTCACCATCAACTATTTGATGTGCAGGAATATAGTAGAAGCATCCATAGTTTTATGCTGACGCTAAAGCTCGTTACTCATGGATGCGAGCATGATGCATTGAGCGAACTGTGCATCATCTTGCCACTTTCTAAAAGTAGCAATCTCTTCCTCAGGGGCATTGTCTGCAACCATTGTAGGTAGGGGTGCTCATCGGTAAAAAACCGAACTGGTACCAAAAAAATCGAACCGGTACCGAACCAAAAAATCTGGAAAATCAAGAACCGGTACCGGTACCGAATAACCGATTTCGGTATCGGTTCGGTACAAAATCGGTACCGGTTTTTTCGATTCGATTTTTGGTTATACCACAATAATTAAATAATTCTTTTATATTAACAAATTTAATATAAAAACAGCCCTTATATATTTGATTTACAATAATATATTAACAAATAATTGGCCCATAACATTTATTATTTATTTTTTCCCATCATATCAATTTCTTTATCTAATTTCAGTCACACAGGAAATTTTCTTTTAAAAAAATCACGCATTTGCAGGCTTTGGAATCCCATCATATTATCATGACTTAGCTTTCGAGATAGTCTTTAACGTACAGTGAGTTCATATTTGTTCGGACTTGTACAAAATTCTATTGCATAATGTTATGGGCCAATTATTGCATAATGTTATGGGCCAATTATTTGTTAATATATTATTTGTATGGTTTTCGATATTTTTTTTTCGATTTTTCGGTATTACCGAATTCAAAATTTTTATTACCACTACCGGCGCCGAAAAGTATAAAAAACTGAAAAACCGGTACCAAAAAAAATCGGTACCGCCGGTACCGGTTTCAACCGGTTCGGTAAAAAATAAAAAAAAACCATATTTTTTGAGCACCCTTAATTGTAGGGATAGGCGTATTAAGGACATAAGATAGCTTTTCAGCCATGAGAAGTATTCTCAAATTCCTTAACCAATCTGTTTAATTCGGTCCTGTTAAATAACATCTAATATGCTTCACAGTGATAGTAATTTAGACATTGTAAAATTCTGTAAATGAATTTGTAATTAACAACATTTTAGCATACATTCTTTTATTAATTACCAAAATAAATTAGGTCTTGTTTTAAATTGGTATCTCCCACTATTTTTTTCAAACTATATTACCCTCACTTATATAGTTTGGCACAATCTAATTAAAGATATGCTAGAGAATAAGGATCCTATTTCAAATGTATATAGCCTTGTGGTGACACAACAAACTATATATAAATAAATAGGTAGACAACTTTTGTCAATTACATCTTCATGTAACTCCTTTTATTTTGCCTCTTAGATTATTTTGATCAAGTAATGGCACATCCGAATAAAAATTATCCAAGTTAAGTCCAACCTAGCACTTCCATATCTTCAAAAAAGAAAAACATTGTCCTTGTGGTGACACAACAAAATAACATTGTTCAATTTTCTTTTTAAGCATCAAATGTGATAAAATTAACATCTCAAAGAATTAAGATAAGCCTTGTGGTGACACAACAAACTTATAATAATTAATTGATACTCTATTATTTTCATCATGCTAGAAGGCGACGTTCGATATTCCAAATATCTTTGAACGCTTAGGACTTAATATAAAAAATTTGAGGGGTTTGTTATTAATTTGTCTCATCTTGTTTAGCGAGCGTGCATGCACACACACACACACACACACACACACACACACACACACACACACACACACACACACACATATATATATATATATATATATATATATATATATATATATATATATATATATATATATATATATATAGTATAAGCATGCATATATAGAATACTATATACTACCCGGATTGATTATGGATTTTATTCTAGTTTGGTTTACTAGAGCCATCAAGTGAACCAAAAAGGTTAAACCCTAGGGGTGCAAGAATTAATATTTAAATATAACTATTACATTTAAACCCGGTCTCCATTACAAACGGGTCTTCAAGCGCTCCTTGTTCCTTGATCTCCAATTCTTCAAAATTAATTTTAACTATTTCTATTACAAAACTATTTAAAATAAATTGAAACCTTGATCAGCAGTCAAGGGGAAGTACATACGAGGGAGTTAGAATTTGCATTAAGAAAAAATTAGAGAAGACGGGGTACGCAGACCCCATTTAATAAAACTCATACATTCATGAATCCAACTAAAATAAAATTCAATCACATTGGTCAATAGTCCATAATCAATCCCATTTATTATCATACACATCACCATATGCATCAATAAATAACATTCATCTCATGAATAATAAACATTTAATATATATATATATATATATATATATATATATATATATATTGATATCATTTAATGGGCAAATTTAGTTAGTATAAAATCTAATTTTGAATCAAAATAAACTCTTTTATTAAAGGAAACACGTATTCACTTTCATATTCACAAATAAACTCCTTTATTTTGAATAATATGAAATCTTATTCCATATCTAAATAAATTCTTTTATTTAAGGAAATGCGAATTCTCTTTACTATTAACAAATAAACTCCTTTATTTTGAATAATATGAATTCTTATTTCATATCTAAATAAACTCCTTTATTTAAGGAAACATGGAATGCAATTTCAACTCCAATTAGTTATCATGGAATCAAATTTTAAAATTAAAATAAACTTTTATTTTTATTATAAAATATTATATATATATATATATATATATATATATATATATATATATATATATATATATATATATATATATATGAATCCTGGAAGAATCAATGATTCACCTGACAAGCTCCCTTTCATATATATAGTACGTGGCCACGGAATTTCAAAAGCATGTAAAGACTTTCGGAAATTGCAAGAAATTTATTACGATTTTTTTTTTATAAATTTTATACAACAAAATTATGCACAATTAAATTGTTCTAAACACATATCAATATACATATCAAATTAAAACAATTAATAATTTGTATAAAGGTTTGGCTCTGATGCCACTGTTAGGTTTGTAATATTCATAAACACAATCAAATTACACAAAATAAGCGGAAGCATGGAAAATCAGAGTTTAAAAATTTTACAAACCATATACCTGGATCATCCTTTATGCAAAATTATTAATTAAACGAAAATATGAAGAACAAGAATCATACCCTTGAAGATTTGAGCTTCCTCAGGTACAAGTTCACCTCCAATCTTTTTCGCGTTCAACTTGAATCCACCGGGTTTGGTTCCTTCCTTTGATCAATGTTAGCGACCCAAGTGTTTGGCCTCTAGAGGTGATCCACCAAGGAAGAAGAAAGATTTAAGATGATGGGTATTTGGCAAAACCCTAATTTTTTTATCTCTTATAGAAAAAGAGTGTACTCTCCAATAATTAGAATCACGTCTGTTGTGAAAAAGTCAACAACCACTCTATCACCCATAATAAGGCTCATCTTATTTATAGATGTGGGCAACCCTCCTTAACAATTAAGGAATTGGGTTTTATTTTAATTAATTAAATCCTTTAATTAATTACGCTCCCAATCTTATTAGGAATAAGTAATTAAACTCTTTTAATTAATTAGCCTCCTAATCTTATTAGGAATATGAGAGTACTTTTATTAATTAATTCTCAAACTCTTTTAGGAATTAAATAATAATAATAAGACTCTTCTTATTAATTTATATTTAATATTTTTAAAATATTAAATAATAAATATTAAGCTATTTAATTTATTCTATCACCATAGATTAAATTAAATATACTTAATTTATTATTACGATTATGCCATTAACTTCTTAAATAATTATTCTTCCTTTTATGGTGTGACCCTTTAGGTTCTTCATATTAAACCGGTTGTGAATAAATCAATTAGAACAATTCTAATCTTATTTAAATAAATAAATTAAACTATTAATTTATTTAAATAAATAATATTTATTCTATAATAGGGATAATCCTCCTTAGCGATTAACGACTTTTCAGATAATATAGATATCAACATTAATCATAAAAGAACATTTGAGTAAATAGTTACCGTATAATTTAATCCTTCCACCATACAATTTCCCAATTAAATATAAGACATGGAATTACTGTCCATTCTTATTTTATTTAATTATATGTATTTCGACTCTTAAATGCACAACTCCAAATAATGCAAATTAGAAACTCCTTTCTAATTTCATTCTGCCTTGGCCAAGGACTACTAGGTTGTCATTTATCGAATCATATATGACATTTCTCTTCTTTTACTAGAAGTGGTAGATTCTTTATTGATCATACATTATCTCCATGTACAACTTATTATACCCAAGCATACCCTTAGATATACCCTAAGAGTCTTAAGGAATAAGTCAAAGTATAACTCATCATACACAAGATACTATGATGGTCTCAAGTTCAAGGATCACTTGTACTACTATCACTACAGGAATTACTATTGACATGTTAGTAAAACTCTATTAGGTATTCCTTAGTAAGCCACGTTCGGTGAACTTATTCTTTAATGAGCACCTACATACTTGCTTTAGTGTCTCAACACAAATGATCATAAGATCAATCATCCTAATCCAATGAGTAAGCAACGTATGTATCAATCTATCCGGATTCATTAATCCCCAATTTAGTAATACAACGATTGGGAACTATTTTAGTTTTAAGCTTTCTAAGAATTTACATATCATTAGAATGATCATCATCATTATTCTAAAAGAATTTCTTAAAACTATGGGTTTATCACATATTATAATACAGCATCATGTAAATAATTAAAAGCCTTTAATAAATTAATACTTTTTTATTAATAAATGAATAACATTGTTACAAAGTATATGCTTTATCATCAAACATGATTGGCTTGTGTACATACTACTTTCAATATGAATCTTATTCTTAAATTTGAATCCACGTTTTGATCACCATGTTTACCATTTTAACATTCTTGAAGTTTGAATAAATTGAATTATAAATCTTTAATATTTATCCTTGATCTCACTTGATTCTTTTTTTATATCATTGTTATAATCCTCAAACTTAAATTTGTGTTAGAAAGTTATCTTTGGCCCGTAGTTCAAAGATGAGTTGTTGATTAGTATGATTATGACTAGGAATTGTGTATTTGGTATAATCATGACCGGAATTGTGTATTGGTATAATCATGACTATTGGTTTTACTGTTGTATATCTTTGGCCCGTAGTGCAAAGATGGACTGTTGATTATTAGTTTACAATTGTATGTCTTTGGTCCATAGTGAAAAGATACACTATTGATTATTGGTTTTACAGTTATATGTCTTTCGCCCGTAATGTAAAGATGGAGTGTTGATTATTAATTTTAGAATTGTATGTCTTTAGCCCGTAGTGCAAAGATAGACAATTGATTGGTATGATCATGACCATTGTTGTTACATTTGAATGTCTTTGGGCCGTAGTGCAAAGATAGACAATTAATTGGTATGATCATGACCATTGTTGTTACATTTGAATGTCTTTGGTGTAGGGTGTAAAGACGATATGATTATTGAGTGTCTTTAGCCTTTATGGCAAGGACATTGAGTGAAAGATCTATTAAGCCTTTGTGGAAAGGAGAAACTGTTGATTTAAATTATTATAAACATGAATTGTGAATTTAACTATAATCTTTGGTGATTCAAGTGAAGATAGGTAATGAAAGTTCTCTTTGTCTAGGGTACAACAAAGAACTGTTGATGGGTATTACAGGAATGACATGACTTTTAATTTGGAGGAGATAGTAGACATTATGTTCTATTTGACTCTTCTAATGGATTGTTGATTCCGCTATAATTATGGTTGAACCCTTTTATCATCTACCATATGTTCTAAATATCTGATTTATTACTGATGAAGACAATTGATAATTTGATTATCTTTAGTCATAATATTCTTTACGGAGCTATTTTTGCTCACCCTTTTGATTCACAATTCCTTTTAAGTAATAAGAGTGTAGCTGGATCGAGTGGGGATAACAGGGAAATAGGGTGATGGTATGTGACTGTTAAAGTTTCTCAATATATTATAAAACAGCATGACAATATATAATTGTATTGAGGACTTAAAATGTGTGTCGTATTTTATACGTCATTTAATAGTTAATTTTTGTGAACAACAATAGGGTAAGGTGAACTCAACTTTGAAAGCGTCAAAAATACACCCCATTAGAATGAGGAGGACATAAATCTTCTCGTGTTCCTTTGAAGACTTGAAATATTTGATGCTGTATTTTATACGGCATTGTAATAATTTGGGTGTGTGTATTGTCGTATTATATTTAGTACAATATTTATATTTAAACTCACAACTTATGTGTTGTCGTATTTTGCACGACCGTTTAATAGTTGTATAAAGGAAGATTTGTATTTGGATTTAGTAGTGTTGTATTTGGCGATCCAAATTGGGTTGTGTGGACCTATTTTGGGGGCGTCATAATACTCTTCCCAAATCATTCATAGAGGAATGTTTAGACAACTTTATTTACTGATTGTAGCATTGGTATGTCATTCCTTATCCGTAGTATATCAACATATAATACTAGGAATGTCACAACGCTCGCACTGATCCTTTTGTACACACTAGGTTCATTCTTATTTTTGATAAAATCAAACTCTTTTGATTGTCTCATCAAAATGAATGTTCCATTTTTGAGAAGCTTGCTTCAATTCATTTCTCTTAGTGTCTACAACTGTTACCTCATCGCATGTAACTGGATCATCATCTCTTTGATGTATACCTTATCATCATCATCATCAATGATGAATCCAGACCTCCTAGGTATCTTCGGTACTATTCTAGATTTACAATTCGATTGTGGTACAATAGGTTTATCTACAGGTTCCCGTTATTTGACTTATAATGCTTTGTGGTTCTTGAACTCTTCAAGATCTATTATCCTCCCACTAGCCCCTTTAATGATAAAAACCTTTATCTTAGAAGGTAGCGTGTTTGGCAACAAACACCTTTTTCTAAGTAGGATTATAGAACATATACCCTAAACTTACTTTAGGATGTCACACAAATCTACACTTGTCAAATCTTATCTCAAGCTTATCCTTTGAAACCATTTCACATAAGCTGGACAACCCCTTATCTTAACATACTTAAGATTAGGAATCCTCCCTGTCTATAACTCGTATGGAGTCTCGGGGCCGCATTTTTGAGGTTATCTTTTCGTAGATATGTAGCTATTTATAGGGCATTACCCCATAAGGATACTGGAATGTCGATAAAATCATTATGGACCGCACCATGTCCAACAAGGTATGATATTTTCTTTTAGATACACTAATAAATTATTGTGTATCAGAAAACATCCATTGTGAGAAAACCATTGAAGATGATCGATAAACTTATTGGGCAAGTATTTCTTCCTCGATCTAATCGAAGAATTTAAATACTTTGCAAATTTGTTTCACTTCTGAATTCTTTAAACCTTTTAAATGAATTAGACTTGTATTTTATCAAATATAAATATTCAACTCTTTGAAAGGTCATCTCATTTCCTTAAACTAGTTTGTTCAATTTTTTTAAATTATTTTCATGTAAATCAAGTATACAAAGTCCATTAAGTAATATTCCAGTTCTATACAAAATATTATTATTATAAATAGAACAACAATTGTTCTTAAATATAAACCCAAAAATTTTGTTGTCCAACAACAAAATGGAAATAATGTTTTAACGAAAACTGAAATACAATAACAACTTATTGACTTAATAGACTTGCCCGTAAGCAATGCTAAACTATAAGTTCATATGGCTAATGCAACAACCTTTGCTTCATTTTCCACACATAAGAATACTTATGGCAAAAATCACTTTTACCCCACTGTGGCTCTAGAGTTTTAAGCAATTAGCCACTGTGGTTTTAAAATATTCAATTAGCCCACTGTACTTTTTAAAAATGTTCAATCAAGTTATTCCGTCCAATTTGACTAATAGACGTTAAAAAATTGGACCAATTTTCTTACGTGGATTTTGAAAAAATAAAATAAAATAAGTTATTTCCTACGTGGCAAGCCAGTCAGCCAAATTCCTAATACTATTGAGCCACTACACTTTAAAAAAAATGCAATTGGCCCACTATGATTTTAAAAATATTTTTATGTTTTATTTTCTTTCTTTTTCTTGACCTAAATATTTATAATATGTATAATATTAATAAAAATTAATATAATAATATTTATAATATGTATGTTTTATTTTAAAAATAAAAGTAAAAATACTTTTATGTTTTAAAATACTTATAAAATTTTTAAAAATAAAAATATTTTTATGTTTTATTTTCTTTCTTTTTCTTTACCTAAATATTTATAATATGTATAATATTAATAAAAATTAATATAATAATATTTATAATATGTATGTTTTATTTTAAAAATAAAAATAAAAATACTCTTATGTTTTAAAATACTTATAAATTTTTTAAAAATAAAAATATTTTTATGTTTTATTTTCTTTCTTTTTCTTTACCTAAATATTTATAATATTAATAAAAAATAATATTATAATATTTTAATTCATTTTTTCATTTCCTTTCTTTTAATAATTATTTTTATTTTAAAAATTAATTCCAAATAATACAAATAATATATCAAAATTTTTGTATCAATGAGATCTATTACAACATTACATTAATTTCAACAAAAAAATAAAAATAAAAAATCATTAATTAAAACTTCTTTTTCCCAAATTTCCCTCTTCGTTTTTATCACATTTCTTTTTCCTACTCCTTCAATGCCCACTTGAAAAACCTAGCAACACCCAAACGAAAACTCAGATTTTTCTTGCTTATTCTCCCCGATTTTCTAAAGAAAATGAAGAATTCCTATTTGGGTTCTCGTATTCGGCTCCGTACACTCTTTCTCTCTATGTTCTCTATTTTTCTCTCTTTGGTTCATTCTCAGTCCGATGATGCTTTAGTAATGCAGGTTTTGAAAGAAGCCATTAACCCACCGACTTCACTCGGCTGGACGGACTCGAACCCCTGTAAATAGGAACACGTTCAGTGCTCCCCAAACAATCGGATTACTCGGATTCAAATCGGGAATCAACTGCTCATGGGCTCAGATCCGACATCATGCCCACCTCCTATCTCCTCTGACTTCTACTCATATCTCTCTCTAACCTTTGCGAAGATTCGGTTCCCATTCTATGTTTACAAGCTTGATTTTGGCCGGAAAAAATGGGGGATGATTGAATCCCTGGTGAATATTTTGATTATTTGTATTATTTAGAATTAAAATAATTAAAAGAAAGGAAAAGAATATAAATAAAGAAAATGAATTAAAATATTTATTTTTATTTTATTATTATTTTAATTATTTTTTGCCACATAATCAATGATTTTATTTTATTATTTTTTTTGTGTTGATACATCAAAAAATAATGATTTTTTGATTTTTTTTTTTTTCAATGTCACGTGTGTACTTATTTGACGTCCGTCCAAGAAATTGGACGGAATGGCTTGATTGAATATTTTTAAAAAGTACAGTGAGCTAATTGAATATTTTAAAAGCACAGTGGCTAATTGCTTAAAACACTACAATCATAGTGGGGTAAAAGTGTTTTTTTTCAAATACTTATTCGTTGTTTAGCTTTCTACATCTATTTGTTCCATTCATAAATCTATATTTATGATAACCAAAGCCGGTATCCAATACTCAAGTAGAACCTTGACTTAAAGAAAATTTATTTCAATCATGAACAAACATGTATATGTAACCGAAGCTTCACTAAGCTTCTTCTAGTTAGCCTCTACAAGATAATTCTCGCAGTTTCTTTTCCAGTGTGCAGGCTTATTGCTGTGGAAGTAAACTCATTTGCTATCCGTATCAATTTTGTTCTTATTATCCTTTATTTCTGCCTTTTTATTTACCTTCTTTGAATCGTTCTTCTTTTCAGAAGATCTATTGCCCCCTACCAGTAAGACTTAGTCTTTCTTCGTTGGAAAGTGACTTTGAGCATTTTCAACATGTTAAGCAAATCAATGAGGTTGATATCTAGCTAGTTCATATGAAAAATTCACAAAATTGTGAGTAGGAGTCCGGGAGAGAATGCAAGATCAAATCTTGTCTCAGCTCTCCATCCAATACAAAACCAGTTGTCCTAACTGTTCAATCAAATTGATCATTATTAGGACATATGTATGTACTTTAGTGTCATCGTCATTCTAGATCGAAAAAGCTCCTTTGATATCATATGTTTATAAGTCCTACTTTCCTCACCATTAACTACTTGATGTGCATCAGTATAGTAGGAGCATTCATAGTTTCACGCTAACGCTGAAGCTTGTTACTTATGGATGCGAGTATGATGTATTGAGCAAACTATGCATCATATTGCCACTTTCTAAAAATAGCAATATCTTCCTCAGAGACATTGTTTGCAACCATTGAAGGGATATGAATATTAATGACATAAGATAGCTTTTCAGCCGTGAGAACTATTCTCAATTTCCTTAACCAATCCGTTTAATTTAGGCCGGTTAAATAACATCTAATATTCTCCGCAGTGATAGTAATTTAGACATTGTAAAATTCTGTAAATGAATTTGTAAATAACAACATTTTAGCATACATTCTTTTATTAATTAATTAATTACCAAGATAAATTAGGTCTTTGTGACACCCCCAAATCCTGGTACTTCATTTCCTCAAGATTCGGTGCTCACGCAATCAAAACATTCATTGCTAACTACCCATTCATAATAGAATTGAATAATAAAAGAAACCCTGCCCATACATGATTAAACTTGAATAAAATTCTCCCAGGTTATCTAACCTTTAACAACAATCATTCAAATGCGGAAATTAAATAAACTTTATTACAATCTTTAAACCAAAGTCTGAAAAATAAAACTATCAAATTATTATAAGTCTTCAGTATTTGATCATCTTTCCTTCTCCCTTACTGCTACTAGGTACGTCACCAGTTTCAACTTTACTTGTAAGAAATTTTACATGCAAGAGTAAGCAAACAAGGCCCACTTGAAATAACAATAAGTAAATCATTAAACTTTTACATCAATTGCCAATATTAGGCTCAATAGAACTGGACAATATATTCTATTAACTTTCTAAAAATTTTAACATTTACTGAGGGTCTAATGACCACAAATCATGTCCACAGTTATAAGTAATCTTTTAACTTTAACTTTAACAGTCATAAGACTATAAGGACTCCACGTACTTAGGGGGATCAACCCTTCGTACAATGTATTGTGCACAACCATTTCAACGCTAAGCGTAAACCTCTATTAAAAGAGTTGTTCATCTCAGTATTTAGAATACAAGTCCGCACCAAAGTAAGTTTGGTTTGGATAAGATTTCAAGGTAATTTGGATTTCAACGAACATCAACTACAGAGTAGTTGAATAAAATCCATGACATTATACTTATAAAATAATCGTAATTGAATTAATCATAGCAACTAAAATCATTCGTTAGGAATAATCTAGTAGCATATAATTTGAATACCATAGCATACCTTGCTTGAACAATACTAAGCCAAGGTTAATTAGAATTGAATATTAAACATGCATAGAAATCTAGTTATGCATGCTAACCAATAATTGAATTACAAGAATAACTTGTTCCACATCAAATAATTCAATAAAACAAAGGATTAGAAAACTTGCTCAATTATAAAAATAGAGTTAGAAAACTTGCCTTTAGCACAAGCTACACCCTTACCACTTGAATTTTAATACCCTAAACATATGTCATCGTGACATAGTTAGTCATTATCACATCACTAATACATTCATCACGTAGGTTTGATTATTCAATCACATAATCAAATTATAACACAAGTTAATACTTAATAACATATTTATTCAGAGTATAGAAACACTAAAATCAATATTTTACAGTCCTACTATTATCATATAGTGTTTCTTAAAATTTCGTGCACAAAAAGTACACTGTCATACCATTCTGCTAACTCGCGCTGCGGCGCCACAGTTTACACTATGGGTTGCGTTGCGACGTGGTGATGGCGCTGCGGCGTAGTGATGGTGTTGCGATGCCACTAACGTACTGCTGGGCCGCGCTGCGGTGCCAGAGTCCAAAATCCGGCGACCAAACTTGGCAACAGCATGAACAAAAGCCAAATTGGCCTAAAAGCTCGAATCTAATAGACTGATTATCATGTAATTTACATATAAACTTCATATAAACATATTGTGAAGACTTCTAACATGTTTCTACTCATAAAATAATTTATACATCAAATATACAACACCCAATTTCAATATTTTTTTGGCAAAAACTCCATTTTTGATATTTTCAATGAAAATCATCACTGTGATTTTGTTTTTCAAGCAAAACAGAAATTTCAAAACATTATAGTTACGATTATACATACTCTATCAATTTCCATAATCAATTTATCAATTAAACAACTAATTAAACTCTAAATTTCTATTTTAAACTAAGCCATGTTCATATATATATTTTCATGTAAACACTGTAATATATTTTCTTCCACAAAACATATATATACATGAATTACTTTATCTATAATCATATATAAACTCATGGAATAACCTTATAATCAATAACCATACAAAACTATATACATAACAACAATTTATCCTTTATAAAAAATTTCACAGAGAACTTTTTGGAAGAAGAAAAACTACACTTTTAAAAGGAAAGATTAAGCTCCTACCTTTGATTAAGAAGATGATGGCTACTTTTGATTATCAAACTTCTTTTCTTTCTCAAAACCTTCAAGGATTTCTCTCAGGTTTTCTCTCCCTTTCCTCTTTCTTCTTCTTCTTCTCTTTTTCTTCTTCTGAGCTTTCTTTCTTCCTAACTCTAACATACGTAAAATAATATAACGTATAATAATAATAATATAGATATTAAATATAGGATTTTAACTGACATCAGTTATAAACTTTTGAAAAGTAAAAGCCATAAGGCTTGTTTGGCTAACTACTAAAATATAACTCATTAATCCTTATGCCTTGTTTGGTAAAACACAATTAGATAAAAGACTTGATAGGCATTAGGCCTTATTTGGCAAAACTGAATTAAACTCCCTTAATTTATTTTAGTAACTCCTTTATAGCAAGGTTATTAGTCACACTTTTATTTAATTAATTAATCAATTAAAATATTAATCTATTAAATTACTTTAGCACATAATTTAATATCACATAACTATAATTTCTTTTATAATTATAATTTTATTTAACCAACTAATATTTTAAATTATAATTTCCCATTTAAAATATTATAATTTATTTAAATCACTATAAGCTCTTTAGCTTACTTATTAAATTAAATTATTATATAATCTCATAACAATTAAGTTTCTTAGCTCCTTAATTATTTATCCCAACAAATAATTAACTAAACCACATCAACTCAAATTGTCATTAAATACTTATATAATTCGTTAAATATTTAATATTGCAAATAAGTATTTAATATTTAATATTTAATTATTTTTTTCAACAAATAAATAACTACACCACATAAACTCAAATTGAACAATTATTTATTCAACAATAAACATATCCATTAAATACTTATATAAATCCATAAATATTTAATATTACACTTTAAAATTCTGGAATGTTACATCATTCCCTCCTTACAAGGATTCTGTCCTCAGAATCACAACTTAAACAAATCATTCGTTACATTCTTCCCTACTTACAAAGATTCTGTCCCCAAAATCGAAGACACAGATTAAACAAATAACTCAGGGTACTCTTTCAACATTTTCTCTTCGAGTTCCCACGTAGCTTTCTCAACGTTGTGGTTCCTCTATATCACCTTCACAGAAGGTATCACTTTATTCCTAAGCACTTGTTCTTTCCTGTCGACTATCTGGATAGGAACTTCCTTATAAGACAAATCTTTCTCGAACTGCAACGGTTCGTACTCGATCACATGTTTGTAGTCGGGTTTATATGGTCGTAACACCGAAATGTGAAAAACATTATGAATGTTTTCCAACTCTGGAGGTAGAGCTATTTCGTAAGCCACTTTTCCCACTCTTCGCAGCACTTCAAAGGGTCCAATAAACCTCGGGCTTAGCTTTCCCTTTTTACCGAAATGAATTTTCCCCTTCCAAGGAAAAACTTTTAAGAATACATAACTTCCTATGTTAAATGCACGATCTTGCCTGTGTTGATCAGCATACTTCTTCTGTCAGTCTTGAACTGCTACCAATCTTGTCCTGATGAGTTTCACAACGTCAGCAGTTTGTTGCACTAGTTCTGGTCCTAGCAGTTGACGTTCACCGACTTCATCCCAGCATAGTGGGGTTCTGCACTTTCTGTCGTACAATGCCTCATAAGGTGGCATACCGATGCTCGCATGATAACTGTTGTTGTAAGCAAATTCCACCAACGATAATTGTTCTTCCCAACTTCCTTTAAAGTCCATGACACATGCTCTCAGCATATCTTCCAATGTCTGGATTGTTCTTTCGCTTTGGCCATCTGTTTGTGGATGATAAGCTGTACCCATTCGCAACTGTGTTCCCATGCATTCTTGTAGTCTCTTCCAGAAATTCAATGTGAACCGCGGATCTCTATCGGACACAATTGATACTGGCACTCCGTGCCTCGAAACGATCTCCTTAATGTACAATCTTGCCAACTGATCAAGATTGAATCTAATCTTTATTGGTAGAAACTGCGCTAATTTTATCAGTCTGTCCACTATTACCCAAATCGCATCGCATCCTCTCTGAGTAGTTGGAAGACCCACCACAAAATCCATCGTGATGTGTTCCCACTTCCATTTCGGTATTTCCAATGGTTGAAGTAATCCGCTGGGTCTTTGATGTTCGACTTTTACTCTTTGACATGTCAAGCATTTCGATACGCATTCTACAACGTCCCTTTTCATATTCGGCCACCAAAAATGCCGACGCAAATCTTGATACATTTTCGTGCTTCCTGGATGAATTGAATATTTTGAGCTATGAGCTTCGGTCAAAATTTCTTCTTTCAGCTCTGGTGTTACTGGAACCCAGATTCTTCCCTCAAATCATAGTAGCCCTTCGGTATCTACCTTGTATTTCGTACCGCTTCCATCAACCATATTCTCCTTTATCTTTCCACATTCTTCATCTTGTAACTGAGCGTTCTTCACCTTGTCCAGTAAATTTGGACATGTTTCTAACTGAAATAGTTGTTCCTCAGATTCTTTTGGAAATTTGATTTCTAACTCCAGTTTTGTCATTGATGAATCCTGAGTTGTTATTAGCATCAACTTTTCCCGACCTTTCCTGCTTAAAGCATCTGCCACTACATTTGCTTTGCCTGGATGATAAAAGATTTCACAATCATAATCTTTTATCAATTCCATCCACCTTCTTTGACGCATGTTCAAATCCTTCTGAGTGAAGATATACTTCAGAATTTTGTGGTCTGTGTAGATCTCACATTTCTCTCCATAAAGATAGTGCCTCCATATCTTCAGAGCAAATACAACTGCAGCCAATTCCAAATCATGAGTCGGATACCCTTTCTCATAATCTTTTAGTTGTCTTGATGCATACGCAATAACTTTGTCATTCTGCATAAGAACACAACCCAACCCTTTGTGTGAGGCATCACTATACACCACAAAATTTTTTGTATTGTCTGGTAATGTCAACACAGGTGCTACACTTAGCTTCTTCTTCAAATCTTGAAAACTTTCTTCACATTTCTCTGTCCACACGAATTTTACAGCCTTCCTTGTCAAATTTGTTAACGGAGTGGCTATCTTAGAAAAATCTTGAATAAATCTTCTATACTAACCAGCCAGTCCCAAGAAACTCCTCACTTCTGATGGTGTTCTTGGTTGTTCCCAATTGATCACAGCTTCCACTTTTGACGGATCCACTGAAATCCCATCTTTGTCAATCACATGCCCCAAAAATTTTACACGGTCGAGCCAAAATTCGCACTTAGAGAATTTCGCGTACAACTTTTCCTTCCTTAGTGTTTCTAATGTCAAACGTAAATGTTCCACGTGTTCTTCTTGAGTCTTGGAAAACACTAGAATGTCGTCGATGAATACCACTACAAACTTGTCTAGGAATGGTTTAAAAACCCTGTTCATCAAATCCATGAACGCAGCAGGTGCAGTGGTTAAACCAAATGACATCACCAGAAACTCGTAATGTCCATACCGAGTTCTGAATGTCGTTCGTAGTATATCCTCCTTCCTCACCTTCAACTGGTGATACCCACTTCTCAAATCTATTTTCAAAAAATGTTTCGCTCCCTTCAATTGATCAAACAAGTCATCTATTCTGGGCAACGGATACCTATTCTTAATAGTGACTTTGTTTAACTCCCTGTAATCAATGCAAAGACGCATTGATCCATCCTTCTTCTTCACGAATAAAAATGGCGCTCCCCACGGCGATACGCTTGGTTGAATATATTTCTTGTCCAGCAGCTCTTGCAACTGTACCATCAGTTCCTTCATTTCTACCGGAGCCATTCTGTACGGGGCCTTCGATATTGGTGTTGTTCCCGGCGCTAAGTCTATCACGAATTTAATTTCTCTGTCAAGCGAAAGTCTTGGCAAATCCTCTGGAAATACGTCTTCGAATTCCCTCACTACTGGAATTTCTTCTACTTTCACACCCTTCTTCTGAGTATCGACTATGTAAGCTAAATAGCCCACACAACCTTGACTCAACAATTTCCTGGCCTGCATAGTCGTCAGACATTTCATTTGTCTAGGTGACTTGCTACCATAAAATACTACCTTTGACGGAGTCATAAGGTTTACACACTTCTTTTGGCAGTCAATCACCGCTCCGTATTTGAACAGCCAATCCATTCCTAAAATTATATCAAATTCCCCGAGTCTAATCAGAATCAAATCTACCAACAAGATATTGTCCTTAATGTTCACCCTACAATTCTTGTATACGAATCTAACAGGGATTATTTCCTTATTCGCAATTTCTATGTTCAAAGGAAAATTCAATTCTTCTCTAGGCAATTCTAACCTCTTAGCAAATTCATCAGATATAAACGAGCAAGTAGCACCCGAATCAAATAATGCATACGCATTAATATCATTGATTGGGATAATACCTGACACCACATCTTTTGATTGCACAGCATCTTACACAATCATGTTGAAGGTTCTGGCTGTGGGTTTGTTTGATGCTGCAGGTCCTGCAATGGCCCATGCACTTCCATTGTTACCTCCATTGCTCCTGGTTGTCACTCCCTCCTTCTTCTTAGGGCATTCACGAGCAAAATGATCCTTGGATCCACATGTGAAGCACGCATTCTTCTTCGGTTGGGTGCAATTTGGGGCGATGTGACCCTCCTGGCCATAATTGTAGCAAACTCGTTTCCCCATCAAGCACGTACCCTTGTGAAATTTCCCACATGTCGCACATGCTTTAAACTTTTTGTTTTGCTGGTTACCATGCTGGTTTCCAGCACTCATGTTCCCATTCCACTTCCTCTTCAAGCTGTTGTTGCTGATGTTGTTGTTGTTGTTTCCACTGCTACCACCTCCATTCTTAGTCTCATTCTTCTTCTTCTTTTGTTCCTGATTGAACTTTGTTACTGCCTCGCCTCCACCTTCAGCGAGTACTGCTTTCTCCATCACCGCTGTAAATGTCTTCAACTGGAACAAGGAAACCCTACTGTACAGTCAGGGCTTCATTCCCTATTTAAATCTCTTCACCTTACGTTCGTCTGTGCTAACCTGATATGGCGCAAACCTCGTCAATTCGTTGAATTTCGCGGCATACTCAGATACCGTCATCGTTCCTTGTTTTAGTTCCAGAAACTGCACTTCTAACTGACTCTTCGAACTATCTGAAAAATAGGTTTTGAAGAACAACTCCTTGAACCTATCCCAAGTCATCACTCCTGGTCCTTCACGAGTTTTATTGGCCTGCCACCAATAACTAACTTCTGCTTTCAACATGAATGTTGCGAAAGTAGTCTTCTAATCATCCTCTACCATAGCGACATCGAACACCTTTTCTATCTCCACTTCGACTGGATTCATGGACCCACAGAATTCTGGTGGTCCAACCGACTTAAACTCCTTAAACGTTGTGCCTTGGTTTTGAGGTTGATTCTGCAACGCTCCTGTTAGTAGTGTCATTAATTGTTGAACGGGGTTACCGTCAACATTGTCGTTATTGTTGGTTCCTTCAGTGGTTTTCTGTCGTGTTGGTTGACGTCTGGGAGGCATTTTCTGTTAAAACAAAACATCTATTAGACTATTACTCAGCTTCTTTAAGTATTTTCTAATTAACTAGCCTCCAAAACAGAAATAACCACATAACACAAAACACTTTGAATAAAGTAACAACTTTTATTTATTCATAACCTTTTTGAAAACATAAAACAATAGCATCTCTGCTATCTACATTACTTTCCTGAACTACAAAAGTTTCAGGACAACATCATAGTCATATCCCATAGGTTGCATAACACTTGGGATTTACAATTTATTTAACCTTTCACTCATCGTACAACAGCTACGATGTTCTATTAAGATAATTTTTAGCCCTATCACGTTCCTCCTCCATGACTCGAAACATTGTTCTGCGATCTAACACGTATGATGGTAGCATCTCGAACTGAATTCGATAACCCATGACTCAATCTTGAGCTCGATTAATTGCGGTGTTAAATACTTTATCCATCTCTTCCATCTTCATCCTCTTTGCTTGCGCGTCTCTCGCTGCTCTTCCAGTTCGTTGATAAGCTTCCTCGTATGCATCTTCAGCTCTTGCCCTCTTAGCAGCTTCTTCTCTCAGCTTGCTCTTCAGTTTAGCAACCATCTCGATCAATTGTTCTTTCTCTCCTTCAGTTCGTATTAGTTTCTCCTCGGCATTTGTCAGTCGTTCCTCACGATCCTGGATCTCGTCGTCTTTTTGTGTCATTGCAGTCTGTTGTTCAGCTATCTCTTGCAATTCCTCGACGGTATCCTGAAGTTCCACGTTGCGGTCGTAGACTTCATCGTACATACGAGCGGCTATCGAGGTTAGTGGAGTCTCTTCCTCATGTGGCAACTCAACGGGATCCTCCTCATCTGTCTCCACATCATCATCCTCATCCTCAACTACTGTGACCAACGGGGCTGACTCCCGTGGCAGTAGTTGTTCCCAAACTACCTGAATGTCGCGAGGCTCCTCCTCTATAGGCATTTGAGGTCCCTCCTCCCTAGCCTGACTGAATTCTCCGACATTAGTCATCTTGACAACAAAGTTTTAAAGTTTTAATTATTAATCATTACTACTCGACACTCACGAGCACATAAGTTATAAACACATGAACACATAAGTGTTTTATTACTTCTTTCTTAAAACTTGATAAGAGTTATCTCCACTATTTTTCAAAGGTTACTTCCTAAGGCTTTTCCCCCCACCTAAGGTTCATAACCTAAAGCTTTGATACCAACTTGTGACACCCCCAAATCCTGGTTCTTCATTTCCTCAAGATTCGGTGCTCACGCAATCAAAACATTCATTGCTAACTACCCATTCATAATAGAATTGAATAATAAAAGAAAACCTGCCCATACAGGATTAAACTTGAATAAAATTCTCCCAGGTTATCTAACCTTTAACAACAATCATTCAAATGCGAAAATTAAATAAACTTTATTACAATCTTTAAACCAAAGTCTGAAAAATAAAACTATCAAACTATTACAAGTCTTCAGTATTTGATCATCTTTCCTTCTCCCTTACTGGTACTAGGTACGTCACCAGTTTCAACTTTAGCTGTAAGAAATTTTACAGGCAAGAGTGAGCAAACAAGGCCCACTTGAAATAATAATAAGTAAATCATTAAACTTTTACATCAATTGCCAATATTAGGCTCAATAGAACTGGACAATATATTCTATTAACTTTCTAAAAATTTTAACATTTACTGAGGGTCTAATGACCACGAATCATGTCCACAGTTATAAGTAACAGTCATAAGACTATAAGGACTCCATGTACTTAGGGGGATCAACCCTTCGTACAATGTATTGTGCACAACCATTTCAACGCTAAGCGTAAACCTCTATTAAAAGAGTTGTTCATCTCAGTATTTAGAATACAAGTCCGCACCGAAGTAAGTTTGGTTTGGATAAGATTTCAAGGTAATTTGGAATTCAACGAACATCAACTACGGAGTAGTTGAATAAAATCCATGACATTATACTTATAAAATAATCGTAATTGAATTAATCATAGCAACTAAAATCATGCTTTAAGAATAATCTAATAGCATACAATTTGAATACCATAGCATACCTTGCTTGAACAATACTAAGCCAAGGTTAATTAGAATTGAATATTAAACATGTATAGAAATCTAGTTATGCATGCTAACCAATAATTGAATTACAAGAATAACTTGTTCCACATCAAATAGTTCAATAAAATAAAGGATTAGAAAACTTGCTCAATTATAAAAATAGAGTTAGAAAACTTGCCTTTAGCACAAGCTACACCCTTACCACTTGAATTTCAATACCCTAAACATATGTCATCGTGACATAGTTAGTCATTATCACATCACTAATACATTCATCATGTAGGTTTGATTATTCAATCACATAATCAAATTATAACACAAGTTAATCCTTAATAACATATTTATTCATAGTATAAAAATACTAAAATCAATATTTTACAGTCCTACTATTATCATATAGTGTTTCTTAAAATTTCGTGTACAAAAAGTACACTGTCAGACCATTCTGCTAACTCGCACTGCGGCGCCACAGTTTGCATTGTGGGTCGCGTTGCGGCGTGGTGATGGCGCTGCGGCACGGTGAATATACTACGAAGCCGTGCTGCGGCGTGGTGATGGCGCTGCGGCGCCACTAACGTACTGCTGGGCAGCGCTGCGGCGCCAGAGTCCAGAATCTAGCGACCAAACTCGACAACATCATGAACAAAAGCCAAATTAGCCTAAAAGCTCGAATCTAATAGACTGATTATCATGTAATTTACATATAAACTTCATATAAACATATTGTGAAGACTTCTATCATGTTTCTACTCATAAAATAATTTAAACATCAAATATACAACACCCAATTTCAATGTTTTTTTGGCAAAAACTCCATTTTTGATATTTTCAAT